>OX456526.1:38734221-39221721 GCA_949748255.1 Eustalomyia histrio
AAATAGAAAACAGCACAGATACCACATGCAAATTTTTAACCATTTTAAAAACGATTAAATTATTATAAAACACCAATTGAAATTCAAAAATACCAAATTAAATAAAATAAATATATGTTCAATTTCTATAATTTTTTAATTGCTTTTGGTATTTTTTAATTTTATTGGATAATTTTAATTGATAATTTTTTTGTTAGCTTTTGTTTGTTTTTAATATTTTATCAAATTACAAATAGAAAAATTTCAAATATTATTATGACACATATTTTTTTTTTACATTAAAAAGAGAAAAGCTAAGAATAGCCAAGACTTGGCAGCATTTTTATAAAATCTTACTTTTTAACTACTATAACTGCAAAGAAAAAGGTATCACAAAATTTTAATTAATTAAATATATTTGCTAAAATTCAAATTTAATTTCCAACAATTTTTTTGTTTAAAATATTTATAAGGTGTTATTTTTCATATAAAAATTCTTTGAAAATAAAAATTTAAATTACAAAAAAATAACAAAAAGTTTTTTGTAAATATTTACAAATTCCAGCCTTTTTAAAAAATATTTTTTGTATTTTCAAAAATATTCCATGAAAAATGTTCAATATTACAAACAGAATTTTGTAATTTTATTCTGTGTACTTTGAAAGTCTACAGGTTGGTTGAAAAGTTCCTGCGCTCACCAAGGGATGGCACTGATAGCTCCAAACTTTTTTTTCTCAAGTTGGTATAACTATCCTGAGAACACACGCAAAGTTGCAAGTCATTCTGTCAATTCTTTCTTTGTTTACAAGCCATTTGAGGTTGACGTGTCATTGATTTTTTTTAATATGGAAAAAATTGAATATCGTGCAGTCATTAGATTCTTTGTTTTGAAGGGTTTAAAAGCAAAGGAAATTTATGAACAATTGTTAGAAGTGTATAAGGAGTCCTCACCTTCAAAACACACCGTTGAATTTTGGGCTGGTGAATTTAAACGTGGTCGTACCAGCCTTGAAGACGATCCACACGAAGGACGATCAAAAACTGCAACCACAGCAGAAATCATTGAGCAGGTACATAATATGGTTAGTGAAGGACCAAGTTTGACTAAGCGTAAAATTGCTAATGCCATAGGCATCTCAGATGAACGAATACTCCATATTTTACATGAAGAATTACGTATGAAAAAACTGTTTGGAAAGTTAGTGCCGCACACATTAACAATTCAACAAAAACTGGATCGAAAACAAATTTCTCAGCATAATTTGGAGCGTTTTAAGCCGAATAAAACCGACTTCTTGCGTCGTTTTATAACTATGGATGAGACTTGGATCTACCACCATGATTCTAAATTGAAACAAGAACGTTTACAGTTGACTGAAGCTGGTTGTTCAGCTCCAAAGCAAGTGAAGTCACAACGATCATCAAAGAAAGTTATGGCATCAGTTTTTTGGGATACAAAAGGAATTTTGTTGATTGATTATCTTCAGAAATGTAAAACAATCAACTCTGAATATTATTGCAGCCTTTGGGATTAGCTGGATGAAAAAACTCGTGAGAAAAGACCTGGTTTAAAGAAGAAAAAAATTATTTTTCATCAAGACAATGCACCTGCTCACAAAAGTGTTTTGACGATGGCTAAATTCAAAGAATTAAAGTACGAATTGCTTGAACATCCACCGTATACACCAGATTTGGCTCCCAGTGACTACTATCTCTTCAGAAATCTCAAACAATTCCTTCGTGAAAAGCATTTTTCGTCGAATGAAGAGGCCATAGCAGCCGTAGACGGTTATTTTGCAGAGCTTCCGGAAAACCATTATAAGGATGGGATAAAATTATTGGAAGATCATTGGAACAAGTGTATTGAGCTTCTAGGAGATTATATTGAATAAAAAATATATATTTCGTAACAAGAACAGTATTCTTTCATTTCGAGCGCATGAACTTTCCAACCAACCTGTATATAAGTGTTGTTAATTAAAATATTTAATTAACAACACTTATATAGACTTTCAATTTAAAAAGAAATATGTTTTGATATGAAAATAAATTTATAAATCTAAAATTTTGGCGATTCCAGTTAAGTCTCAATGTGGTATTTGAATTTTAAAATTAAATTTTTTAATTTAAAAAAAGTAATACAATTGGAAATACCAATTTTTAAAAAACATACAAATTAAATAATTCCACTTAGGACCTGTGCGAGGTAGCTAAATAAATTCTAAACTAAATACAAATTGACAAAAAATTTAAAATATTTTTCACAAAATATTTGAACAATTTTTAAAATTTCATAGAAATTTTGAAACCTGAATTTACCTTAGATTTTATTTAGCCCGCTCAAAATACAACATTTAAAAACAATAAACTACATATATTTTTTTCTAACGTTTTTATTATTTTGTTGTTTTGATGATTTTTAAACCCAATACTAAGTAATAGCAACCATTAATTACTCCTTAAAAAAAAAACGTTCGAAAAAAGATAAAAGACGTTAAAATAAATAAAAAACGCAATTGACCCGGTTTTAAAAACTTAAAAGTGTATTTTTGATTGTTTTTACCCCCATACTCGGGTATATGGGTGTAAACAAAATTTTTCCATTATTAAAGCCGCTGCCTTCGAGTTGGTGCAATCTTATATTTTTTTATATCAGATATTTGTTTTAATTTGTTTTTGTAACTTTTGTAATTAACTTATATTATTAAGAAAATGAATTTATGTACAATATTTTCTTTTATATTTCCAGTTCAAATAACTGAAACTTGAACCTTTAAAGGTAAGTTTGTTTTTTGTTGTTGTTGTTGTTGTTCAAAACTCCTTAAACTTTGTTATTACTTTTTCAAATTAAAAATACTGTCACAAAAATTATTTTTTTACCATAATTTTTGTTCATGCGAACGTATATACTAATTACGCTTTTACACTTTCATAAATATCATTATTTTATATGATGGGCAAAGTCAACAAACATTTTTTTTAATGATGATTGTTAATTAGATGGTTCATTAGTAAATGAAACAATAAAAGTCTAGTTGTCTCTGAGTTGTTTTTGAGCAAACTGTGCTCAAAAAAAATATATTATTAGGTAGAACTATTAGGAAATGGGAAGAAGCAAAATAAATTGAAACTTTACAAACTAATCGCAAAAAAAAAATAAAAAAACTGTTTAAGGAAAAACATATTTTGCTTCAGTGGGGCAATTTTCTAACTTTTTAACGACAAAATTTACTATAAAAATTTGACAATGTATAGCTACCTATTTTTGGCATTAAAAATATAGAGATGTGCTTAAGTTGTGTCGTTCGTGAACGATTTAGTTCAATTGAACTACACTTTACTTTGAAATAGTGAGCTAGTTTGCAGTCTTCAGCTCTTTTATTCTCAAAATCAGCTGTACTTTTTAAAGTCGTTCTTGTTCATAATTACCAGACTAGATTTTTTTGACTTTATTTATTTCTTCTTTCTTCTGAAAATTTTTTACCTAGTTCCTTGAAAAAATTAACATTTGTAAATATTTATATTAAAATCAATTATAATTTTAGAAAATTTCTGTATTTTTACTGAAGACAGTAACCAGTAACCAAAGGGCTTAATGCAAGCATAGCAAAACAAGATAAAATACTTTTAAGAAAGATTAAAAAACGTTAAATTATACTTTTTTGTATAAAATTGCTTTTGAATTAGAAGAGCTATTAAACTAGAAGAGCGATTAAACTAAAATAGCAAACTAGGTCACAGATAGGAACAAAACTATAAAGAGCGCTCTATAAAATGAACTAAAATGTCCAAGCCTAAGATTTGCTCTACTGAACCCATTCTGCTAGAAACAACCGTGGTTTTTTAATTCCAACTAGAAACAGGTCTTGTAAAACCAGATTGAATCTTCTTTTATAACAAATTTTCTTTCAGTTTTACTGAACATTTTAGTCTTGCGATACTGGTTCTAGAATTAATTCCATCACTCAGAATATTATGTAGTTAACTGTTTGTAGTTTAATAAAAAAGTTTTCCGTTCCATTTAACAATAAAGGAACATACAATTATTTTTCAGAGAAATATCTTTATTAACTTTTTTAGACATTTATTCGAAAGAATTTACTATCATTTACCATATTTTTTCAGTTTGATTTATTTTTTTCATTCGTTTGAAATTTAATACAAATTTTCCCACGAAACGAAAACTTGTGGTTTATTTGTGTCCGTAACATTTATTACAAATTTAAATTTTGTTTGCTGTCTGTTTCAAAAAATTTCAATTTTTTTTTTTATTTAAATTAATCAATACAGATTACAAGAACTTCATAAACACACATACATGCACAAAAACATTCACACAAAAAGTGTCTATAGCTTTATATGCATACATACATTTTGTATTGCACAAGTATATAAAAAAAACAAAAAATTCAAAAACGGAAATAATTTCAAATAAATGAAAAAAACATTTATTTTTTAAGGATTGATAGGTAAAATTTTGACATTTATTTTAACTGATTATATCATTTGTTTCTAACGGATGTGTCAGTTGATTAATCAAATGCATTTAATTTAAATGAAAATTAAGTAGACCGGTTTTTAAATGAAATATCATTTCTTTTAAATGATATTTTCAGTTATTTTAAATTACAAACTTTTTTAAGTGATGAATTGAATAGATGAAATTCGAATTAATTATGAAAATTTTTCGTGTGATTATAAACAAAATTATGCTCAACTGAATTTTAGTTGAAATCAAATATTTTCTTTGTGTTTACCTCAGGCGTATGAGTGTTAAACGAATTCATATTACAAATAATATCACTCATACCTAACGTGTTCAATTGTTTTTGATCAAATAGTGGGATTTGAGTACAAAAAGGTGAATTTTTAAAATTTTTATTAAAATGACAATTAAATTCACAGCTAAACAACTTTAGCTACGGTAAAAAAATATAATTAACATAACTCTAGAAACACAAACTGAAAGCAAAAATTCAAGTGTTAAGACTAGGGTATTCAATTAATAGTCTTTATTTATTAATCGATAAATCGTTAAAATAATTATTCGCGTTTTTTACTTAACCGATTAATCGAATAAAATTTAAAAATTATTCGATTGATTGAAAAAAAAAAAATTATGTAAAACACAAATATTTGTTGTTTAAATAATTTTATTGAAAAAGAGAAACAAACATAAATTCAGTAACATATTTGAAAATCATATGCATAAAAAATGTATTAATAAAGATCGTATTTTGTAAGCATACTTAGTTTTTCTGTCCTCCTTATCACATATAAAAATTTTATCCAAATGGGAATGAATCTATTTGCCAAGATGTTTATCACAAACGTAAGGCTTGTCCCAGCTTTAGTTTTAACAACTCGTGAAATTGTACAATCGACTGATATTTATTTGCCAAGAGGGAATGAATCTAACCGCAGGCCTTTCGTCTACGTGTTACACTCAGAAAAAAAAAAGTTAGTAGAAAAATATGTTAACGATTTTCAATCCTATTTTTGTATTGATTTTTAGTAAAAAAAATATTATTTAGCAAATATTTTTGCTATTTACATTTTACAAATTACAGAGTTTTTACCGAATATTTACAAATTTTTGTTGCTAATTTCAGAAATCATTTTTCAAGTTTTTGAAAACCGATTTGATAAAATAAGCAAAAAAAAGTACTAATTTTATTTAAGTGGATATTGAAGGAAATGTTATTTCTAATTAAAACTTACACCTACAAACTTAAAGTGCCTTAAAATGTTACATAGATTAAAAAAAGGGATCGGAAGTAAATATACCTACTCATGTCTGGAAATAGGACATCCACTTAAAATAGCACTAAAAAGCTTTTTTAGTTCTAAAAATCAGCCCTAAAAACAATTTAAATTTAAAATTAATAAGTAAAAAAAAATATTGACTAAAATATTTTTTAAAACAGAAATTACCAAATATAAGAATATATGGTACAATATTTGAAAACAAATTTGAGATACATCGGAACTATGAAGCTTCAGATGATACCTGTCAAAATTGAATGACAATTGGTTCATTAGTGAACAAGTTACAGCTGTTTTACTTTTAAGATTTTAAAAACACTGTATTAAAAGAAATTTCGTGTGTTGATTTATCATTGCTTTTCATTGGTAAAAAACCTTTCAAGCCAAAGCTTGGCTTGATAAGTGTTAGTTGGTATCTACTCCATCCAGACAAATGGTAGAAAAGTGGTTTGCAGACTTTAAACGTAGTCGTGTAAACACCGATGATGTCGAACGCTTTGGTCGCCCAAAAGTAGTGGTAATTCCCTAAGTTCACAAAATTGTATTGACAGGCTGTAAAGTGAAGTGCATCAGGCAACTGAAACCTTAAAGATATCGGAGGAATATGTCGGCTATATTTTGCATGAACATTTATCCATGAGAAATCTGTTTACGAAATGGGTGCCGCGTTTGCTCACTGTGCACCAAAAACAACAACGTCGATGATTCCTAATTGTGACCAAACTGCACGCATTACACTTACAGTTGCTTCCGCAACCACCGTATTGAACAGATTTGACTTTTTTTTTTTTTAGAGATTTAGTTCAAATGAAGAGGTGATTACCGAATTAATGGCCTATTTTGAGGCCAAGGACAACTCATACTTTAAAAAAAATATCGAAATGTTAGAAAGGCGTTGGAAGGAGACTAACATAGTCTAAATAAAATCGAATTTTGTCAACAAAATTCTTGTTTTATTGGTTATCCTGCGGACTTTTAAGCCGATGTGTTTGTTCCATATCTAGAGTATTGATATGATATAAAATATAATTAGATATAATTATATGTGGTTCTATGTCAATGGTTTTGAATCCCAACCAGGGAGATAATTTTTGTTTGGTATTTTTTAATTTTTTAAATAATATTTTTTACAAAACTTTCAAATTTTAAGCCATTTCGGAGCAACGAAACCTTGAAGTTTTTGATAGGATATAAGACATAAATAGTTTATAATATTCTAGGTACATATTTTATATGATCTTTGATTCCAAAAGTCCTGTTTGTGGGAAAATTTATTTAGATTGTTTTTGTTTTAGTCCATAAGACATGATTATATAGAATATTATATATAGCTATATAAAATTATATAAAAACAGATCAGTTTAGTTTTATTGATTCAGCCATAATATGTAAAAATTTTTCCCAAATTCTCGAATATATAATTATGTACAAATTCTGAAGATCAACCATACACTGCTGAGTGCTTAAAACACTGCAACTCTGGCAGACCGAGTTCAAATCCTGGCGAGGGCATTACGTTTTTGAATTTAAATATTTCTTTTAATTAATTTTTTTTTAATGTTTTTTGTTTGGTCTAATTTGATTTAATTCGATCTGACATTTTTCCTTAAATCCTTTTAAATCCCAAAATATATTGCTGGATATAATTTGATCTTCCATTTTTTGGATTAAATAAGATCAGCCAGATATTAGGGCAGATATTAATGAATATCAAATTGAATATAATTAAATATTGCGTCAGAATTTTTTTTTTACTCGAATAAGTACAATCTTGTATTTTACTTTTTAAACGAGCATTTTAAAAACCTTTGAATCTTAATGTTTTCGAAATATCTTTTTCTAGAGGATATTATGAATGCTTTTGTGTTATATCAACCTTTGAAAAATCTTTAAGAGACATATGTTTCCATAATTTTTCTGAATTTGTTTAACCAATTTTTTTAATTATTCCCTATTCAAAATTTGAACAATTTAAATTATTCGAACTATTACAAACTTTTTACGATAAATCGAATAACCGATTAAATACTCTAGTTAAGACCAACGTTATAATTCTTCATTATAAATATCAATTAATGACCAACAACACGACAACGATTAAAAAAAAACAACTTAAGTAATTAATTATTAATTTTTATATTTCCTGTTGTTCTTATCCACAAGAACAAGTTAAAAGGCAAACAAAAAATATATTAATGATTAATGAGTTTTTAAGAGACCGTAAGTATTATATGAAGTTTATGTAAATGAAAAAAAAAAAAATGTGTATAAGAAAAACAATCACAAGGAAGGTACCCCCAGGGTAACTATTGGATTTTTGCAGGCGCCTAAATTTTTTAACATATATTATATTTTTTGGTAGCTCAAACTCACATTTAGGGGGTAAAAAGGGGAACGGAAAATTGCCGATTTTTGGTACATTTTCTTTTTTTTATACAGAGTGAGGCAAAAACCATCATTCGAATTTTTTACGCTATAACTTTAGTTTAAAGTTAAAACTCATTTGGTTTTTCACTGATTATATTTATTCGTTCCTATGAATTTAAACTCATTTAACTGAGGAAAATTATGTCCAACAAATGGCCGCCATCGGCGCTGATTTAAATTTGGGCTCTTTTAATTACATTTTTTATAGTCAAAGTTTGAATATTTGGTATACATCTGCATTAAGATTAATTGTCTAATTAAATAATATTATGTATCGGAAAATATCTGAAAAAGTGCAATCTTTCGCCCCGAACATTTTTAAAATTTGGGGCGCCAAATGTAAATTTTTTTTGTATGCAACTTATCTTTAGTTCAACTAAAATAATATTAGAGATTTGAAAATATTAGAAAAGGTAAAGGTTGGAGTTTTCTTATTTAATTAGTTAATGCTATTTTTATACAAAAATTTAAACTTTGGCCCCCAAAATTGAAACAACGAAAAACAACTTTATTTAATTTTAAACTTAAAAATCTGATTTTTTCCTATATATTTATGTATTGCAAACAGTTTTTAGTAATCCTTAATTTATAAAACACAATTTTTTGTATTTTTATTTTTGGTTAAAAAATTTATGTTTATTACTTGAAGTTTAAAATAAACTGAAAAATTCTTACATAAAATAAGTTGATATAAAAGAAATTTATAAAAAAGAAAAGTAGATTATTATAAATTTAGTAAATTAAAGTATTAGAATGGAAAGTGACCACAAGTTTCTTTAATAAATCCAATAAAAGAATTTGTAGAATTTTTGAATTTTAATTAAATAAAATTTTGTAAAAAAAAATTTAAACCGATTAATGTAAGCATTCCTTATAACGAATAAAATTTTTCTGGTCCCACGGAGCTCATCTTAACCGTGTTTAACATACACAGAGAGAGCAGATTCATTGTGAAAACCGAATTCCTTTGATTTGGTTAATACAATAGAATTTCGGTTGAAACAATATATTTCAATTATATCTTGAATAAATTTGGTTGCGACAACCAAATAATTCGGTTGCTGTAACCAAAGTATCTACTTGGCAAGAAATTCGGTTAACACGATACATTTGTTTTCTCTGTGTATGCGTAAATTTTTATTGTGTGCAAATTTTTTTTTTTTTAGCAAATCTGAACGTTTTAAGGACAATTTTAAAAAAGTATTTTTTTTTCAGATCCTTCCAGGGTGCTCAAATGCAATATAATTTTGATGTAGGATTTAGATCCGTAAAAAATAATAGATTTTAAACTATTTAAAAGTAAGACTTATATTTCAAAAATGTGTGTTAAGGGTCTAAAATACTTTAAAAAATTTTAGTAGATGTCTGTGCGAAAACCTTGTCGAGTAGTGTTATAGGTAATGGATATCAAGTGAAAGGAGAACAATCTTAGAATGCACAAAAAGAAAAATAAAGAATTCGAACATTTGTGTGTACCATATCTTATCCACTACATTTATGAGTTTTCTCACCGCTATTACATACACCCATAAAACAGATTCGTGCTGACACCAAAATTGTTGCCAATCGAATGGTTACGTTGCAACAAACGATTTTTTTTGGCTGGGACTACCGAATTGTTATTGAAGGAACCGAAATACTGTTGCCACAGTGAAACTACTCATGTCTCAATTGGTTTTCTGTTGTCACAACCGAAAATTTCGGTTATCACAACCAAACCATTCGATTGGCTACAAATTCGGTTGTCAGAACGAATCTGTTTTCTCTGTGTATCCTAATTTCATCAAAATCGGTGGGTTACCCCCAAGAATGCCTTCCTTGTCAGTATTAATTTAATAAATGTAAAAGCATTTTTTATAAAACCATATAATTGTACACAAGGATATTGCAAAAATAACATTGTAATAATCCACGTGTAACTGTAAAAATCGTTTATTTGTTGCTCATTTTTATAAATACAAGACTTACAATTGAATTTAATTAAATTGGTATTAAATTTGTAAATGGCACGCAATAATGAATTTATTCTATATAAATATTTTTACATGCTATACAAAGAAAATATTGATTGAATCATTTTTATATAAAAACAAAAATACATTACAAGTATACATTACAATAAAGTTAATTCGATTTTTATTGATGATAAATATATTTTATTACAAATGATATTAAGAAAGTTTTTTAAAAAAAATTACAGTAACTAAGAGCAACGTATTTTTTCTAGAACATATTTTTAATTGTTATTTAATGATTCTCCCCATAGGTGAACTGTAAAACTTTATTTATTTCCCAACAGTGATAACTAAGGCGTATGAGTGTTATTAATTCATATTAGAAATATCGCTCATACGCCACCTATAGAAAAGTAAGTAACATTTAAATCAGTGATGTTCATTGCATGGGACAATTGTCCCCTGCTCAACTCACATGTATTCTTACGCTCTTGCCTTTAGTCGTCACTGAAACAGCGACGAATGAACACGCGTGGCGGATGTATGCTGATTTTTCTTTAATGCACTGAGAAAAATTAATAGCAATGTAAGAAAAATATTTTATGATAATACAAGATCTATAAAAATCTTTAATAAACCTAATAAAAAAACGCATTTTTTTAATATAAAAGTTGAAATGTTTTTAAAAATTGGAGTCCGATTGTTCATTCATTTATTCCGATCGAATGCATTGTATTTTTTTTTTCCTTCCAAAAATAGCATTTTTTTTAATAGAATATCATAATAAATCCATACATATTACAGATATTTTATTTATATTTAAATATAATGAAATCATTAATAATAATGGAAAACATTTAAAACTTTTTGTTTTTTATAAAATGAAAAAAGGCACCCTAATGTATATATGTATTTATTATTTTCCTTTCAAAAATTTACTTTTTGTTTAATTCATATTTGTTTAAAAATGTTTTACACAAAACATAACAGTCTCATATTTTATATAAAAAATTAATACAGATACTAACACTGCTATTAACCCATTGAACATTTCTTGCAGTGCAATTCTCATTTTCTCACTAACACAACGACATATTTATTTTTGAACAGCACTGATTTAAATCATTGATCCCCACACACATACATTCACATTTATGTTTGTGTTGGTTGTTTGTTTTTCAGCGAAATTTATTTTTTCTTACTCTGCCAGGGTTGCCAAGACATATTTGTCGCTGTCCCCGAACAAATTTGCAAAAAAACACACATAAAAATAACATTATTTTATATTCAAATAAACACTTAATGTAAAATAAACATAACATGAAAGCTTGGAAAGTTGTATGTATTTTTTTTATTATTTTAAAAATATTCTTGTAAATCATTTATTATTTTTTCATAAAAATGTTTTTTTAGATTTAAAACACAAATAATGAGTTTTAAATATTTGATAATTTTTCATACTCGTCATACTCGTAAGCCTTTCTTTCTTTCAATCTTTATCTTATTATAAGAATTTAAAGAATCAAATCGATTTTCATTTGATTCCCGTATCAAAAAAGAATTATTTTGATTTTCTAATATGATTTGATTCGCGAATTAAAATCTATTTTTTTAAATCACGATTAATTTAATTTTAAGACCGAAGGGTTTCATGAAATTTTTATAAGACAGCCTCCTCGGGGTGTCTTCCGGACCTGGCCTATTTTTATTATCGAAGAATTTTAATACACTACTAGAGCAAAAATTTTGTCCATTTTGCCCTATCTCGCTTAGTTTTCGAGATATCGGTCATTTTAAAAAATTGCCATTTTACAAAATGGCGAATATCTAGAAAACTAAGCGCGAGTTGCAAGTCAATTTTAATGTTTTTTTTATTTTCTTTTAATTCGCAAATCAAATTAATCTTTTTTTAATTCGCAAATTAAAAAAAGAATTATGTTTGAAATGATTTGATTCAATTAAATATAAAAAAATAAAAAATTCAAATGAAATGAAATAGGTTAATCAACATTATTTTAAATCTGATTAAAAAAATTGATTTTTAAAAATTGAACCAACTATTATTTTATTTTTCGCGAATTATTTTTTTTCGCGAATTAGTTCAATAAAGATTTATCTTTTTTGAGGTCTGATCACACATCACAGTGCGTTGGCATACTAATCACTCAGCTTTACCGAAGTAATTTACGGAAAATAACAAGATCATTTTCCCATTCTATATTAAAAATTTTGATCAGTCTTGTCTTGTAACAAGCGACTACACAACCTGCTCCTATGAATAATCTAGGATCATAATGGCAACCCTGAATATAAGCAACAAGCGAATACACAACCTGTACACATGAATGCTCAAATGAGACAAAATGTTTTTATTTAATAAAAATACAAATTATCTTCTCATGCTCTCTTCATGTGTGTTAGAGCATTCGCATATGTGCTGTGTTTTGAGGATCTCTGATTTAAATCCAATTTACACTGCAACTCAATACAAAAAGTTTTTGAAAGACTTTTAGTTTTTGATTCAAAACTTGTATAGAATTTGATAAATAAATACAAATTGTTTTCAACAACTACTAGTTTTTGTTTAAGTGTAAAAATGTAATATCAGGGCCAGTTTTATTGTCAGAATTAAGTACGATTTTTGACTCAAATTTTATTAAAGTATCAAATTTAAAATTAAAGTATCAAACGCAGAATATATGTTCCGCTGTATCAACGTTTAATTCACATAACCCCTAGTCCCTAAATGCTACCTAAGATTACAGTGAAAAATCCCCTTAAGATCCTTAACCCATTTTATACCACTCATCAGCCTCGTGATAGTTTTTTCCACGAAATTATTAAGAAAGATGTATTGGTTTCCCAGTAAGCATATTTTTGTGGCTTTTGTACTTTTATTGCGCCCTCTAGTGACGGTATAGTTAAAATTTTAATGTTACTTGAGTACTTAACGGGTTAAGATTTTTATCAAAATGTTAATTTTTTTATGTATTTCTTATGCAAAGTACTTTTACACTAACACTAGCACAAATTTTATCTGTCTGCTTCTCACGATTTTTGAGATTTTTTTTTTAAATTCTGCTATTTTTAGACAATTTTTGAAAATTTTAATATGGCAACTCTGGTTGCCTAATTTTGGAAACCTTTTCACTTGTATAGAGAATTTTCCTCAATATTTTTATTTAAAATGTAAATGGTGTAATTCGAAACTTATTAAAATTTTTACAAATTTTGAAATTTCTTGATACGATCTATTATGAAATTTTTTTCACTCAAACAAATTTTTAAGATGTTCTTAAACAACTTGGCATATGAATTTTATAATACTTCTCTTCTTTCTATATTTAAATAATTTTTCAAAAATGTAGTATAAACAAAATTTCAATTTTTTTTTTAAAACTTTATATGACAACCCTGGATTAATAACTTATATAAGTTTTTAACTTATTTGTATACTACAAGTTGTTTATTGCATAGTTATGACGCTCTTGTATCTAAATTTATCGGGTCTTAAAAGTAGGTGTTGCTTCACCCAGAGAACAGATTAGTGCTGACGTTTTTTTAAGGCAATCGAAATAGTGTTGTCACAATCAAATTACTCATGTCTCAATTGATTTTCTGTTATCACAACCGAAAAATTCGGTTACCACAACCGAACCATTTCGAACTGCATATTCGGTTGCCAGTACGAATCTGCACAGAGAAAACAGATTCGTGCTGACTACCGAATGTGTCGAATGGTTCGGATGTGGTAACAGAATTTTGGGGTTGTGACAACTAAAACCCAATTGAGACATGAGTAATTTGATTGTGATAACAGTATTTTGGTCGCCTGAGTAATAATTCGTTAGTCACAACCAAATTCGGTTACTGCAACTGAACCATTCGATTGCCAACAAATTCGGTTGTCAGCACGAATCTGTTTTCTGTGTGTTTTCTCTGTGTTTTAAGTAACGGCTGTAAAAAATGGTTTAAATCCTTCCTGTTCAGGGAAACAAGTCTCCTAGAGTTTCTACTAGATGGAGTAATGAATCTCTTCCACTAGCGCTGGACAATGTTAGTATTTCAAATCTCACTTCCTAAGTTTTCCTCTGATAAAGTTTGCAGGTATACCACAAAAAGTCTCAGCGCCATAGAGATGATGACGAGCTGTTGGACAACTGGTCAGCTGTCAGTTGTCCACGTCTCCAGGAACCCAGTCCATGTAGGTAGATATAAATAGGACAATAATGTACTGAGGGCCGCTTTACTGTACGAAAAAACATAAAAAGTGCCTCACATTAGCACCATTTTAGACACTCCGATACCCATACATACACTCAGAAAAAAAAGTTATTAGAAAAATTTGTAAACGCTTTTCAATCCTACTTTACTATTTTAAACTTCTCTGCTATTTACATTTTACAAATTACAGAATTTTTACAGAATATTTACGAATTTTTATTGCTAACTTTAGAAATCATTTTACAAATTTTTAAAAATCGATTTGCTAAAATTAACAAATAAATTTACTAATTTTAAAAAAAGTGGATATTGAAGGAAATTTTATTTCTAATAATTAAAACATATTACCTACAAACTTAAATTGCCTTAAAATTCTACACTCAGAAAAAAAAGTTAGTAGAAAAATTTGTAAATGGTTTTCAATCCAACTTTAGAGGATAGGAAGTGAAAATACCCACTCATGTCTTAAAATAGGACATCCACTTGAAATAGCACTAAAAGCTTTTTTTTAGTTCTAAAAATCAGCCCTAAAAACTATTAAGGTAAAAATTTAAAAAAATTTACAAAAATTTTTCTCAAAACCAAATTAAAACAAAATGATAAATTCGTTTATGTTTTAACAATTTTGTAGGCTTTTATTTTTTTTTAATTTTGTCTAAAATACTTTTGAAAGAAATAAATAAAAAAAAAAAAAATTTTGATGCTCGATAAAAAAAATAAATTTGAAATTTTTTACTAATATTAATAATATTTAGTATTTTTTTTGTTGATTTTAGCAAACAGATTTAGAATTCCACTTTACAAAAAGTTTACTTAAATTTAGTAGCGCCAGCTAATTTTTTTAACAAATTCCACTGTACTACACTTAAAATAGTTTGTAAGTTAAAATAACTGAAAATATCATTTAAAAGAAATGATATTTCATTTAAAAGCCGGTCTACTTAATTTCCATTTAAATTAAATGCCGTTTGTTATTTATTTTTAAATGTTGATTAATCAACTACACATTCGTAAGAAACAAATGATATAATCAGTTAAAATAAATGTCAAAATTTTACCTACCAATCCTTAAAAAATAAATGTTTTTTTTCATTTATTTGAAATTGTTTCCATTTCTTATTGTTTTTTTTTTTTTAATATACTCGTACAACACTAAATGTAAGTATGCATAGCTATAGACACTTTTTGTGTGAATGTGTTTGTGTATGTATGTGTGTTTATAAAGTTCTTGAAATTGAAAAAATTTTGTATATATACAACCAATTTAAATGAAAAAACAAATTGAAATTTTTTGAATATTTTTTGAAACAGACAGCAAACAAAATTTAAATTTGTAATAACTGTTACGGACACAAATAAACCACAAGTTTCCGTTTTGTGGGTAAATTTTAATTAAATTTCCAACAAATGAAGAAAATAAATGAAACTGGAAAAAATGGTAAATGATAGTAAATTATTTTGAATAAATTTATAAAAAAGTTAATATAGATATTTCTTTGAAAAATAAATGTATGTTCCTTTATTTTCAAATGGAACGGACAACTTTTTTATTAAACTATAAACAGTTATCTACATAATATTCTGAGTGTACACGTTAGCAGGCATGTGTTGCCAAGATTAACATTACAGAAGATTAACATTACAGACTTTTTTCGATGAGTGTAGATGAAGAAGATCTCCTCCTGGACGGGTACTTTCCCATCGAAAGGTCACAGTGAAAATTTGCTTCACAGGTGCCCTCACCTGTACCCCCATAGATCCTTATACAGCCGTCAGTGAACCGCACTTGAGATTATTGGTCCATATCCCCCTTTCGTAAATGATCACCTCATTATTACTTGCAGAAATCTATCATTTATCCGTGACCTTTAACAGTGGGTCGTTAATGAACAACTCCGCTATCCTCTCCACTCTTAATACTACCCCCTACAGCCGTGCTCACATTTAAATTTTTCTTTAAAAACTTTGTGAATTCTATTTTTTTTAATGTTTTTGTATAAAAAAGTTTAATTTGTTTTTAATGTCATAAAAACCTGTTGCAAAAAAAGTTTTCTCCTATTTTCTTTTAAATTAATTTTACAACTTTTTATATTGTAGATATAAAATATTATGCAGTTTATAAAAGAAAATTCACACGGTATAAAAATATTGTAAGGTTTGAGTTAAATTTTTCGTCTGTACTACCATTATTGACTTTTCTACCAATACCCAAAAGGTACACTTAATGAACTGAAATGATCAATAATTTAACAACACATTTTAGAAATAATTTGCACTAATTAAAGAAATTGTGTATGAGATAAATTGTTAATGTTCTAGAGATTACATTTTGTAGACTTATTAAGTAATAAATTTTCAAAATGTCTGTAGAATTTTCTATCGCGTGTAAATGTGCCTGAACAACACAATGACTACAAACCCCGTAAATGTAACGAGAAACTTTTGTTTTTATAAACAATCAAAACAAAAAACAAAACTCATGCTACGTTTTCTTTTAAACTGCGTTTTACAAACAGAAATCACAAGGGCGTAAAATGATAATTCTAAAATATTTATAACAAATACTCTACGTCTTGCTGTGTGTGCTACTCGTATTGTTTTAATAAACAATACTTTAAAAATCCCTATAAATCATGGTCATATTATAAATAACAATAACAAAAAAGAAATTCTTTGAAAAAATCTGTTTTAAAATAAACAAAAGATTTTCATAAAAGATATTAAAGCAAAAAAAGAAGAAAAGACAAGAAAAAAGGAAAAGAAAGGTTGTAAATTTTACAACAATACGAAGGGTTTGCTTATCAAATTAAGCAAAAAATAATTTCATTATAATAATTTATTTCTTTTAATGATTATGATTAATTGACTGTCACGTACAGTTTTAAAAAAGAGAACAAGTTTTTATAAATAAATGGGTAAATAAAAAAAAAAAATTCACTTAAACCAATGTAAATTGGCAAAATAGGGGGATATCTCCAACATGGTGAAGAATACAAAAAAAAAATTATAAACCGCTCTAATTTAAATACAGATTTTTAATTTTTAAAATAATAGTTGAAATGAGTAAAAGAAATGGTCAACATATCGCACCCTAAATACTAAAGAGTAACACATCAAAAATTGACTTTTTTCCATAATCAATTCACAGTACACATCTCTAACTACTTCAAAAATTTCATTCTAATTACTATCTTTTGTAACTGAAAAAATCTTATTATGTCGGTTTTTAAGTTAATTGCATTACTTATGCAAGATGAACTAAAAAGTGTCTGACATGAAAATATTGGAATTTTGATTTTTGACTCTTTTGTGTACCCATTAAATTGGGTAAAACTGATAATTTTTACAAAAAATATAAAATTAACGGGTTTTCTGCTTAGATACATTTCAATCGTCCTTATCTCGAAAAGAAAAATATTTTGTTTCAAAGGTGTCAAGATTTGAGTTACGTGGCTAGATTTTTAGATCGCGTTATCTCGAGAATTATTCATTGTAGGGATTTGACGATATTAAGTTTTTATATTTTTATATTTTTTTATTTTTACATTTTTTTTTTAATTTTGGCGTTTTTTTTAAATTTCAGCGTTTTTTTCAATTTTGTTTTTTTTTTACCTTTGCCGTTTTTTTAAATTTTTTTGTAGTTTTTTAAAATTTTGTAATTTTTTTTTTATTTTAATGCTTTATTTTATTTTAACTTATTCTTATTTATACGTTTTTTCAATTTCAGTGCTTTTTTAACATTTGGCGACTTTTTATTGACGATTTTTTTTAATTTGTGGATTTTTTAAAATTTTGGCGATTTTTACACTTTTTACAATTTTCACAAATTAATGATTTTTACCTGCGATCATTTAAGTTTTTGCGATTTTTCAAAACTGGTGATGTCTCGATTTTAGCGTTTTTTTAAATTGAGATGTTTTTTTCACAAAAAAAAAATAATGCGACGTTTTTTTTATTTTATCTTTTTTTTTTTTAATTTGAACGATATTTCAATTTGAGCGATTTTTGAAAATTTGTTTAATTTAGGCGTTTTTTTTTATTTTGATCGTTTAATATGTCTTTATTTAAATTCAACTTTTTTTCAATTTCAGTGCTTTTTTAAAATTTGGCGACTTTTTTATTGACGATTTCTTTTTAAATTTGTAGATTTTTTAAAATTTTTGGCGATTTTTATACTTATGGCAAATTTACAAATTTTCACAAATTAATGATTTTTACTTGCGATTTTTTAAATTTTTCGATTTTTTAAAACTGGTTATTTCTTGATTTTGGCATTTTTTTTTTTAAATCGAGGCGTTCTTTCTTAAATTAAAAAAAATAAAAATAAATGTGGATGTTGTCATTTTTTTTTATTTCGACTTTTTTTAATTTGAACGATTTTTCATTTTGAGCGATTTTTTTAATATTGAAAATTTATTAAATTTAAGCGATTTTTTTTATCTTGATTGTTTATTTTGACTTATTTTAAATTGAACGTTTTTCAATTTCAGTTTTTTTTTAATTTGGCCACTTTTTTATTGACGATTTTTTTTTTTAATTTGAAGATTTTTTAAAATCTTTGGCGATTTCTGAATGCGATTTTTTACCTGCGATTTTTTTAATTTGCAGTTTTAAAACTGGTGATTTATCGATTTTTTTTAAAGTAGGTGTTTTTTCAAATTTCAAAGAAAAAAATGTGAATGTTATCGTTTTTTTTTATTTTTTTTTTTTTTAATTTGAACGATATTTTAATCTAAGCGATTTTTTTTTAATTTTGAAAATTTGTTAAATTTAGGTGACTTTTAATAATTTTGATGATTTCTTTTTAAATTTTTAGACTTTAAAATTTTGGAGAATTTTACACTTTTGGCGAATTTTCACAAATTAATGATTTTTATTTGCGATTTTTTTATAACTGGTTATCTTGATTTTGGCGTTTTTTTAAATTGAGGTGTTTTTTCTTAAATTAAAAAAAAAAGAATAAATGTGACGATAACATCGTTTTTTTATTTTGACTTTTTTAATTTGAACGATTTTTCAATTTGAGCGATTTTTTTAATATTGAAAATTTGTTAAATTTAAGCGATTTTTTTTATCGTGATCGTTTATTTTTAATTATTTTATATTGAACGTTTTTTCAATTTCATTGAGTTTTTAAATTTGACCACTGTTGTATTGACGAGTTTTTTTTTAAATTGTAGATTTTTTTAAAATTTGTCGATTTTTACACTTTTGGCAAATTTAGAAATTTTGACAAATTAATGATTTTTACCTGCGATTTTTTTTTTAAATTTTTGCGATTTTTAAAAACTGGTGATTTTTCGATTTTTGTGTTTTATTTCAATTGAGTTTTTTTTCCAATTTCAAAAAAAATGTGACTTTTTTTTATTTTGACTTTTTTTAATTTGATATTTCAATTTGAGCGATTTTTTAAATTTTAAAAATTTGTTAAATTTAGGCGATTTTTTTTTGTTTTTGTCGTTTATTTTGACTTATTTTAAATTGAAAGTTTTTTTTAATTTCAGTGCTTTTTTAAAATTTGGTGACTTTTTTATTGACAACTTTTTTTAAATTTGTAGATTTTTTAAAATTTTGGCGATTTTTACACTTGTCAAATTTACACAAATTAATGCGATTTTTTACCTGGTGATTTCCCGTTTTTTTGTTTTTTTTTTAATTAAGGCGTTTTTTCAAATTTCAAAGAAACAAAAAAGATGTTATCGTTTTGTATTTTGAGTTTTTTTTAATTTGAGCGATTTTTTTAAATCTGGAAATTTGTTAAATTTAGGCGACTTTTTTATAATTTCGTCGATTTTTTTTAAATTTGTAGACTTTAAAATTTTGTAGATTTTTAAACTTTTGGCGAATTTTCACAAATAAATGATTTTTATTTGCCATTTTTTAAATTTTTGATTTTGGCGTTTTTTTTTTAATTGAGGCATTTTTTGTTGTTTTTTCTTATATTTGTAAGAAATCGTTAATTTTACTGTAATATAATAATATAATTTTTATTGTATTTTTTTTTTTAAATCGTATAATGCAAATCAAATGTCATTTCCATATTGCTCAATCACATGCAAAAAAGAAAACGAATGATTGAAGGAATTCCAAAATTGTAAATCGAATGACTAAGAAATCGACTGAATTCCTAATGAATGAATGTTTAAAAGGCAATTCATTCGATTAATAAGGAATTTTAGGAACTCATTCAAAAAGAAATCAATCTTCCAAGCTCGGTTTAGTTTACATAATTTTTTTTTGTCCCAAAAAGGTTTAACCCTCCCTTCAGGGTCTTTATTGTACTAAAATGGTTCTAATTAGGACCACGATTTATCCATATGAAAAAAAAAAATTTGAAATCGAGAGAAAGTTTCTTTTCATTTCAGAATTAGGCAATTTTTCGGCCCCCTCTAAAGGATTTAAAATATACAAATATATAGCTCTATGTCGAACCATGTTTTAGGGATCTAAAAATATAAAATTTTTATTATAGTGGTGTGCTCCATATAAATACAAGGTGGCGCAAAAGTAATCCTCCTATCAGAAAATGCCATAAATTTTGCGATTGGACCCTAATGTCAGTTCTGTTTTGACATTTGTGTAGTAAACACATGCGAAATACACGTTAATAAACAATGTTACGCTACACTGCTCCAGAACGCGGAATATTGGTGACAATTTATTTGAGCAATAATGAAGATGATTTTTCATCAAAAATAATCATGAGTGATGAGGCCCATTTCCATCTTAGCGGGTACGTAAATAAGCAAAATTTACGCTTCTGGGGCACTGGAAAATCCGCGTGTAACCCACGAAGAGCCATTACACCCGCTCAAAGTCACTGTATGGTGTGCTGTTTTCGCTGGAGGAGTCATCGGACCTTTTTTCTTTGAAGACGTCGCGGGCCAAACGGTTACTGTGAATGGTGAGCGCTACAGAGCAATGATCAACGAGTTCTTTTTGGCGCAACTTGATGAATTGGGATTGGAAAACATGTGGTTCCAACAGGACGGTGCAACGCCACACACTGCACGTGCCACAAGCGATATGCTGAAGGATGCATTTCCCGGGCGCCTAATCTCCCGTTTTGGCGATTTGCACTGGCCAGCAAGATCGCCTAATTTGACCGCTCCAGACTTCTTTTTGTGGGGCTTTTTGAAGTCACGGGTTTATGTCAACAAGCCTCAGACTCTTGCAGCTCTTAAAGACAATATCCGTCAAGAATGTGAGGACCTATCGCCGGAAGTTTTGGCCAAAGTGATGGAAAATGCCATAAAAAGGGCTCAAATGACAATCAACTGTGGCGGCGGCCATTTACATGACATCATATTCTCGACTTGATGTAAAAAAAATTAAAAGACCAAATAAAAATAATCCACAAGAAGAATCAAAGTTTTTCATTTTTTTTTAAATTACAGCCAAAAAACATCGGAAGGTTATTTTTGCGCCACCCTGTATTTCTTTTTTTCGGGTTTTTTTGTTAGTGATTTGCATACCTAGAGATCAATACCATTAAAATTTATATGTTACAACGTTTTTTTTTATTAAATTCCAAAAAAAGCAAATATTTTTAAAAACGTGTTTTTTTCTAATTAAAATAAAACATAGAAATTTCTAAACAATAAATAAAGTAGACAAAATTAAAAGTAAAGTGTGTATAAGTGTGAACTATGGCATCTGAATGCCCTGGCTTGATACCCTAAAAATCAAATAATAAAATTTTTCTTCAAATAAAATTTTGTGGAACTTTAATTTATACGTTACTTCAGGGGGAACTCTCCACTTAGCTCCATCTAGATACACACGGTCTAATTAATCTCTCAATGCATATTGTGCAAATACAAGCCTACCCTAAGACAGTTTTCAGTTTAAGTTAGAACGTTGATGCGACAACTTAACTAAGCAAAACAACATTAGTGATTAAATTGAATCAATTGGGAATTCGTGTTAAAATTTATATTAATTAAATTTATTTAGGTTTATTTAAATAAAAAGTTCCTATAGAAAATTTCAATTATTGTTTATTATTTGCAATATAAAAAACCTCGATAAATTTAAAGGTAAAAAAATCAACGATTTTAAAATAAAAATTTAAAACAACATTTTCCTTATAAGTTTTAAAAATCTTGAAATTTTTACATTCTTTAATTTATTTTTTATTGCTTTATCCTTATCTGTGTTATACCAGCACATAAAAAATATCCAAATATTTTTTAACCACAAAAAAAAAAACTCAAAATTAACACACACACACACATACTTCTAAATCCTTTAATATAGGAAAATTTCACTTTGATTGTTGTTTATACCGTTATCAATGTCAAACCTGACTCAGTATAAAAATTCGATAAAACAGAATGGCTATTAAGCTGTCTATACATACAATAGGGTGACAGTAATTTAATTTACTTATTGGCGAATTTCAAAAAGAGCCGGGAGGAGTTTGGTGGCACTTGTTTCAAAACATCTATGTTTAATTTAATTTAATTTATTTATTTTAATTTTTTTTTTATTTATTTCATAAAGTCATACACAAAAAAAAAATTACAAAAAAATTCTGTTTGAAATATTGAACATTTTCCATAGAACATTTTTGTAAATCCAAAAAAAATTATTTTTTAAAAAGGCACCAACAATGGAATTTGTAAATACAAAAAACTTTTTGTTATTTTTAAGTAACTTGAATATTTATTTTCAAAGAATTTTTATATGAAAAGTAACAATTTACAAACATTTAAAAAAAAAATTGTTAGAAATAGAATATGAATTTTAACAAATATTTTTAATTACTTAAAATTTTGTGATACTTTTTTCTGTGTAGAACAATATTCCTTACAGACTATAAATACATGAAATTTTAAATAAAAATTTATTTATTTATTTAAATTCTAAAATAACAACTATATTTAAAAAAAAATTTAATAACAAAAAGTTTTTAAAACTAGATTTTGATGTATTAAATTCAATGAAATGATTAAAATTTAATAAATTATAATCTTTAAATGTTCTTGTTAGGCGACTGTATAAGATATAATTAAAACGATGACATTTTTTAAAAAACAAATCATTATTACGAAAATTTCTACAAGGTACAGGGTGGCGCAAAAATAACCTTCCGATGTTTTTTGGCTGTAATTTAAAAAAAAAATGAAAAACTTTGATTCTTCTTGTGGATTATTTTTATTTGGTCTTTTAATTTTTTTTACATCCACAGTTGATTGTCATTTGATCCCTTTTTATGGCATTTTACATCACTTTGGCTAAAACTTCCGGCGATAGGTCCTCACATTCTTGACGGATATTGTCTTTAAGAGCTGCAAGAGTCTGAGGCTTGTTGACATAAACCCGCGACTTCAAAAAGCCCCACAAAAAGAAGTCTGGAGCGGTCAAATCAGGCGATCTTGCTGGCCAGTGCAAATCGCCAACACGGGAGATTAGGCGCAGTGTGTGGCGTTGCACCGTCCTGTTGGAACCACATGTTTTCCAATCCCAATTCATCAAGTTGCGGCAAAAAGAACTCGTTGATCATTGCTCTGTAGCGCTCACTATTCACAGTAACCGTTTGGCCCGCGACGTATTCGAAGAAAAAAGGTCCGATGACTCCTCCAGCGAAAACAGCACACCATACAGTGACTTTGAGCGGGTGTAATGGCTCTTCGTGGGTTACACGCGGATTTTCCAGTGCCCCAGAAGCGTAAATTTTGCTTATTTACGTACCCGCTAAGATGGAAATGGGCCTCATCACTCATGATTATTTTTGATGAAAAATCATCTTCATTATTGCTCAAATAAATAGTCACCAATATTCCGCGCTCTGGAGCAGTGTAGCGTAACATTGTTTATTAACGTGTATTTCGCATGTGTTTACTACACAAATGTCAAAACAGAACTGACATTAGGGGCCAATCGCAAAATTTATAGCATTTTCTGATAGGAGGATTACTTTTGCGCCACCTTGTACATTAAAAGAAATTATCTCCAAAAGACTCGAGCAATCAATCTTACCATTATTTAAATCAAATACAAATAACATTGATTGTATTTTGCGTCGAGTTTTCAACATTTCTAATCCTAAATGAATACAACGAACTTCATATGTAGAAATAGGAAAAACAGAATTCAAATGAGTTAATGAAAACTTAATAAATTTTCTTTGTATTCTTTCAATACGTCCAATATGAATATCAGCATAAGGGCTCGAAATTATTGCACCATACATACTCTAATTTAGATCTGAAATATGATGTATATAATAATTTTAATGTATAGGGATCAAAAAAATCACTACAATTTCTTCTAATGAATGCAAGGGTGGAGTAAACATTTGGAATCATTTTTTCCAAATGAGGCAAAAAAAGTCAACTTAGAATCGAATACAATTCTCAAATCCTCAACTTCATGAACATTATTGACTAACTTAAGACCAATTCGGTTTAAAGTATGTATAGGATTATGTATTCTTGTATATGACATATGAAAATGCTTGCTCATATTAAAATTCAATTAATTATTAGCACACCATATATTAAGATTATTAAGATCACTTGGTAACTTAAAAGCATCATCCAAGCTTTTAATTTTGGAAAATACTTTCAAATCATCAGCATAAAGAAGAAACAGTGAATTCCTTAATCATGTATAGGGTCCGCCAAAAAACTTTTTTTTTTTTTTTGAAAGTGCTATAAAAAAAACTACTGAATATTTTCTCAAATTTCTTTTTTTATTTGAAATTACAATCCTTCCGGTTAATAATGGAAAATAATTTCATTCAAATGGCTGCCTCGACTGGCCATGCAGTAGCCTACACGATCGGTCCAATTTTTAAGCACATTATCGATTATATGGCTTCACGAATATTGTCCTTTAAAGCGTCAATTGTCTCTGGCTTGTCGGCGTAATACTTATCTTTGACGGCATCCCACAAATAATAGTCCAACGGTGTCAAATCGCAGCTCCGAGGTGGCCAAACGACATCAGCTCTGCGGCTGATAATGCGATCTTCAAAAACAGGGCGCAAAACATCGAGTGTAGCTTCGGCTGTGTGGCACGTAGTGCCGTCCTGTTGAAACCAAATCGTTGCCAATATCCTCCTCTTCAATTTTTCTGAACAAAAATTCGTGCAACATGGCCCGATAACGATCGCCATTGACTGTAACGGCCACTCCTTGCTCATTTTCAAAGAAAAATGGCCCAATTATGCCTCTGGACCAAAATCCGACTCTTTTTGGGTGCATCGGCTTTTCAATGTATGCGTGCAGGTTTTCTGTGCCCCAAATGCGACAATTTTGCTTGTTTACATACCCGCCAAGATTAAAATGAGCTTCATCTGAAAAGATGACATTGAAAGGATGACATTCTGCAACATTACCATGATTTTCAAAGTAATGTCGCAATATTTCCCAGCGTTGTTCAAGCGTATACACAACCATATTCGTTCAGCGGAAGGATAAAACTAATTATCTGTCAAATCAGACATGAGCTAAGTTTTACCATTCACGATATAAGCACTAGTTGAAAAAAAAAAAAAAAAACGTTAGATGGCGGACCCTATATATACATAATTCATAAAGATATTAAACAACAAAGGCCCCAATATACTCCCTTGAGGTACACCAGAAGTTTGAATATATGGAGACAATTCATGGTCTTCTATCTTAACTCTACATTTTCTATTTTGTGAATAAGATGAAAACCAATCATTAAAAATTGAATGAATGCCTAAACTACGTAATTTGGTCAATAAAATCACATGAAATGACATCAACTTGTAAAGCAGCTTTAAATTGAGTAAAACAATAATCAGTAAACACAGTTAGATTTGAAATTGTAGATTTTCCACTACGGAACCCATGCTGTTGCGAAATTATTACGGATTTAGTGGCAAAGTATAACTTATTATAAACAATATGTTCAAAAATCTTTGAAACCACTGTTAATTTTGAAATTGATCTGTAACTAGCTACATCTTCCTAAATTGATCTGTAACTAGCTACACCTTCCAGAAAATTGGAGAATTTTTAGTATATTTCCAACGATCAATAAAAATATGTTCCATTAGGGATTTATTAAAAATAATCATTAATTAATGACAAAGAGCAATTCTTTATAAAGAAAGCACACAGACTATCTGCATCAGAACGAAATGAGTTTTTCACATCCAAAAAAGGTCTGTTATTAATTTTTAGCTTGATTTTAGTTATAGCTGAGATTTTACTAGTGTTTTATTCGACCCTGCCGTGTAATCGGTTAGGTCATTATTCGAAAAATTAGGAAAATAGATTAATCGGTTAGTCGGGTCGATTAATAAAATTCGCGAATAATCGATTAATCGTTTAATGCAAAATAAATGTATTTCTTTCATCAATAAGAACACAAAGAGGTGCTTTTTACTGTAATATCAAGTTAAGTCTATTGCATTGGTTTCTAAATTGTTTGTTTATTACAATTCAAAGCATCTGGAGGTTTTTTTTAAGAATCAAGCCCTATAATCTTGGGTTTTTTTCAGAGGAATCTGATGACTTTTTAAAAAGAAAATTTTAGACGTGTTCAGTGCTATATATGAGACTGTCCAGAATAAAAAGAGCTGCCTTCAAAAAATCTCCATAACAAATTCTTAAAAATATGGTAAGAATAATTTTTGCGAAATTTACAAACAAAGTTTGATAGAACTGCCACTATTCCTTGACTCGTTAACAACTTAAAAGCTTAAACCAGTAAGCTTTAGAGTTAAAGAGGTTCCTGGCAAAGCCGCACTGATAAAAATAAGCGAATTCTTAAATATTTTTGACTGAACAACTTAATTCTACTAAAATCCCTACTTCATCAAAATTTATTGATAAATCAAATTAGAAATAAAATTCCATGTTATTTTTTAGTTTTTATAAATTTTTTCATAGAATTTAAAATGAAACTGTTTTTTTCAGAAAACACAGTTTTTCAAATTAAAAACAATTTTATATTATTATTTTATAACATAAGTAACGTCATAGTGCTTGTTAGGAATATACCTAGTCACATGCTTCATTGCTAAGGAAAAAAATAAAAATTTTAACAGATTTTTTTGTTAAAGCTCTGCTTAGAGGATCCAGTTGATGAGATTTTTTGTCAGCTTGAATTACATGTATACGAAGTTTGAAAGCTCTATGAAAATTTTTTGGACATGAAAATATACTTTTATATTATTTAAAATTTATTTTTTAAAGGAATTGAAACAAAAATAAAAATTGTCTATATTTCCTTAAGCCTATATAACATTTTTTTTTTGATTCAGTTGATTTGAAAAGAATTTGATTGTATTTTAGTTGAGGTTTTTTTCTACGATTTTCTTGCTTAAGTTAAGAACATTAAGAAGTTTTAAAAAAAATTACAGAAAAATTCATACTAAAAAATTAATCGGTTATTCGACCAATTTTATCATTTATTCAGGTCGAATAATTATTTGTTTTGACATTAACCGAAATAGAGGAGGTAAATCGAAGAATCGATTAACCGAATTGGATACACTAGATTTTACGGATTATGGAGATTTTGAGTAAATTTTTTGGATTATCTCAATAAATCTTTTCTTGGATTAAAAATTTTGGTTATATTCATGACCAAATTAATTAGAAATGATACACTCAAAAAAAAAAAAAAAAGTTAGTAGAAAAATTTGTAAACGATTTTCAATCCCACTTTACTATTTTGTAATGATTTTTAGTAAAAAAATTATTATTTAGCAAATCTTTTTGCTATTTATATTTTACAAATTACTTAATTTTTACGAATTATTTACAAAATTTTTGTTGCTCATTTCAGAAATTATTTTACAAATTTTTGAAAACTGATTTGCTAAAATTATTATTATTTACTAATCATATAATTACAAATTATATCCTAATACCCTATCCGAGCACTAGCAACGAAGGCTTTCGGCTCGTTGTAGCGAAAACAGACCAGAGTCTCTGGTGGGAATCGAACCCACGACCCCCGCACTGATAAGCTAGCACGATACCAGCTAGCCTTCCGGGGCGCTCAAAAAAAAAACTAATTTTAAAAAAATTTAATATTGACCTTAATTGCTTTGAAATCTTACAAAGATTAAAAAAGGGATCGGAAGTGAAGACACCGATTCATGTCTGAAAATAGGACATCCACTTAAAGTAGCACTAAAAATTTTTTTTTTTGGTTCTAAAAATCAGCCCTAAAAATAATTAAAATTTGACCTTAAAAGTAAAACAAAATTTACTAAAACATTTTTCAAATTATCAAATTAAAACAAAATGCTAAATTCGTTTATGTTTTAACAATTTTTAAGATTTTTTTTTTTAATTTTATATAAAATATTTTTTTGAAAAAATTAAATAAAATAAAAAAATTTTGATGCTCGATAAAAAAAAATAAATTTAAAATTTTGTACAAATAATTATAATATTTAGTAATATTTTTTGCTGATTTAAAATTCCACTTTACAAAAAGTTTACTAAAATTTAGTAGCGACTACTAACTTTTCTACTAATTTCATTGTACTACACGTCAGTAGACATGTGTTGCTAAGATTAGCAAAAACTAGCGCTGGGCTCAAATTAGCAAAATTTTCCGTAATAATAGCAAAATTTTTAGTTGCCATTACAGACTTTTTTTGGTGAGTGTTTGTTGTAAGACAACATTTAAAAAAGTATTTTCTTCTTTTATTGCTTGACACAACCGAATTTGTGATCGGAATTGTATTAAAAAATTTTTCCCCCTACAAATCGCTGTCACCCTAATATAAAATATAAAATCCTAAACGTTTAAATTACCTGTCAACACAAAATAACGTTTATTTAAAATTGTTATTGCCAATTACAAAGCACCTAAAATGTGTTTTAGTCTGATGAACATATAAAACAAACATAAAACTCATATTAAAATATTTAACAGAAAATTCAACGACCCATCCTAAAAAAGAGGTGACAACAATATCAATTGCTTAGGGGCGTTAAAAAAAGGGTAGGTTCTAATTTGTTTTTTTTTTTTTTTTACAAAGGATTAAATTACAAAATATAATCTGTACGTAGTTGTGGTAATTTAATAAAAAAAATTGTTTTTGTTTTCAAACAAAGAAATTTTGTTTAAAATTTTTATAAAGGAATTAAAAAGAAACTTTGTATAAATCTCTTTTAACTCAAAGGGTTATTAAATAATTACGTATTTTATTCATTATAATTATTATTTTTTAAATTGTTACTATTGTATAATTTTGCCTTAAATTTATGGTAATTTGTAAATATTTTATATTTTATCATCTACTTGTATTAAATTAAATTTAAATGCGAAATAATGGTTTAGTAAATTATCAATTTATAAATGAATATGGAATATTCCGTTTTTTGAAAATATTTCTTTAAATTTGGCAAAAAAATAATATTTATTTATTGTGGGTCTCTATTGACAAACTATTTTTAGGACAAAACTTTTTTGTGCACAAAATGTTACTTCTATTGTAGTTATGCAAATATTACGTTCATTTATCATTGAAAACTTTTTTTTTTTATTTTGTTATAAGGAAATAAACAGGAAACGGAAGTATGTAGTAAGGTTAAACACAAATGTAAAGTTTTTAAGGACAAAATATTATGAAAATTTGTAAAATATTTAAAGGAACATATAATAGAATTTATAAAGACCTTAATTTGAAAGTGGTATACGTCCATTTTTCTTTAAATTAAGATATAAAATATTTTGCACTGTAGTATTTTTAAAGCTATGAATAGGTTTATATGAAAACCAGGTCCAAATATATTTTTAACGTTTTAAAAAAGTGCAGCATATCTTTGACAACCTCACGGCACCCCACTGTTCCAATCATATATATATTTACAAACAAATATATTATATTTGCAGGCAAACAAAATATATTGGAAACATGACAAATATAATTTACAGAGTTTCCCAAACATATGTACAAATATTACCAGCAAAATTATATTTCAAGCAGAGCATTTTTTCAGCTTGAATTAATAACTTAAGTCTGGTAAGTTGACCAACTTTCAAATGCAATTATTTAATTGAAATATTTTAAAAAGTCTTAAAATTAGAAAAGTTGCACTCACAATATTATTTCGTTAAAAATAATCTTAAATACATATTAAATTAATCGAAAATACAATAAAAAATTGACATTTTTTTTTTGTTAATTTTCAATCATTGTTTAATAATCGACAACAGTATTAAAAGCAATCGAAAGTCGTTTAAAATAACCATCAATTTTTAACTGACAAAACGTAGAAAATTGATTTTTGTGGTTTGTTTTTCAAATTGAAATTTTTTTTATTTGTATGTAATTTTACAAAACACAACACACACACAGATGTATATATTTTCATTTTCTATGTGTGTATCTATATTTGAATAATTTGTTGTAATTTTTATTGAAATAATTTTGTACATAAACAAAATATTTTGGTAAAAAAACAAAAAGGAATTATACACAGAAAAAAGTATCACAAAATTTTAAGTAATTAAAAATATTTGTAAAAAAATCAATTTCTCACAATTTTTTGTTTGAAATGTTTGTTAATTGTTATTTTTCATATGAAAATTCTTTGAAAATAAAAATTTAAGTCACAAAAAAATAACAAAAAGTTTTTTACATTTACAACTTTCATTTTTGGTGCCATTTTGAATTTTTTTTTTGTATTTACAAAAATATTCTTTGAAAGATGTTCAATATTATAAACAGAATTTTTTGTAATTTTATTCTGTGTATGAATTTCTATTTTTATAAACAGAAAACATAAAATTTTACATTTAACAGAAAATATCAACTCCTACCGAATGTCTGTAAATTTTTATAGTTTTATAGTAAAATATATTTCTATTAATTTCAATCGACTCTTCATTTAAAAACAAACTCTATGTATTACTTCTTAAATAAACTACAGTCGGTAACGGAAAATATATTGTGAGTATATCAATTAGGAAATACCCTCAGAATATTATTATGTAGTTTAATGTTTGTAGTTTAATTAAAAAGTTTTAATTTCAGTTATTTTTCAAAAAAATATTTACTTAAACTTTTTTATACATTTGTTCAAAATGATTTACTGTCATTTACTGTCATTTACTGACTTTTTTCAGTTTTATTTATTTTTGCTATTTGTTTGTAATTTAATAAAAACTTACCCACAAAACGAAAATTTTTGGTTTATTTGATCTCATTACATACAGTTATTACAAATTTAAATTTTGTTTGTCTTCTCTTTCAAAAAAAAAAATATTTAAAAAATTAAAAAAAAACAAATAAAAATACAACAGGTAAATATGGCTTAAACTCGGCTGTGCCGAATCTTTGAATACCCTCCACCAATATCCTAAAAAAATGTTCTCTACTGTTTTTGATACAAATAATGTAAAAAACTTTAAAAGTGAAATTATGGAGGTAAAAAAGTTTTTTGGGTGAAAACTTTTTAGTTAAAAAACTTTTTTGGAAGCGAAAACAAATTTTGTGGTTGGTAAAAAAATTTTTTAAGGTAAAAAATTTGTTTGGATGTGAAAAGAAGATAAGAAAAATATTTTACTACTACTCGCTACTATAAAATTGTACTAAAATACACCAATTCGTATGGAAAATTTAGAGGTACCTTCACATTTTCATTCATAACATTTTAACCGCTGGACCGATTTTGAACATTTTCAATACCAAACTGCTCGGGAGAATGTTTAATAATCTAGGTAAAACTATGAACCACCACTTTCGTCTGCGCATAGTGATCGCTATTTCAACAGACAGACAGACGGACATCGCTAGATTGGATTAAAATTCAACATACATACTTTATGGGGTCTCTAACTTATATATTTTGACATGTTACGAAAGGAATGACAAACTGAAATATACCCAGTTGCTTTTTACTGAATTGGTAAAATTTTAACATTTATTTTTAACTGATTAATCATTTGTTTTTTACTGAAGTGTCAGTTGATTAAACAACATTTTAAAATAAATAACAAAAACCATTTTATTTAAATGGTATTCCTGTTATTTAGTGTTTAAGTGCATACACTCGCGCTCTACTTCAAAATAAAAAATAAAGAAAACCCGCAAAAAAGAGTGTTACCATGTTAGCATATTTTCTGGTAGATTTAGCAGATTGTGTTTGGAAATTGCATATTTTTTCAAAAAAATATGCTAAATGCTTGTAAGCATATTTTTGTGCAGATATTTGGCATAATACACTCACAAAAAAAAAATCTGTAATGCCAGCTGAAAATTTTGCTGTTATTACGGCAAATTTTGCTAATTTGAGCCCAGCCGTATTTTTGGCTAATCTTACCAACACATGTCTACTGACGTGTAGCACAATGAAATTAGTAGAAAAAAAAATAGTAGCCGCTACTACATTTTAGTAAACTTTTTGAAAAGTGAAATTTAAAATCAGTTTGCTAAAATCAGCAAAAATAATGACTTAATATTATTAACATTAGTAGAAAATTACAAATTAATTTTTTTTTTATCGAGCAACAATTTTTATTTTATTTATTTTTTAAAAAAATATTTTAGACAAAATAAAAAAAAAAATCAAAGGCCTAAAAATTGTAAAAACATAAACGAATTTATCATTTTGTTTTAATTTTCTAATTTTTGTTTTGGATTTCAAGGTCAAATTTTAATTGTTTTTATTTTTGGACATGAGTCGGTATCAGAGAACTGCATTTGCTGATTGCAAAACGTTCATAGGCAATCAACACAAGAATAAATATGTATTTGCGTTCAAACGCTGAATAAATCAATTAAATCAATAAAACGACGTGAAAATTACTGTGTCACTGATTTATAATCATCGGTCGTTTTTAAACCATTGATTTTTTTCTTGTTCATTCGAGCCAACAATAATTATTTTGATGTAGAATAAATCAGAAAAAACAACAAACAACGTGTATGAGTGTAATCATAATTAAATCAAAATAGTTTCTTATCTATGAAAAGGGGGTGGTTTAAAAAAAAAAAAACATATTTCATAAATGTTATATGTATATTAGGGTGGGTCTAAAATAAGTTTTTTTTAGAATTTTTATTAGGAATACCAAAAATATTGTTCTTTGTGAATTTTTTTTTTTTTAATTTAGGTCGACATCTCAGGCTCGCCCAATCCGGTTTAAGTTAAATATTGCCTAATTTTCCAATCAAAATAGATGAAAAAAAATTTAGACAATATTTAAATTTTTCCGTATTAGGCAAGCCAAAAATATTTATATATCCAAAAAAATATTTATATTTCACAAAGAAGAATATTTTTATTACTAATAAAAATTCTAAAAAATCAGATTTAAGTCCCACCCTAATGAAAACAATATCATTTATAAAATGTGTTTCTGTTTCGTTTTAATTATGAATACACTCATACGCGTTGTTTGTTGTTTTTTCTGATTTATTCAACGCTGACTTTTTGTTGAGTGATTACATTTGCATAAAACATAATCGACAGATGGTTCACACTGATCCCAATTACGCGTTCAGTAACATGATGCTGATTTTATTCCACGGTGAATTTTGTTGAATTATTAAATGTGAACAAGAATTTTTGTGTATGATTAAATCAAGAAAAAAGTTGATTTTGCAGTTCTCTGGTCGGTATCTTCATTTCGGATCCCTATTTGTAATCTACGTATGTATAATATTTTCTTCAATATAATATTTCCTTCAATATTCACTTTTTTAAAAATAGTAATTTTTTTTACTAATCTTAGCAAATTGGTTTTCAAAAATTTTTAAAATGATTTCTGAAATTAGCAAACAAAATTGTAAATATTCTGTAAAAATTCTGTAATTTGTAAAATGTTAATAGCAAACAGATTTGCTAAATAATGTTTTTTTTTTTACTAAAGTGGCATTGAAAGCCGTTTAAAATTTTTCTACTGACTTTTTTTCTGAGTGTAGTTATTAAAAATATTTTTAATTTTTTTTTGTTTTTGACGATTTAGCAGATTTTAGCATATGCTAATATCATACTGTCTCAAGCAGTTTAAGTTCGAAATTAAAAAAACCGCATAACGAAGCACAGGTGTATTTTACTAATGAAACAATTATGTCAAATTAGTGATAATGTGCTGTAGTAATATTAAACCAAAAAGTTAGTTGCAGACAGATACAAATGAAATTAAAACATCAAAATAACAGTATGAGATTTTACTGTTCACACATTCATACCGAATGAACTGTAGCTGTTATAACCGCAATAACAAATCCGTATTAATTATCTGAAAGTAAACATATTGTCTGGTCTCTGTTTACATTAAGGCGGCTTTACTTTATATAAAGAATTTTTTTTTGTCTGAATCTTAACAAAGCCCAGGCGGAGAACTCTAAGGCATACTCATTTGAGCTCGAAATTTTGGAAAAAATCAAACACAATGGGCGGAAACTAGTTAAATGTTCATTTACCGTTTTAGATTTGAAGTAATAAATTTTTTCCTTATTTAGATACTAATCTGTTATTCAAAATTAAGTTATTTTTTCAACATACTGTTACGATTTTACCCTTTATAAAATCGTTGATTTATTTACCTTTCAAATAAATCGAGTTCTTTCTATATTGCAAATAATAAAAATTGTTTGAAATTATTTATAGCACTATTTATTTATAACAGGCACTAAAATTACAGAAAAATATTTAAATAGCACACTTTATTTGCACGGTAGACTAAACGTTAGCCACACTTTAGTTCTTAACATTTAGCGTTTTATTATCAACTGAACTACTGCTTCACCGAGTACCGTATTTTTATGAGTAGTCAGGTATTCTAGTTATTTCCAGTTATTACTACACTAGATTTTCTAGTGTTTAGAAATTTCTGTAACAATACCAAAGTGGCAAAATGAAGCACCTAAAAATCCTTGTAATTTGTAAGCGAGAAATATTTGTCATCCTAATATTTACACACCCACAGAGTCATACACAAAATTTAATATATGTATTTAAAAAAAAAAAGGTTTTACTAAAAGCGATTTGATAACGTGTTTGCAATACACAAAATAACTAAAAATAATTGTATCGAAAACAAATACGTTGTATGGTAACTTAACATAATAGCTTATAACGAAAATTATGGGTTTGAAATGTTTTTGTAGTTATAAAATCACTTTATAAAAATTTAACTAAATTTAAAAATAAATACGAATATTTTTAAATGATAGAAATTTTTTGGAGATTAAACTTTTTCTTCTCTGTTAAAAACGTTTCTTTGTTTTTCAAAATGTGATATAAAATTTCAGAACTAAATGAAATTTTTAAGAGTTAGATGTAAACCTGGGTTTTATAGGCAAAAAAAAAGACATGCACTAAAAATTAATCCAAAATTTCCTTTAAAATAGTTTAAAAATTTTTCTTAATTTAAGGAAAATTTTATTAAAACTTTGAAAAATTTTCTTGAATATAAATTCCTATGTTTGGGTAAAAACGGAATAGTTTATACACTCAAAAATAGTTCATATCATTCCTAAGTAATATTTCTTGATTTTAGAAAAAACAAAACAAGAAAAATATCTTAGTATTAAGAATTTTGCATACCAAAGTATTATAAAGCTAAGTTTACTTCAAAAAAAAAAAAAAAAAAATTAGAACCTAATTTACTTCCATTTAGTTAAAATGAGAAATTACATGAACTTAACGTAAGTTAATTTTTTTTCGCAAGTATTAATTTTCTAAAAATTAGTTCAGACAAATAAAAACAAAAAGTAATACATTTTTTTATATGTAATAATAAAAATTTATTTGATTTTAGAAACTGATCAACTATTTCTAGGGAAAATTTTCATGCAATTTAGTTCAGATAAATTTTAAAAATTTTAGTTAAATGTTATTTTTTTTGAAGTAATAGTTTTCTAATTTTTAAAAAAAAAATAAACTTAGGTCTAGGATTTTTTTCCTAAAAAATTTATTCAGATAAATTAAAAAAAACGAGTACATTTTTCTTAAATCGAGGAAAAAAATTGTTTTTGTTGTAAAACGTTTAAGTTATTTTCAATATTTTTTTCCAAAAAAAAAAACAATAAATTAAAAACAAACTATTTAATTTTCCGAATTTTAAAGAAAAAATATTTTTTTAGAAAACAAATTTAAGTATCCATTAAAAAAATTATCGTGCATGATTGTAACTTTTGGTTCGTGATCATGCGTGAGCGTAAGCCAATAATCGACCAAGTGGCCATCTATAATCATAGTTTCTAATCTAATCTGCCTTTCTTATAATTGACGTTGCGCCTATTAAACTTTATATTTACCGAAGGCACTAAAACTATTTTTTTCCATTAATAATAAAAAAGTCAAAATTAAAATTTAAGCTAAAAATGCCATAAAATAAAAATATGTTATTTTTTCATTTTCCAATAATAACAAGAACTGTAACTGTGATATTTTGTATTTGCGCAACAATTTCCTTTAATTAGTTAATTTAAGAAGACAAAGGACCCCCAGTGATTAACTATTTCTAGGGAAAATTTTCATGCAATTTAGTTCAGATAAATTTTAAAAATTTTAATAAAATGTTATTTTTTTTCAAGTTATAGTTTTCTACTTTTTGAGAATTGGGTTTTTTGGTATAGGATTTTTTTCCTAAAAATTTCTTCAGATAAATTTAAAAAAATAATTTCTTAAATCTAGGAAAAAATTTGTTTTGTTAACTTATTTTCAATATTTTTTTTTCCAAAAAAAAAAAAACAATAAAATAAAATAAAAACAAACTATTTAATTTTCCGAATTTTAAAGGAAAAATATTATTTCAGAAAACAAATTAAAGTATTAAAAAAGTTATTGTGCATAATTGTAACTTTTGGTTCGTGATCATGCGTGAGTCAATAATCGACCTTGTACCCATCTCAAATCCTAGCTTCTAATCTGGCTTTCCTATAATTGACGTTCCGCCTATATTTATCAAAGGCACTAAAACTATTTTTTTCAATTAATATTAAAAAAAGTCAAAATTAAAATTTAAGCTAAAAATGCCATAAAATAAAATTATGTAATTTTTCCATTTTCCAATAATAACAAGAACTGTAACTGTGATATTTTGTATTTGCGCAACAATTTCCTTTAATTAGTTAATTTAAGAAGACAAAGGACCCCCAGTGTTTCCTAACCACAGACGTCATGTGTCACTTACAAATATACCATAGAAACAGTTTCATATTTATTAGAAAATTTTTTATCAAATTTAAGGATAATTTTCACTTAAAAGAAGTCAGAAAATATATATTTTTTTATTTTTAGAGAGTCCTAGTTTTAAATCAAAAGAAAAAAAAATATCTAATAAACTTTAATATAATAAAATATTTCTTAAAAACAAGGAAGCATTTAATAACTAAAAGTAAAAGCTAAGATGATATTGTAGATAAACTAATAAAGAGGAAATTTTGATATGTTTCCTAATAAAAATTTAGTTCTCAATAGTAAAATTTTTCTATAATTTAGAAATTTTTACCAAAATTTTAAGTAAAATTTGTTTCTTAATTTCAAGAAAAATTTTATTAAATTTTGATAAAAAGTGTCTTTGGCGCCGTTTTGATTTCAATTTTTCCACAAAATAAGTTATTTTTTAATGAACACACATTAAGTTCAAGGACTTTCTCATTTTAAGTAAGACACATTTGTTGTACTAAATGGGAGTAAATTATATTCTATTTTTTTTTTTTTGAACTAAACTTAGTTTTATTATATTTTGGTATGCAAATTTCTTAAAACTAAGATGTTTTTCTTAAAAATTGATAAATTTTTATTTAATATTCTTCTGTTTTCCCCCTAAAATCAAGAAATATTACTTAGGAAAGATTGAATTATTTCTGAGTATATAAACTATTTCGTTTTAACCCAAACATAGGAATTTATATTAATTTTAAGAAAATTTCTCTTAGTTTAAATAAAATTTGACTTAATTTGAGGAACATTTTTAAACTATTTGAATGGAAATTTTGGATTAATTTTTAGTTCATGTCTTTTTTTTTTGAGTGTTCCTAAATTGAAATTTTCAAATTAGTTCTACAACGAGTTTTAAAATGGAAGCTTGGGGCCAATTGCCCCACGCCGATTATATCTTCATAGTTGTATGGTTTAAATAAATTAGTACATAATTGCTTATGTGCTACCCAGTATGTTAAATCGACTTTTGCAAGATTAACTTCAGTGTAAATTCGGATTAAGACTGATTGACCAGAACTGGATTTTAGTATATATTTTTCGGATTTTCCGATTATATTATTTTAGGACATGCTTATTGTTTATGCCTCGGTTTATGTATCTTTTTTATTTGAGGTTTTTATATGTTGCATATGCGTTTGTGTTTTTTGTATACAACGATATTTTGGTTTACATTTTGTCCAGTAAACGTTTAGTAACTCAAAACTCGGATTGTCCACAGGCTGTATACAGCAGTGGTATGATGCTATATGGTGTTATCGTCTGGTGGAGAGCTCTCCAGAGGCCCACATACCGTGGGATGCTGGATGCCTTTGGACATAATTGGTTCACAGACTGCTGCAGCTGCAGCAGTCCGGTTGAGGGCGCTGTCACTTTGGTCGGACAGTGGCTATGCTCACAGTGTAATCCTTAACATGATGCCTGAACTTCCAGGCATCATTAACTACACTGTGGCCGAACGACTGTTCGACAAGAGGTACCAGACGCTTATACCGCATAGAGATTCGTGGAAACACGGAACTCCCAATGCGGGGCGTTGTGTCGACTTCTATACCGACGGCTCTAAACTCGACGATCAGGTAGGCTTCGGGGTCTACCCCAGGGAACTACAGCTGAGTATTGCGCGGAGACTGCCGAATCACTGTAGTGTTTTTCAGGCTGAAATTCTGGCCATTAGGGAGGTAGCGGAGTGGCTTAGGTATAATGTCCTCACAACAGTGAGGATTAATATATTTTCTGATAGTCAGGCTGCCATTAGATCTCTGGATTCTGTCTTCCGGGATTCGATATCAGCCCTGAACTGTCGCAGATCTCTTAACGAGATGGTTCATCAGTTCATCATCCATGTTATTTGGGTGCCGGGCCACAGGGACATACCAGGGAACTGTAGGGCAAACGAGCTTGCAAGACTGGGGACTGCCTTACACATTCCACACGAAATGGAAAGAATGAATTAACCCTTGAATGCCTCTGGCCACTTGCAAGTTTCGGCTGCGGGAGAGTGCTTATTGGTTGGCGAGAGATAGGTGGGCATATGTCCGTGGTTGACAGTGACAGCACGCACAGGTTGCTGTCACTGTCAAGGCCCAAAATATATCCCTACTTGTGTCCGTCATGACGGGACACTGTCTGATTGGAAGGCACGCAGTTAAGTTGAGGGTTGCGGCTAGTGACTTTTGCAGGAGCTGTGGTGACGAAGAGGAGGAGGAGTCTGTGGAGTACCTTCTCTGCACTTGTCCTGCCCTGGCTCGCCGGAGTGATATAATTTTTACTAGCTTCCGTGGTATCACAAGGGACTTTATATGTAGTCTATGTGAGTCTGATTGGCAGGTTACCACATCTACCTAACTTAACCTAACTCGAAACAACGGTTTTTTCAATTTATGCGCCAATTTGGCTAAAGCGCACTTTATCGGGCGTTGCTTAAGCCCTCTCTGGAATAGAAATAGAAAATGTTTCAATATTGCATTTTGTTTCGTGATCCATTAAAATGTGACTCCCTCTAGATCCATTTAAGATCTCGATCCCAAAGAGGTATTAAATGGATCTAGAGGAAGCCACATTTCATGACCCGGCCGGGTCATTTTCACTCCAAATATATAAAAGAGTAAATCTGAAAATTTTTTCTAGCAGTTTTTTGCAAATATTTGAATGAAAATGACTTTTTTAACGCTAAAAAGTATTGGGTAATTTTTGCCCCCAAGTCCATAAAAGGGTTAATTAATTTTTTTCTTTTTAAATATTAATTACCAATTACAGTGAATAGTTTAGTCAACTTTCATCAAAATATGAAGATACCCCACGATATTTTGTTATCAATTTCATGAAATATTCGAAATTTCAAAAATATTGACCTTTGCACGTCAAAGGTTTGATTTTGATCAAAATTTTAGAAGTACTGGACTAGTACTAGACTTGTAGTTGGTGTCTTAAAACTCTGAATAGCATTTATTGCTATTTCATAAAAGTAGATGAATTTAATCCTATTGTTCAATTTCGTGTCAAAAAAAAGCATTTTCTTCGAAATCCGCCGAAATTAAATAGCTGCCCTTACTAAATTAAACGAGGGATATATGTATCTTTTAGTATTTGCATTTCTTATGATGTACTTAATGAAACAATAGTTTGCCAAATGGAAATTTTTCAAATTTATTGAACAAATTTTTTATAAATTTGAAAAAAAAAATTTACCATTTTAAGTCATACTTAGAAATTTGTTAACGTTATCACAAAGGAACAAAAAGTTCATATCTAAATAATGTAGCGTTAAACAAATTGTACAAAAAATAAAATTTATTCATTAATTTCCCAACCTTGTTGTTTTTTAACACATTATTATCCTGATGCATTTGTAATAACTTGGAGTTATTATTTCTTTATAAATTGTTCATAGATTAGCTAACATTGATGGTTTATGTCCTAGCTAAACACTGTTAACATTAGAGCTTTTAAGTTAAGTAAATTAAGGCATATTGACTACTGTTAACCTTTAAAAACTTTTAGTAGATAGGGCTGCAGGGGGAACATTCGCCATTAGGGCACATACGCTACAACGCATATTATTTTTGAATTTAATAGATTTAATAAATAAATTTTAATTTACTGCAGAAATTGGTGCAGTAAATTTTCAGGTTTCATATTATAAAAGTTTAAACTGCACAGCAGCAAATTTTAGAATTTTTTAAAACAAATTTGCAGAGTACACTCACCAAAAAAAGTCTGTAATGGTAACTGAAAATTTTGCTATTATTACCAGAAATTTTGCTAATTTGAGCCCAGCGGTATATTTTGCTAATCTTAGCAACACATGTCTGCTGACGTGTAGTACAATGAAATTAGTAGAAAAATTAGTTGCCGCTACTAAATTTTAGTAGACTTTTTGTAAAGTGGAATTTAAAATCTGTTTGCTAAAATCAGCAAAACAAAAATACTAAATATTATTAATCTAAGTACAAAATTTTAAATTTATTTTTTTAGTCAATTTGTTTTTACTTTTAAGGTCAAATTTTAATTGTTTTTAGGACTAATTTTTAGAACTAAAAAAACTTTTTAGTGCTATTTTAAGTGGATGTCCTATTTTCAGGCATGAGTCGGCATATTCACTTCCGATCTTTTTTTTAATCCATGTAGGTGTAAGTTTTAATTAGAAATAACATTTCCTTCAATATCCACTTTTTTAAAATTAGTATTTTTTTTTTGCTAATTTTAGCAAATCGGTTTTCAAAAATTTGTAAAATGATTTCTGAAATTAGCAATAAAAATTTGTAAATATTCTGTAAAAACTCTGTAATTTGTAAAATGTAAATAGCAAAAAGATTTGCTAAATAATATTTTTTTACTAAAAATCAGTACAAAAATAGTAAAGTTGGATTGAAAACCGTTTACAAATTTTTCTACTAATTTTTTTTCTGAGTGTAATAATCAAAAACTTGATTTTCATAAAAAAGGGAATTGCCAAATTTTTAAAACTTTCCAACCGATTTACAATATTTTTGCATTTTAATGTTCAGTGCTCCAAACTTAACTAAAAACGTTAAGTAACATACTCAGAAAAAAATTAGCAAAAAAATTTCCGTATATAAAAAAAGTGGATATTGAAGAAAATGTTATTTCTTATAATTAAAACTTTTACTTAAAAACTTAATATAACTTAAAATCTTACATAGGTTGATGAAAGGGATCGGGAGAAGGTTGTTTTTAAAACCGACTCATGTCCGAACATGGGACATTCACTTAAAATAGCACTAAAAACTTTTTTAGTTCTAAAAATCAGCCCTTAAAACAATTAAAATTTTACCTTAAAATCCAAAAAAATCTATTAAAAATATATTTTAAAACAAAAATAAGCAAATTAAAACAAAATGATAAATTTTTTTATGTTTTAAGCTTTTGATTTTTTTTTTAATTTTGTCCAAAATATTTTTTAAAAAAACAAAAGAATAAAAAAATGTTCGACAAAAAAATATAAATGTGTATATTCAAATTCGTAAGGTAATTTCAAAAGTAATTTGCAGCTTTACAGTGTTACAAGGGTACCCAGCAAAACCACACATTATCAAATAATGTGTAAAGTAATGTGTAGCCATAGGGACTCATGGATTTCTTTACACCTTACTTCACTGATGAATTTTACAGGCGATGAGCCTCAAAGTTATGTATATTACCATTACTTTAGAGGTGATAATGTAAGGGGTTATTTTTATGGTTACGATAATGGAAAAAGTAATGTGTCTAAAAATAGATTTTTAAATAAGAGGAATTTTTATTAAAAAAAATTATTACAAATATTTTGGACGTTATTAAAAATAATGTGGTCATGATGGGAATCGAACCAGGGAACGCTGGTTGCCAGCCAAGAACTCTACCCACGGAGCTATCGACGCATAAAGTATTTGATTGCTTTAAACTTAAATGAATTGTTGCGCTTCGTTTTTCGCTAGTGTTATCAAAACAAATATACATTACCCTTTTGCTTACAAAAAAACACAAAGTAATGTATCTAAAAATAGTTTTTCAAAAAAAATTCAATTATTACTTTACATTTATAAATCATATATTACCAAAGTTTGGTAATGGGTGCGATATTCTCATGCATTACCTTGTAATGATAGCTCTTTACCTTTTTCATTATTTGCAAGCATAAAGTAATAAGTTACTGATTATTGATTACGTAATATATGAATTATAAATTGTGAAGTAATAATTGAAATATTTTTGAAAATCTATTTTCAGATACATAACTTTGTGTTTTTTTGTAAGCAAAAGGGTAATGCATTTTTGTTTTAAGAACACTAGCAAAAAAACGAAGCGCAACAATTAATTTAAGTTCAAAGCAATCACATGTTATATGCGTCGATAGATCAGTGGGTAGAGTTCTTGGCTGGCAACCAGATTTATCTGGTTCGATTCCCATCTTGACCACATTATTTTTAATAACGTTCGAAATATTTGTAATAATTTTTTTTAATAAAAATTCCTCTTTTTTAAAAAATCTATTTTTAGACACATTAAAGTAATCCATGAGCCCCTATGGCTACACATTACTTTACACACTATTTGGTAATGTGTGGTTTTGCTGGGATGTTAAAATTATGAATGAAGAGCTTAGATATGTTGCAAGATATCGAGAAACGGGTTTCGGATTGAAGAAAAGAATATTTATATACTCATAAATATGCATAAAACGGACACATTTTATGATTTTTTTTGCTCAGTGGAGCAGTTTCGTCTTTTTGTGTTACTTTTTAAAACACTAAAAAATAATATAAAATATTGGAATAATGGAAATTTAAAGCATTAAAATCTTTATATTAAAAAATAATTTTCCTGTAAAATGACAACAACAGCAACTTAAACATAAAACTGACGAATGTGCCACAGTCTACTATTACAAAGGATTTTAAGTTTTGTTTTTACAATATCAGTTTCCAAAACTATATACATTATAAAAAAAGAAATATTTTTTTTTAAATCATCATCTCAATGCATTTCTTAAAATTTATTGTGGAGATGTTTATACAACTTGTGAAATCAATAAATTCCAAGTATTTTCATTTAGACAATTTATATACTTACTATACATAATATTATGTTTATATTAAATGTACATAAATTCTTTATAGAAATCTTTTGTTATATTTTGAATAGTCATGATTTTGTTTACGAGGTGTTAATTGAATGTCCGCAATTGGTTTTATATACAAATAAACAACAAAAAGTATTTCTTTCGAGTGTTATTGTTATTGCTGTCGTAGTTGTGGTTTTGTATTCAACAACAATATTAAACAATTGCATAAAAAAATATTAAAAAAAAACAATGTATTTAAATAAAATACAAATTAAAAATGAATAAAATAAATTATACGAAAACGATAAAAATCTGTTAAAAATTTTATTTAAAAAAATCTTATAAAAACATCAATAACTTGAGTTTATTGCCCACACGCAATATTCAAACGAATTTTTATTGAAATACATGTATTAGGGTGGTATTTTTATGTATAGGGTTTTTATATTAGCTTTATATTCAACGGCAATGGAACTGTCTTAGAACACCTTACGTGATTGGTCAATTGGGTTAGGAAACGGTTCTCGGGCCGGTTCTTTTATATGAAAGGGATTGGTTACTTGACATGTCACATGATTGATGCAGAAGAACCTGCCAATACTATGTACAGAAATGAGCTAAAGGGCGCATCTGGGGATGAGTCTAGATAGATTTCCACTCAATTAATAAAAATTGTAAAAAATTAAAAAAAAAATCGTTTGGGAGTCAGTAGGGCTCATTTACACATTCTGTTTACAAGGCAAACCCTTTACTGTTGAAGCAATTGTTTTGATTTTCTGTTCAGATAAATACAAAAGAAAGAAAAAATCAAACTAAGATTACAAGACAATAAAAGAAAAACAAAAATTGAAATGAAAAAAAACACTAACACTTATAAAAAAAGAACTTTTCAAAAATTTAGTGACATGCCCTCAGGTGACCGGTCACAGAATAGATTGCTCGGGGTCAACTGACTTAAAATTCCTCGAATGATAACTAAAAATGTAAATTGCAATAAAAATTAGTTTTAAATTAATAATACACTCTTAAAATTAAGAAACCACAATTAAAAATGAATTCAATTTTGTAAAATTATATTAAAAATTTAGATAATATAAAGTTATGTTAAACAAATCGGTCTAAATTTAAAATGTTAATTAAATAAAATTACAATTATAATAAAAAAGAACACTTTAAAAATAAAAAATGCATAAAAAAATAAAAGCGAATAAATTTAAAATTTTAAATTATATGTTTTTTTTTTAAACTGTGAATGGGGAGCATGCTTTGGGCTTGATTAACAAGTGGTATCAACAAGATGGTGCCACATCGCATACAGCCAGGATTACAATGGAATTACTGCAAGACCTCTTTCCACAACAAGTTATTTCAAGAAATGGTGATGTTGATTGGCCTCCACGGTCGCCTGATTTGACTGCTCCGGACTTCTTTTTGTGGGGATATCTGCATAAACCTTATGCAAACAAACCAGAAACGCTTGATGAAATTAATGAAATACCGCGTGAAATGTGTGAGAATGTAATGAAAAATGTGCTCAATGGGGCAGGCATTTGTGAGGCTAACAGAGGCGGACATTTATCTGATATTGTATTTTATACATAATTGCCGACATTGAATAAAACACTTATCAATATAAAATCCATTCTCTTTCATTAAATCAAAAATTATAAAGAAACAAAGTAGTATACCTTCCCGGCGGACACCTTGTATATGAAAACCAAAATATATGTGTCGAGAAGCTTATTCTTTTTTTAAATGTAAGGGATGCCATATGGAGTCACGAGAATTTCGTGAATTTTTTATGAATACAATTTGTAACCAACTTTATCCCCTTTACTACCCCTAGAGTGGGAACAATCTGTGCCCCTAAACAAAAATATATTAAAATTTTAGTTTTCACCGGATTTATATTGCGAACTTTCCATCAACCTCCTTCGCCAAAGTTCAGCACCAAATTCAGAATATAAATGTCTTAACCGGATTTGGGATAATAATTTTTTAAATCGGTCCAGCGATTCAGAAGTTTGAATCAAAATGTAAGAGCACCTCGAAATTTTCCGTATGTGGTACATTTTAGTGCTTTAGAGATTTTAGAGGTTTTCCCACATTTTTGAACTACTGACCCAATTTTGGTAATTTTTAACACTAGACTGTATAGGGGAGTAGCATACAATCTGGATTTATATGAGCAGCCTATTTTCGTTTTTGCCCCATAGTCGCCATTAACACAAACAGACATTTCAGGATGATATAAAAAAAAAATAATGAAATGAGAATCCGAGCTAACTTAAAAAGACCCTTAGGGGTTTTTGTATAACTGAAGGTAGAACTTCATTTCTCGTCGAAACCATTTAAGCTTAAATTTTTTGTTGCACTATGTTATTAGGGATCTTTTGGACGTCCACTTCGTGGTTCATCTTCAATGCTTATACGAATACGTTTAAATTCAGCAACCCAATTTGTTACTAATACATATGAAGGAGTACTTTCACCTATAACACATTCACCATATCATTATGAATTTTTTGTCCCGCTAAACCTTTCTTATGCAAATATTTTATGACACCACGAATTTAAAATTTTTCCATTACCAGAAGAAAAAACCCCCGAAGCGTCTTTTTTGAACAGCTGTTACTATATGAATGAGTTGCCAGATCGAAATGATATTTAACATGTGTTCATATGACAGATGGAAAATTTTAATAAAATTAACTTTTTGTTGTTTTTTACTGCCGTTTTGTTACTTTTCAAATTCATTGATAATTTTTGAAGAAATCCGTTAACAAGGATTTTTCTCAACAGTACGCTTTATATATTGTTTATCTTTGTCGGTCCAGATTATTATGTAGCTTACTGTTTGTGAAAGAACATTCCTTTATCTTTCAATGAAATATTTATTTTTACTTTTTTTTATACATTTGTTCATAATGATTTACTGTCATTTACCGATTTTTTCAGTTTATTTTTTTTTGTCATTCGCTTGAAATTTAATAAAAAATTACCAACAAAACGGAAATTTGTGGGTTATTTTTTTCCATTACAGTTGTTACAAATTTAAATTTTTTCGATGTTTCAAAAAAAAAAAAAAGAATTTCCAATTTCTTTTTTATTTCAATTGTTTATGTACAAAATTATTTTAATTCAAATTAGAAGAATTTCGTAAATACACACACATATGGTCATTCACACAAAATGTGTCTCCAAACTGTGTGTGTACACATTTTGTAGATTAAAAAACAAGCAAAAATACAAAAAACGGAAACAATTTTAAATAAATGAATAATCAGTCATTTTTTTTCGAAAATGGTAGGTAAAATTTTAACATATATTTTTAACTGATTAATCATTTGTTTTTTTAATGATCTGCCAGTTTCTTAAACAACTTAAAAAAATAAGAAAAACCATTAAAAGCAAATGAACCGGTTTTTAAATGAAATATCATTTATTTTAAATGATATTTTTTGTTATTTTAACTTATAAACTGTTTTAACTGTATTAACCATCAGTGTAACCTTAGTTTACAGCTTCCCATGTAGTGATCAAAATTGGCTAAGACTAGAGCCAATTTTTTTTTCACTATAATATATGTATTTAATTAAATACTAAACTTTAAGCACCACCTTAATTATAAATTAGTGATCGTCTTGTTAATAATGATTAAGTAGGTGCTACTAAGTATACTACACTATGCCACCACGTTTTTGTAGTAGTAAATTTTAAACAATCGTTTAAAAAATATTACAAGTCAAGTGTTTTTTGTTTCAATTTTTTTATAGTATTTCTATAAATGATATTGTTCATTAAATGACGGAAATTGTAAAATACTACAACATATTTTAAGTTGTTTGTTTTTATGCAATTTTTGTTCTTAAACATTTGCACGTTGAATTAATAAACATGTTTTTAAGGTAATTTCTGTTCAGCACTAACCGGGAAGGTATTACCAGCAAAACACTTAAATTTTGATGAAATGGGGAAATGTTGTAGAAATAAAAAGTCTTAGATCGTGTCGTATCGCCTTTTCGATCAACTAAAAAACTTAAGTCGTCAAAATTGTGTTAAAAAATCTATACTTTTTCGAATTTTTGCTTTTTATTGCAATTTAATTTAAAGGAACCATATCGAGAGTTTATATTCAATATCTTCTATGAACCAAAATATATTTTTTTCAAGAAAATTGATTTATGCAAAAATTCTTGAAGTATGAATCAATACATTAATATTTGTTAAATATGACCGCTGAATCTACGTATAAAAGTAATATAATATTTTGCTTTATTTGCGACACTATGGCTGATAGAGGCTATTGCAAGTGAAAAATTCATATATATTTTGCTGATAGAGGGTATAACACAGTACAAAAAATTATATAATGTATATTTTTAATAAAGTTTCTTTAACGTTTTTATTAACGTTTTTTTTTTTCAATATATAACTAAATTAATCTGAACTAAACTATCAGAAATGCAATGATATTATGCTTGTATAACGGTTGGGTAAGATACTCTATTATTCATAAAAATTTACTTTAAGTTTAACATCACCTTTTGATAAATCTCTAAAGTGATCTTAATTGCGAAACTGTTGGGACATTTTTGGCTCGACTACACTCACCAAAAAAGTCTCTAATGGCAACTGAAAATTTAGCTGTTATTACGGGAAATTTTGCTAATTTGAGCCCAGCGGTATTTTTTTTGCTAATCTTAGGAACACATGTCTGCTGACGTATAGTGCAATGAAATTAGTAGCCACTACTAAATTTTAGTAAAGTTTTTGTAAAGCGGAATTTAAAAACGGTTTGCTAAAATCAGCAAAAAAAAAATTACTAAATATTATGAATATTAGTAAAAAATTTTAAATTTATTTTTTTTTATCGAGCATCAAATTTTTTTATTTTATTTATTTTTTTTCAAAAAATATTTTATACAAAATTAAAAAAAAAATCAAGGCTTAAAGATCATAAAAATTGTTAAAACAAACGAATTAATCATTTTGTTTTTATGTAGTAATTTCTGTTTTTAAAAATATTTTAGTCAATATTTTTTTTTATTTTAAGGTCAAATTTTAATTGTTTTTAGGGCTGATTTTTAGTACTAAAAAAACTTTTTGGTGCAATTTTAAGTGGATGTACTATTTTAAGACATGAGCCGGCATCTTCACTTCCGAACCCTTTTTTCATCTATGTAACATTTTTGTAGGAGTAAGTTTTAATTAGAAATAACATTTCCTTCAATATCCACTTTTTTTAAATTATTATTTTTTTGCTAATTTTAGCAAAAAAATTTGTATATATTCTGTAAAAACTCGGTAATTTGTAAAATGTAAATACCAAAACGATGTGCTAAATAATAATTTCTTTAACTAAAAATCAGTACAAAAATAGTAAAGAGGGATTGAAACCCGTTTACAAATTTTTCTACTAACTTTTTGCTGAGTGTACGTGTAATGCTCGTAAATTTACAAAGCATTGCAGCGAATGCTTTATTAATTATGGTATCATTTATTTTTACTTTTTTTTTGTGCTTCTTTCTTTTTTAGCAAGTGCTTTGAATTTCACCTCATATTGTTTTTTTTCCAAATTTTCGTTATTATTTTTTGTAATATGCACGTCAAAATACATAAATGCTTTTTCTTTAGAATCCTAAAACCATATTTTACGGGACACACTAATAAAAAAGCATTTAAGTGACCTCGATAGATAAGTAAGGCTTTAACCATAATGTGGTTGATAGAGGATATTGCATTCCAAAATAAATCATTTGTTATGGTTGATAGAGAAATAATAAATATTAAAAAAAAATACTAAAATTGATTATTTTCTCTATGAAATTTTTTTTCAGAGATTTAGCTGAAATCATAAAACAATTTTCCATCCAAAATTGATTTTCAAGAAATTCGTTCATAGAGGGTATTAAATGTAAGATGTCAATATGCAAATGTAGGGTCAATGGAAAAGGAATTTTTAAAGAATATTCTGTAGTACCCTTTTTTTTAAAAATTTTAGCTTTTTTAAGTTGTTATTGTAAAGAATATAAACGTGTTTGAGTACTAAAGTTGAAGAATGAGTCTGCACGACTTTCGACTTCACATATTTTATAGTATACACTAAACTACAGCAAACTATTCAGCTAATATTAGGAAAACAACGTGTCTGTAATTTTTATTAAACCGAACGTAGTAGAACAAAATTAAACTTTACTAAAATTTAATAAAATTTTTCTAAATAACATAAAAAGTAGTTAAAATTTTTGGTAATTTAGGCCACTCGATTTTAAAAATTTTAGTAAAATATTGTTCTAAAATTAGTGAAAGTTAGTATAAATTTTTGTAACTTGTTAATAGAGAATAGGAAGAATTTTTAGGAAAAAATAATTTTGTACTTAAAATAATTACAAAAACTGTCAAGTGTTAAATTAAATATTTTACTAATTTTTCTGCCAACTTTTTTATTTAAGTGTATTCAATTAAGGCGGAGATTTTTTAATATTCATCGTAATCTAGATTTTAACGAAGCCTTTTTTTGTTGTTACACTCTAATTAATTTCTGCTGAAATTAAAATGGGTAAATTTACACTGTGTGCGTAAATAAAAAAATACACACATTAAAAAAAATAATTTTGTACATAAAATAAGTACAAAAACTGTCAAGTGTTAAATAAAATATTTTACTAATTTTTCTGCCAACTTTTTTATTTAAGTGTATTCAATTAAGGCGGAGATTTTTTAATATTCATCGTAATCTAGATTTTAACGAAGCCTTTTTTTGTTGGTACACTCTAATTAATTTCTGCTGAAATTAAAATGGGTAAATTTACACTGTGTGCGTAAATAAAAAAATACACACATTATGCGTAAGTTGGTAAACACAAAATGAGTAAAATTACATTGAAAATGCGTTAAAATAAAAATTTTGAAAATAAACAGTAACTTTACCAAATTTGTGGGTAAAAAACACGTTTTACAGGTAGATGTACACATAAAATGCGTAAAAATCCATTGTAAATACGTAAAAGTCCCTCAAAAATGCGTTTATTTGCCACCACGATGTTGAAAAAACGGCAAAATATGTATGTAAGTTATGTAAAAAAATAAAATCAAGCAATATTTTAAACAATTTGTTTATAAAATATCATAAATTATAAAAAATCTTACTCTACAACTTATTAATTTTTTTTAAATTAAAAGTAAAAAAAGTAAAAAATTCAAGAAAGTAAAAGAATTTTTTTAAATCATTTGTGTTCCTATAAATAGTGCAACAACATGATATTGATTAATATCTCCTGGTTTTATAAGGCGAATGCAATAATTTCTCCGGAGGCATTGCAGGTATAAAAAAGGCACACAATTTCTCCGACGGAATTATGCCGTTCGCCCTATAAAAACAGTGGGTCAACAAAATATTTGAAGATTTTCGTCACCTGATTACAAAATTAATTGATTCCTTTCATCAAGGAAAATGACCTTTACTTAAAGAAATCGATATAGCTTTCCTCTTAGGTTATGTGTTGTCCCACCAATCGTATATCAAAGAGATTAGTTAAAACAAGTAAAGTTTCAGCAATTTTAGACGCTAGAAACTATTTGCCGTTAAATGGTGATAAAAACAATTCACAGGTTGTCGTCAATATCGGTGCCCTTTCCAGATAATTTATAGAATACATTTTTCATTAGGATACCAATTTCTTTTTCCAATTGTATGATCTTAATAACTCACCTTGAAATGTGTCAGCATATGTCTTTATTGGATTCAATATAAATTTTATTTTATATTTTTTTTTTAAATTTTGATATTTTTTAAAATATTTTTATTTCTTATATTATTTAAATTGTATAAGTGTCAATATTTTTATTACTATTAATAGTTAGTACATTCACATATTTTGTGCGTAAAATTTCAATTTACCAACAAAATACTAATTTTAGGCACAAAGTGTTCAATTTTAAACACATAGTACCTATTATTATATTGAATCATGTTTTTGTGTATTAAAGTGTGTACAAATTTATCTTACGCATTCAGTGTTTATATTTACTCACTATGCGTTATTCTACATAAAAATTTATTCTACATAAAAATTTTTGAAAAAACTGGACAATCCTGTGCTTTCTTATGCACACTTTCTCATTTCATGAATACATTATTATACCCTCCACCATATATGGTGAGGGTATATATCAGTTTGTCATTCCGTTTGTAATATGTCGAAATATAGGTTTAAGACCCCATAAAGTATATATATTCGTGATCCTTATGCAATTTTAAGTCGATTTAGCGATGTCCGTCTGTCTGTCTGTCTGTTGAAGTGGCGATCACGACGCGAAGACGCAAGCGGGGGTGCCTATTTTTACCCAGATTATTGAACATCCTCCCGAGCAGTTTGGTATTTAAAATGAGCAAAATCGGTCAAGCGGTTCAAAAGTTATGAGTGAAAATGTGAAGGTACCTCTAAATTTTCCATACAAATTTGTAAAATTTTTCTGTATCTATTTTAATTTTCTGTTAAGTAAGTAAACATGTTATTAAGACTTCTTCTTGTTCGATTACATTTACGGTCTTACATACTATCAGAATAATAACATTTTAGAGCTATATGTGTGTTACTCTAATAACTAAGTTAACGTTAAAAGCAACAATGTTAAAGTTGCTAAAAGAGCAGACCTCTGTAAATAACATTACTAAAACTAAATTAATAACATTACTAAAACTAAATAACAAAAGTTCTGTTAGATAAATTAGCAAAACATATTCATTTTACAGTTCATGCAAAATTTAGTAAATACGTATGTATATCATCTTCAGCCCTTATGATTGCCGGAGGCTGGGCTCATATAGAATGTGGTAAGGTCCAGAGGAGCTGGATCGTCGTTAATACGTCCATTAAGTATACCGACAGGAGAAATATATGTAGATCCAGCCCAGATGGTGTTTTTCTCGCTTTCGTATATTTGGCAGACAAGCATATTATCGTGTAGCGCAAGTTTCTCAACAAATCTGGCTTGCAACGACATGGAGTACCTACAGAAGGGTAGAACATCGGCATTTTCATAGACGTAACTATTTGAAAATAGTTTTATGAAATTTTCATAATTTCTTCCAATGCATTTTCTTAGGATTTTCAGTTCAAATATCTCCAATTCTTTGGCTACTATAGGAGATAAAGTAAACCAGATTGGGTTTTTCTGTTAAGCTTTGTTGGTTTTTCGTTTCATTCCATAAAATGTATTTTGTGTTTTTGTAACCAAAGACATTTATATCTAAAAAAAGAGCAAAATACATAATTGCTTTAGTGCCGCTACTTTTGAATAGGTATCGCTGAATTAATAAAAACAATACCCTGCCCCATGGCTAGGTCCAAAGAAATTTATATATAAAGAAAGAGCAAAATACATAATTGCTTTAGAGCTGCTACTTTTGAATAGGTGGAGCAGAATCACATTAAAACTATATCCTGTCCCATGGCGATATAGCCTTGGATTAGGCTATCAATTAATTTATTTACCAAAAATATTAAATTAACTACATACTTTAAATTAAAATGCATTCAGATGTTGCTAGTAGACTAAATACATAATTTTAAAGTCAATTTTTCAAATGTTTGACGTAATAAAAGCATTGGTTTCACATTTTTATGTCAAAAAAGAAATTTTCATAGAGGAAAATAGTATTTTTTTTATTCCATTTGTATTTTTGAGAACTGAGGGATTGCCAAATGTATGTATATGTTAATTTTTTCTTTTATAAAAAATACACATGAAAAAAGTGCAATATTTTGCTCTTAAACATCTAAATGAATATTGATTTAAAAAGTTAAGGTATAATATGCACATAAAACATATATTTTTCATAGTTTTTGGCAAATATTTATTTATGTTACGAAGAAAATAGAAAATCAATAATACTCTACTGCATATTGTAACACAATATGGCTAATGGAGACTAGCTCTGCAGCAAAATATGCGTAATGGAGATTGCACCTTCTGATGGGCCATCTATTGACAAATAGTTACAACTCATGTTCTTTCTTTAATAAATTAATTTCTTTGCTGTATTCTCTCTATTAGACAAACACACTTTAATTTTTTAAAGAAAGAACATTCGTTGCAACTATTTATCAATACGTGGCGCATCATAAAGTGCATTATTAGGCATATTCAGCTGCAGAGCTAGTTCCCATTAGCCGGAACAAAATTGAGTATTTGACAAAAAATAAGCTTTAAAATGTATTTTTTGTGCAGTCCATGTTTTAAAAAACTAGTGAAAATGTAAAGGTGACTCTAAATTGCCCATAGAAATTTAGTACAATTTCATATTAGCGACTGATACATAACATATTTTCTCATATTTTTCCACCAGTCGCTTAGCAGTAAATATTTTCTATTCACCTCAAACATTTTTTAACCTCTAAAATTTTTTTCACCACAAACAATTTTTTCACCTTAAACATTTTTTTTCACCTCTAAATTTTTTTCCAACAAAAAAGTTCTTTTCACATCTAAAAAAGTTTTTTACCTCAAAAAATTTTTTCTCCTGCATAATTTTACTTCAAAAGTTTTTTTATATTATTTGTATCAAAAACAGAAGAGAACATCTTTTTAGGATATTGGTGGAGGGTATTCAAAGATTCGGCACAGCCGAATTTAGCCCTTTTTACTTGTTTTTATGTAGGATTTCAAAAGCTTGGAACATGCTTAAGTCCTTCAGGTGACGGGAAAAATGAGAGCGGTTGTTTTTGAATTCCATTTCTTTATCACAATTCAAAATTTCATAAAAATCGGAGAGTTTTCCTTGGAATACTTCCCTTGCAAACTAAAATTTGTTTATACAATTTGAGTTTATTTGCACTTAACACCAGTCTTCAATGCAATAATTTTTTAAAATAAAAATTCGTATTAGCGTTTTGTAATGTAAAGCAAAGTCCGGTAGGAAATGTTTGCAAGCTCAAATTTTTTAATTTTTTTAAAATAAAGTTGTAAGAATTGTAGACAAAAGTTTATTAAAAGAACTTTTGAAGTTCGATAGAATCTTAGCATTCGATTATTTAAAAGTTTAGTTAGTAAAGCTTCTTAAGTTTAAGTACTTATAAAATAGCTTAAAAAATTTGAAAACTTTCAGTTAATTTCCATGATCCTATAAAATTTTTTTGAATAAGAACATTTTTAAAATTGAAGCCGTTATTCAAAAGCTTTTAGTAAAAATCCCTTTTATATTTTTAAAATAAATAAATTTAATATGAAAAATTGGTTTACGCTCATTAAAATTTCCTATATGGTTTATTCTATTTGTATTGAATATTATTGCATATTATTAAGCGTTTTATCATACGACCATTTATTTAACATTAATTGTTGATGATTTATGTATTATTTATTCAGATGTTGATGTTTATTACCCTTAATAATGCTAAAAAATGTCAAATTATCATGTCTATGCATGTACGTCATTCTATTTGTGCAATGACCATAAGCTTAATTTCTTTTTGTTGACAATATCTATTTTTGGCAAAAATTATTTATAAAACAAATTGTAATTTATTGAAATTTCCTGAACTTTGTCAATATTGTTTTTGGTATTAAAGATTTGACCAAAAAATATTTCTTATAAATATTAAGGCCAATGGTCTTAAATTAGAATTTGTTATTTATTTAAATGGAGAAAATTCCAGAGGGAATTAATTATTTATGTATTCAATATATTTAAGCAATAAAATTTACACTCAGAATATTACAGAATTAACTGTTTGTAGTTTAATACAAAAGTTTTTAGTTTAGTTAAAAAATAAAGAAACATACATTTAATTTTCAAAGAAGTATTTATTTTAACTTTTTTATACATTTGTTCAAAATGATTTACTGTCATTTACTGTGGTTTACTTGTTTCCGTTACAGTTATTACATATTTAAATTTTGTTTACTGTCCGAGCAATTTGTTATATTCTCCACCACATGTGGTGAGGGTATATATCAATCAGTTTGTCTTTCCGTTTGTAATATGTCGATATATGGGTTTAATGCTCCATACAGTATATACATTCGTGATCCTTATCTAGCGATGTCTATCTGACTGTTGAAATGGCAATCACGGTGCGAAGACAAAAACGAGGGTGCTCATTTAATTAATATACATCCTCCCGAGCAGTTGGTATAGAAAATGAGCAAAATCGGTCCAGCGGTTAAAAAGTTATGAGTGAAAATATGAAATGTGTCATAGTAGCGACTGCAAGTAAACTATATTTTCTTCTTTTCTTAACCTGTCCCTTAGAATTAAATAATATTTTATATTCACCTCAAATATTTTCACCTCAAAAAATTTTTTCACCACTAAATTTTTTTTCACCACAAAAAATTGTTTCACCTCACAATATTTTTTCACCTTAAAATTTTTTTCCAATTTTTTTTTTGACATTGGTGGAGGGTTTTCAAAGATTTGGCATATCCGAATTTAAGCCTCTTTTTACTTGTTAATTTTTTAATTAAATTGTTTGTTTATATACAATTTCAATTCAAATTACAATAACTTCTTAAACACACACACACACATATGGCCATTCACATAAAATATGTCTATTGACTGTGTGCTTGTACATTTTGTAGATTAAAAAACAAACAAGAATACTAAAAACCAAAACAATTTAAAATAAATGAATAATCAGTTATTTTTTACGGAATTGGTAAAATTTTAACATTTATTTTTAACTGATTAAACATTTGTTTTTTTTTACTGAAGTGTTAGATGTTTAAGCAACATTTAAAAATAAATATCAAAAACGTTTTGACTTAAATGAAAATTAAGTAGACCGGTTTTTTAATAAAATATCATTTCTTTTAAATGGTATTTTCTGTTGTTTCACCTTTTAAACTATTTTAAGTGTATGATTTTTTAATATAATTGTCTAAATATGAGTTAATACAGATTTTTTATGGTGGTTTCTTATTTTTAGAACAATTTTTGATTTCAATTTACATTTTGTTGTACAATGAGTGCTGAGTCAAATGCCCCCAAAGGTCATATTCTGTAGCTGGTCACCCGAGGGATTATTACAAAGTATTTCTTTGTAGTATTAGTGTCTTATGTAATTGTAATATCCGTTTATTTTTTGTTTTGTATTTATTTGAAACAATTGCCTAGACAGCCTCGTCATCAGAAGGTTGTGTGATCGAGCCCTACTGATGCCCAGTCGATTTTCTTAAATTTTAAGTTGAGTGAAAATTTCTTTTTTGACACGTCCTTAGTTATGCCCTTTGCGTCAACTCTGTGATAGGTTCTTTTGCATCAGTTCTGTAACATGTTACTAAGCGCAATCCACCCCCTCCTTTGAAAAACACATGTTAAAGTCCGCAGTCGCCCCAATCAACCAGTCATGTGACGTTACCTGTGACAGGCCTATTTCCAACAGGGTAGTTAAAGTACATGATCCAAAGTTGACTAAGTACAAACTTTAGCTATTAAGTAATTTGTAGGTTTTAATAAAGAAAATTATGGTAACTTCAATAAAATTTATTAACTGCAAATATTATTTAAGATCAATTTATTCGAATTATAAGATTAAAGTTCAAAATTGTATCTGATTTTTACTAAATTATTCTGCTATATATTCGAATATATATTTTTGCTGGTAGTCAAGTTCAACTCAAGTTATATTCCAGCCTTATTTTTCAATTTCAAGGATTAATTTTTATTTAAATAGCACACTCCACCAAAAGGGAAACAAAAATTCAAGTTTGAAACATTTTTTTTTTGTTTTATAAATTTACAAGTGTTGGAAATTTTAAAAATACTTTACTTTAAACAAAATTTCAAGCACGTAAATTTTTAAAACAGTTTAGGCTTATTGATATATATAAATTTGTTATATTGTATATTTATTTGTTAAATATTCATATAAATATATGAAACTACTTTGTATGAAACTACGATCGAGAAATATGATATGAAATTGATATATCTCATACGTTTTAAATTTGAAATTTGTTGTAATAACGCAATTCATAGATTAAATTTTATAGCTTCTGAAACTTTTTTATTTTTATTTGTGAGAATGTTATAAAGTAATTATAAAAAAATCTCATAAATGATATTAATATATAGTAAATGCAATAAAAGATAAAATTTATATTTAATATCAACACGCAGCAATAAAATATATTTGTATAAGCTGACCATTGTTTAGCTATTTATGAATAATTTTCTAATTACATTTTTAAAATTCCAATTGGAAAAATTTTGATTGCTTGCATGAAAATCAATTAAATAATTGATTACTGAACTCTGTGAAAAAGCTTTCATAATATTTATAAAACATTTATTTAGGACGAAAATCTATGCAGAATTTTCATATTTATATTGTATTCATAAGTATAATGTAATTTTTCATCATATTTTATGAAAAATTCTCCAACATTTTATCAACATTTTTTTTTAGTTTTTATTTTTTAAAATTATCCATATTTCCAAAAATGGGTGAAATAGTGAGATTTTTTAGTCAATTCAATAATAAAATTGGACTAGGTCCGTAAAATATGATGGAGCGTTCCCTGTATGTTTACAAGAAAATGATTTTTCTACTTTTCAAAACTCTTTTTTATTAAACATATTTTTTTAAACAAAATGAGGATCATGAAACTAAACCAAATTCTGTATAATATTCCCTATGAACTTTAATACAGAAGATGGAGAAGAGTTTTTAATGTCCTCTGGACCTAAAAATTCCCTATTGAAAACTTTTCTTCTGTTGCTATGCAATACAACACACTCGCACAAAATGTGGATGGTTGTTTCGTCTTCCTCAAGACATAGTCGACAGAGAGGCGATTCCAACAGATTCATCCTTAACAAATTGTAGTATAATCCGAAATGAAAGAAACCCTGTTAGTAACCAAATGTCGTTCCTAGCAAGGTCCAAAATTTTTCCATTAAAAAAGGGGTTGACCAGTAGTTTCGCCTGTCTCATCCCCAAAGAATTGTTCCTTTGCCATTGGTAGTTCTCCCTCCCTAACCAGGGCTGCTATGGTGGACAAGTTTACCCCACAGCATAGTTCCGGTCCTACTAAAGATGTGAGTAAAGAGTAACCCTGTTATGCGGGGCCAACTGTTGAAGGGTATCAAAACACTCCAGAACTATTTCTAAAGTGAATGCTATGACGACAAAGCCTGGAGTGCTGCTCGCCTTGTTCCCTACAGAATAAAAGATATTCGTATGACCCTTCACATAAAAAGAACCATCAGGTTTAATGAAGATATTTAAAAGAATAAGACCAATGGCTTCCATGGCCAATAAATATTAAAAATCGTCTAAAAAATATTAAAGTCCGAGCGAAATATCGAAAGCGAAACAAAATATTTGGTTCCGAAACTTTTTGTAAATTTTTTTTAGAAAAAAAAAAAAACAGTATTATAATTAGTTTTCTAACAAAATTTTGTGAAAAAACTGGAAAAATTAAGCAATTTCTCTAATTTCAAAACAAATTGTACCCATATCTGTACAAATTTGAGAAATTTTCCCTTATTTCAAAGAACATTTTTCTCCTCCTGAGTGGATTTGTTTGATTTCAAAACAAATTTCCCATTTCCAAACATTGTTTTTAGTTTGTTTAAAAATGAAGAGATCATTTTTACAGCGTGAGTGGCATCGTTAGTCTGTAGATAAATTCACTTTATTTATGTAAACAAGACATTTGTGGGTGTTGTGGTGTAATGGTTAGAGCTTTCTGCAGAAGGTTGCAGGTTCAATCCACTGTGACAACAATCTAGAATATTAATATGTATGAGTTTTTATCTCTCATAAATATCGCCACATCCTCCTTCGGTGTTCCCATATCACTTAACTTCACCGATGTAAAATACTCGTAACATAACAGGGCAATGAACTAAAAAGATTCAACAATTTTGCCAACTCTCCATCACATGGCGGTCAACAATTGTTCAAAGATTAACTGTATCCATCTTTTACCACCTTTCATCTCTGCTCAATCCCCTTTCCTGAGTGTTGCTTCTCTTAAAAAATAATGTAAACAAAATAAACCAAGAAATAATGTTGAGCCACGTCTTAACGAAAGAGCAAAATCACCTCTAAATCATTTCTAAAGGTTAGAGATGTTTTGCTCTTCTCTAGCTTTTTTTTCTACAATGATATGATTATATATTTTATTGAATATAATTAAAAGTTTCGGTTTCACCAATTATTCGGTAAAAATTTTTCCAAATACCGAATAGTTGAAAAATGTCCATCTTTGGGCTGAAACTAAAACTGTAGAAAATATTCAAATTATTAAAAATTTCCCAGGTTATTAATGCGTCAAAGATCACTTAACTATTAAAAGTAAGAACAAATTCAATTTTTCGTTTTGAAATTTTCTAATCTATCTTCTATATATATATATATATATATATAATTGTTGCAAGTGTGTTGTGACTTTATAACTCACGAACGGTCCAACCGAAGTCGAATAAATTTTTAGAGTTTGTTCGAAATCGGTCGACACGTTTGTGAGTATGACTTTTCATACCAACATGTGATTTTGCCCATATAAAAAAACAACAACAAAAACGTTGGCGCCCATGAGCGTGTGCGGTATGTACACTGTGTGTTGATTTTATACACACGGTAAATGATTTACTTGTTTTTCATTATTTCCAAATAAAAAATAATTAAAAAAACCAAAAAATTTGATTCAATGTTAATATTCATGCATAGCGAATCACGCCGGGATCCGCTAGCGCTACATATTTATTTGGAGCCATACATTTATATATTTATGTTAAACTTAGCCTATTCCTAGGCATGCCCCAAATGGTTATTTTTTTAAAGCATTTTCGGAAAATTAAAATTTTTAGGATTACACTTTACATCCTTTTAAACACATTCCCAGCCAGTGATGCCATATGGCTGTCCGGAACCGGTTGTAGGTTCATATTGGGGAGATAGGTCTTACAACATTTTTAACTAACCCTTTGTTCTTTACTCCTCCTCGGGCGGGGATAAGGCCCGCCCCCAACCAAAAAATTTTTGTTTCACCGGATTTGTGTTCGGGACTTAAAATCATGTCCTCGGGACCAATTTCAAATAAAATTTCTTTGCGAAGTGGTAAATAATTTATCATTTTCACTTCACAGTTATTTTTCACTTCATCTTTCCCCATTCCCGTTTAGAATAAAAATGTTGTTATGATGACTATCTGTCAATTTTATTTCATTCCACTCGTTCTGTGAGTTTTAAGGCAAAATTTTATTTAAAAACTCAATTATTTTTTTTACGCGTTTATGCTTCTGGAAGAGAAACAGGAGGCAAGCTTTTTTATATTGGTTTTTTATGTTTTTTGCTTTTATGAAAAAAAAAAAAATGTAATTATTGTTTTTATAAATTCTCTAATTCTTTTGAGAATTAAAAATTTCATAATTAAATTAAAAAAATTATATTAGAAAAAATATAAAATAATCAATTTAAACAAGTAAAAAAGGGCTAAATTCGGCTGTGCCGAATCTTTGAATACCCTTCACCAAAGGGGATGAAGATGATATACGTATATACTAAATTTTGCATGAACTGTAATATGAATATGTTTTGTCAATTTATGTAACGAACTTTTGTTATTTAGTTTTAACAATGTTATTTACAGAGGTCTGCTCTGTTAGCGACTTTAACATTGTTCATTTTTACGTTAACTTAGTTATCATAGTATGTAAGACAATAAATTTAATCGAACAATAAGAAGACTTAATAACATTTTTACTTAACAGAAAGAAAAAAATAGATACAGAAAAATTGTACAAATTTGTATGGACAATTTAGAGGTACCTTCACATTTTCACTCATAACTTTTGAACCGCTTGACCAATTTTGCTCATTTTAAATACCAAACTGCTCGGGAGGATGTTCCATAATCTGGGTAAAAATAGGTACCCCCGCTTGCGTCTTCGCGTCGTGATCGTGATTTCAACAGACAGACAGACAGACAGATGGACATCGCTAAATCGACTTAAAATTGCATAAAGATCACGAATATATATACTTTATGGGGTCTTAAACCTATATTTCGACATATTACAAACGGAATGACAAACTGATATATACCCTCACCATATATGGTGCAGGGTATAAAAAAGTCGCTAACAACTTTTGTGAACTAGTGCAACACTCACATGTTTTCATGAACTTTGATTTGGTAAAGAACAAAAACTCATATGATAAAATGTTGGCATATAGTTTTCGCAAAGTTAAATCAAGAATCAGATTCTTTTTAAAGTAGTGAAATTTTTTTTTATCACTTTACAGCTTGACACATCAGAATAGGTCCCCAGATCATTATTGGGTTAATTTAACTTCAGCAATTTTGACAGAAAATTCAATTTTTGCTATACACAGGGATTGGTTTACTATTGATGAGTTCCAATAAATAAAACCCAAAGTATTTTGGATAATTATTAGGCCTGTGCAAAGACATAGGCAATGTGCGTATCAAACATTCCATTTTAACGAGTGCATTAATTTGATGTGCATTAATTCTGATAAAAGTACGAGAAAGAATCTCTTGTTACAAACGTTATAACAAACCTATAATCATAAATATCCCTTTTGTCTGCAGTCATTAAATAAAATGCTATTTCAATCAATAAATTAAATATGTTGAAAAGTGCCTCCTTTTATTTGGTAAAGAAAAAAATACATTAATAGTCTAATAAATAAAAATATAAAAAGAGTAAAATTCATTTAATTGGCACATTAACATTTGTATTTTTTAATAAAAATTTGACGTAAATTGGTTTTCTTTTTATTTGGTGTACAAAGTCGAAGACCTTGAACTTGCAAATGTTACAAAAACTAATAAAACATAATAATAATAATAAAAAAAAATATATATTCTTAATTTATTTTGTATATGTAAGTGGGTATCATAGTCACACTATTTCTATTCTAATTTACAAGTCTCTTAAATTACTTTTGTAGTAATAATGAGATAGGTCCATTTCAATTTAATTCAATTTTTACAATTTTTGTTTTTCTCACCTTAGCATTTGAACTATTTATTTATTCAAGTTCTCACATACATATGTGGATGGTGCAGAATCAGAAGTGAAATAAACAAATGAAAAAAATTACATAAAGAACGTGGCAATAAAAATCAGTTTGTTTTGAGAAGAAATATCTCAATAGGGGGGCACTTACACAAGCAGGGTTCCTTTTGTATGCCGAAATATTTTTCGAAAATTTTAATTTCTGATGATTTTCTTTCGGAGAAATATTTTAAAATTTTTGTTTATAATTATCCTTGAACTTTAATAAAAAAGGACTGACGATGAGCTTGTAAGTTATTCTGTAGGGCAACCGTTTCAAAATATGATAATATTTAAAAAAATATTGCTTCAGAATTCGGAAATTTGTTTCAGAATCTTTAAGTAATGGGAAAAACATCTTTCATAAGAACTTTTTTTTAAAGTGTAGAACTTTTTTTTTAAATAAAACACATAAAGGCTTATGAAATGATTTTATTTATTTAAATTTAATTTGATAGCTTATTATTTAGAATTTAGTAATTTAAAACAAAACGCATTCGGAAGACAGAATTTTCAATTTTTTATTCGGCTAATTGTGGCAGTCAAACATATATATTTTCCATAATAATAAAATAACATTTGACTGATGATTTTTCAGATAATTCAGAAATACTGAAAAATATTTTTTCCATTGGAAAAAAGTCTATGCTTTATTTTGAATAATCTGAACATTATTTTAAAAAATGAATTTGCAGGAGTTTAAAAGATTTTTTGATTGAAAAATAAATTAAAACTTCAGAGAAACCACCTAAAAAGTTGTAAATTTTCTACTGAGAAATTTTTTGGAAATGAATAAATATTTTTATAATCGAAAAATTTTTTAAACCTCAGATTTAAAAAAATTTACATTTGACAAAAAGTTAGTTATGTTATAGACAAAAGATCCAGCAAACTTTTCTGTTCCAAAGGATCTGTTGTAGAATAACTGCTTTGCCTCGTTACCCATTGTCCAAAAAGCAACAGCTTGTATAGTTCTAGAGTATAAGAGCGGTTCCCCTAGAATCGTTTCTGTAACAATATAGTTCTAGAACTTATTCCCCGTAAGATATACCTTAGATTAAAGGGTCTGAATTAGTATTTTTACTAATTATTTTTAAATATATCAAATGAAATATTTTATTCAAACAATTGACAAGTACTTTGTGAATTTTTTATTTTGTGGTGAAAAAAATTTTAGTGGTCAAAAAATTTTTATAAAAAAAATTTGAGGTAAAAAAATTTTTTGTGATGAAAAAAAGTTTTTGTGGCGAAAAAAATTTTAGTGGTGAAACAGTTTGTATAAAATTTTTGTGGTAAAAAAATTTTAGTTTTTATTATTAATAATTTTTTCACCACAAAAATTTTTTTTACTTAAAATTTTTTTTTTATAAAAATTTTTTGACCACTAAAATTTTTTTCACCACAAAATTAAAATTTCACAGAGTACTTGTCAATTGTTTCAATAAAATATTTCATTTGATATATTTAAAAATAATTATTAAAAATACGTTTTTCAGCCTTCGAAGCCCACTTAACCCTTTTAATCTAAATTTTTTTTTTCCAACTCAAAGTCTGTTTTCACCACAAAATTTGTTTTCATATCCAAAAAAGTTTTTCACTTCAAATTTTTTTTTTCACCTCCATAATTTCACTTCTAAAGGTTTTTACATTATTTGTATCAAAAATGGAAGAGACGATTTTTTAGGACATTGGTGGAGGGTATTCAAAGATTCGGCACATCCAAATTTAAGCCTCTTTTTACTTGGTTATATTGAAACAGTATTTAAGTATTTAAAAGTTTTGAATTTTAACAAATAATTAACTTTAACTATTCAGTGCTATTTTTAAAGAAATGCTTTCGAAAACGCTATAAAATTCTTATTCAGCAGCTGATTTTTTTTTTATAAAATGTTCTTAATAAACTGGTTATGTTCCAATGTGTATCCGATTTGCAGTAGTCGTAAAAGGCATAGAATTTTTTTTTGTACAACTTTAACCCTCTAAAGATCTTTCTTCTGTTAGATTTGAATTTGTTAACAGTGGTTTGTAATAGAATACCACTTGCAATTAAAATTTACAATGATGATTTAATGATTAAGATTTTAGCACGCTAAAAGTCAAAGAGGAATTTAGAACTCTAATGGAATAAAATTATAAATTTTCGCATACAGTTTAAAACCAGATGGCCACTTTATGCCGTCTTGCTCATAAGAAGGTTAAATTCAAAAGATTATAAAAACAGAACATTTTTGTTTAATAGTAAAGTTCTCGGGTTGTTTTGTTGATTTTTTAGCTTGATTTCCATCTTTTCTCTTTTGTTTAAAGCAATTTTAGCTTGTTGAATTTTTTAAGAGCCACTTAAAAGAGATCTGTGCTTAGAAATATTTTTTCTCTTTAATATAAATAATTTTAGAATGTTAAATATTTATAGGAAGTATAAAAAGAGCAAACAAACTTCCTTAAGTCATCACCTTTAAAAACACAAGACCCAGTAGAAAATAATTGAACATAATTGAGTTCTTATTTGAATATTTCAGTAAAGTTATAAAATTAAAATAAAAAAATAAATCTTCTTTAGACATTGTTTATTTTAGGACTTCATCCATGGGTTAAACAAACTTTTAGAAATCAAAAGAAAAAGTGTTTCAAAATGAATAAATAGATTAGGATCAAAATAAAAATCAGTTTTTTTTTTATAAAAAACAAGAATTAATTAATTTTACAATTCAGAATTTATGGAAATTAAAAAACGGGGTTTTAAAAAGTCTAAAAATTACATCTTTGAAATACTTATACATCAATTCTATTAAATATGATACAATTTTATGACACACTCAATTGGGGCCTTTCAATAATCTCAGACTAAGGTCTTGCAAAAAGCGTCGATTTGAATGCACGTAAGACCCAATGTAGTATGCTGAACCATAGTGATGAGGAATTGAATTCTCTTGATATTCTGATTACGCGAGTTCAGTGTGATTAATGTCCTCTGGAAAAAGCACATATTTAAAGTGTCAAAAGAATCAATCAATTTTCATGGTGTTCGGCCGACATAAGTAAACTGATTTATACAGCCCAGTTTTATACTTGGAATACTTGCCTCTCTATGTAGTAGATTACATCCATATGCAGCGTTCATCAATTGGAGAACTTTTATATTACGTGCAGCCAAATATCCCAGCAAAAAAAAGTGTCAAAAGAAGAGACAAAGAAGCAGTGATTTTGATTCCGGTGTTGTGAAAATTTGGATGGGAACTAATGAAAAATTGATTCCTTAAGAATCACTTCTATTTATTTTTGCTGTGATTTTTTAACATTTCTTTATCTTTCCTCCTTTCTATAACCCATTTTCCTAATGTGAACGATTTGAATTGGTACACTCTATTTTGTTTCCTGTGTTTAGGAAACAAAATGGAGTGTGGTTTCCAATTATTCGACCCTGCCGGTTAACTCACTAATTCGAAAAATGACAAAAATTTATTATTGATTGGTTATTCGGTCCGAGTAAACGGTAAAATTGGATATTAATCGATTAATTGTTTAATACAAAAGGATAAGCATAAAGAGTGCTGTGTTTTCTGAAGTATCAAGTTAAGTCAACTAATGTTTCATAAAGATTTTATTCAGCGCAATTCAAAGCATTCTTAGACTTTTTAAAGAATCATGAGTTGAAATCCTAGGAGGGTGGGGGTTTCGGATAGAATCTGAGGACTCCAAAAAGGAAGTGTTGCCATATATGTTCATTGGAGGTAAACCCTTAAGCCTAAAGAGATAAACGTAGTGTATATAGTGTTTTCCCTCAGTGCGACATTTTGTCGATAAATCTGGTTTTTATTGGGTGGTTAATTTAAAAATGCTGGATTTTGGGTAAATTTTGGAACATAAGTTCAATATAAATTTATTAAAATTATTGACCATCGTTAGCTATTACCTTTTTCCATCTTTCTGGCAACATATGGATTCCGCACCAACAGAACTGCTAATTTTTTAAGCCCAAAAACAAATCAAGTCAATTTCGAATTTCGATCGAAACAAATGCTAGTCGAAGGTGGCCAGGTCTGGACTATAAGCCGGGTGAGGCAAAACTTCCCAACAACTATTTTTTAAATAGTGTTTAAACGGTCTTGTAACATGTAGCCGAGCGTTGTCCTGATGGAATATCACGACTTCATGTCTGGTCGCATATTCCGGGCGTTTTTCGGCCAATGCTCGCTTCAAACGGATCAATTGTGTTCGGTACAGTACCGTTTGCCTCGATTCCATCAGCTCACTAAATATGGAGAATTACCTTGGCAATGCTTTGGCATTGATTTTGGTGGGCTTCACACACGATTCTTGCACTTCGTGTTGTTGTAATGGAACAATTTTTCATCGCCAGTAATGATTCGATGCAAAAATTACTCCTTTTAATGGCGTTCAAACAGCATTTCGGACATGCAAAATCGTCTTTCAACGTCAGTCAGCTTCAACACTTGTGGTAACCAATTTCCTTGCTATTGGATGAATCCTGCTCCTTACAAACTTTCTGAAATTGCTGCTTAAGTGACTTCCAAATATTTTGCAAGTTCTTTTATTTATTTTTATTTGCCACTCAAAATCGCATATTTTGATAAACTGGCAGATGCTGTTAAAAAAACTTTTAAATTCTAAAGCCCAACTCAAATGGTTGATGTACAAGTGGCAGCTCTATAAACTTTGTGAATTCCGCAAAAACTATACAACATTATTGGGAATTTCTTATTAAATTTAGTGTAATTTAAATAAAATAATATTTGAAATTAAAAATATTCTAAATAAACAAGAGCTGCCTTCACACTAAATCTAATAAGAAATTCTAAAAAATATCCCAGCAAAACCACACATTACCAAATAATGGGTAAAGTAATGTATAGCCATAGGGGCCGATGGATTACTTTACACCTTACTTCATTGATGAATTTTATAGGCGATGAGCCTCAAAGTAATGTATATACCCATTACTTTAGAGGTGATAATGTAAGGGGTTACTTATATGGTTACGAGAATGGAAAAAGTAATGTGTCTAAAAATAGATTTTTAAAAAATTATTACTAATATTTAATTTAAAATTTTTGTAATTAAAAATAATGTGGTCAAGATGGGAATCAAACCAGGGAAATCTGGTTGCCAGCCAAAAACTCTACCCACTGAGCTATCGACGCATATAGTATTTGATTTCGCTAGTGTTATCAAAACAAACATACATTACCCTTTTGCTTACAAAAAAACACAAAATAATGTATCTAAAAATAGATTTTCAAAAATATTTCAATTATTACTTTACATTAATAAATCATATATTACGTAATCAAAAATGAGTAACTTAATACTTTATGCTTGCAAATAATGAAAAAGGTAACGAGCTATCATTACAAGGTAACGCATGAGAATATCGCACTATAATTTTGCTGGGATTGTATAATTTTTGCGGAATTTACAAAGCCACTTGCACTTCAACCATTTGGGTTGGGCTTTAGAATTTATAAGATTTTTTTTTAAAAGAATCTGCCAGTTTTTCAAAATATGTGAGTTTGATTTCTGCAAAACAATTAAAAAAAAAAAATTATATTTGAATACTTTTAACAAAAGCACCTAAATCCACTTAAGGAAATTTTGCAAGATTTTGTAGAGAACGGCTTATAGTACAACTTCTTATCCTTTATAAGCTGTTTTTTCTGTCGGTTTTAATACCGATGATTCTTGTTGGAAATTATTGTAAAATTAACTGGTTATATTACTCTAAACTAGCACGACTTTTTGAACTTATTCTTGTTATTTATATTTTACATTTAGGTTGAGGTAAACGGATTCGGGTTCCTTAGAATTAGAAACATATTGTAGAATTGATGCGGTTGGAAACCAATTATTGAAATAATTTTCTTGCGAGATGTAGAAAAAGACAGATTCCCTACAAAATTTCAATGTCATTAAATATAATTTTAATCGGGAAATCGGTTAATCGATTCACCGAATTGAAACACAAACTTTAGCTTAAATTCTCAATTTTTAAAAAGCTTATCTTTCAATTGAATATATTTTTTATTCCCTACACTACTACGTGGAATTAGTACAATGATGTTTGTAATAACCAAAATAAAATTTTCTGAATGTTACTTGTCTTAAAAAAAAAAAAAAACATTGCAGTTGAAAACAATGTATAGCTAATAAAATAATTAATTAATAAATCTACTCAATTATTTAATCCAATGTATGTCTTGCACACTAGGATTATAAATTGATCTACGTTACTATCTGCTGAAATATCACTTTTAATGATTGAGTAAATAACTGGGTTAACTCAAGTTCTTTGTTTTCTTGTTTCATCCAAGGTTATTAACCTTATTCTACACAATAATTGAATTATTGAAAACTGCTGATTAATTATTTTATTTTGTAATAACACTAGGGTTACAAAGTGCACAAAGATAAAACAGTAAATGTAGAAGTAGCATGAAATCAATGGTAATTTATAACACCAAATTGACTTTACTGGACAAAGAGTTTACTTATTTTCATTTAAAAGAATATTAACTCTATCGGTGTTTATCAATTTTTGGTGTTAATTTTTAAAATTATTTATAAGTGATTTTTATGGTTTCATTTGATAAATTTTACACAATTTATTGCTAAAATTTCATATTTTCATTAGTGTATTCAAAACTTAAAAAACGGAGCTCATTCTTTTACTCTCGATCTTTATAATCAACCCATACTAAGAATCTGTTTAATATCCCAACTCATACTGAACCCCAAAATACGTATTTTTGTTTTTTCAAGTTTTCAACTGTCAAATTCCATACAAATTTTAAATCCAAAACTTGAAAATACGTATTTTGGTGCTAAGAATCAATGGGGTATAAGCAAAGGGGGCGAAAATATGGACTACGCCTAGATATATCATACCCCCGTCATCTCTAACCAATAATGAATCTTGGTAACTTCAAAATTAGGTAAGATAGATCAAATCAGAAAATACTTTTGCACCTTACGTGGGAATATATATATGCTAATTAGATAGGGACCAGGTCCGAGGAATATAATTGCATTCTTAGAAAACCGCGCGAGTAACAAAAAATTGATCTGACACAATATTTAATCATATCCAATTTTATATTCCTTAATATTTAATTGAATGGCTGATAAAATTAGATCCATCAATATATTTAAGGATTTAGAAGGACCTTAATTGATCCAAAAAATTGCAGATCATATAAGATACAGCAGTATATTTACAGATTAAGCAAGATTCAAATTTATCCTAAAAATGGAGGATTGAATTGTTTCAGATAAGTTCCAATAATATAATACATACTCTGAATCTAGTTTATATAAAAACGTATTAAAAATTTTAAATTAACAATAATAAAATTCTTGAAACCAATGCCTTCGCCGGGATTGTAGTGACTTAAGAACTCAGTAGCGTGTGTCTGACTTTTTAAGACTACATTTTTTCTTATAATTGTGTTATATATAATTATATCTTCGTGACTTACATATAATTATATATTCAGAACTTTGGGAAAATTTCTACATATCATGGCGGACTTAATAAGACTAACGAATTTATCTGATTTTATATAATTATAAAGGGTGTCCCAAGAAGAACTCAATTTTTAAATTTTAAATAAAACACAGATATTTAAAAAAAAATCGTGAAACTTTATTATATCGTCAAGTAGACAGAATGAGGTTATGTATGGAACAACATATTGTGCAGATGGCCGCCGCGGCTTTGCTGGCATGCACGCGATCTTTTAATGAAATTTTCAATGACCGTTTTGCATGAATGCTGCGGTATTTCATTAATGCAGCGTCCAATTTCCTCTTTTAAGGCTTGAGTCGTCGTCGGCTTATTCGCGTAAACCATCGACTTCAAAAAACCCCAAAGGAAAAAATCTAATGGTGTTAAATCGCACGATCTAGGCGGCCAATTCTGATCTCCAAAACGCGAAATAACACCGACCGGGAAATGACTGATGCAGCAATTGAATTGTTTCTCTGGCTGTATGACATGTGGCGCCGTCTTGTTGGAACCACATGCCCTCCACATTCATTTCTTTAATTCTAGGCAAGAAAAAACTGGTTATCATTTCACGATACCGAACACCATTGACTGTTTGCGCTTGACCTGCGTCATTTTCATAAAAAAAAGGTCCAATGATTCCTCCAGCCCAAAAACCACACCACACAGTGACACGTTGAGGATGCATTTGCTTCTCGTGAATCACTCGAGGATTTTCCTCACCCCAAATGCGACAATTCTGCCTATTGACGAAGCAATCAAGATGAAAATGGGCCTCGTCACTGAAGATGATTTTATCGGCAATATCAGCATTTTCATGTTGTCTCTACAATACCCAATTAACGAACTCCCTTCGCTGTCCATGGTCAGCTGGCTTCAGTTCCTGAGTCAATTGAACTTTGTATGCATGAAGATGCAAATCTTTCGTCAAAATTCGCTGCAAAGTGGATTTGGAGACACCAATTTGCTGAGCTCGATGTCGAATTGAGGTGGATGGAGTTTGAGCGACATCATCACGTACAGCTGCGACATTTTCGGTCGATCGACCTGGTCGATGGCGCGTTGTTGTCTTTACATCACTAACAGACTCAGTTTCGGCAAATTTATCCATTAATCTTTTTACAGTTGACTCTTTTGGAGCATTATTGTGACCCCAAATTGATCGCAATTTGCGAACTGTAGCCGCAAAACTTTCACCATTTTGGTAAAACAATTTCACAATGAGAATGCGTTGTTCATTCGTGTAGCGCTCCATTTTTACTAACCTCGTACCTTCTACTAGCAAACAATAACAATTGTTCAAATGTCAAACAATGACACTTCGAATGTTGCCAGATTTAAAAATTGCGTTCTTCTTGGGACACCCTTTACAATATATTACTATATATAATATTATATATAACATTATATATAATAATATCTTATGAGAAAATATGTAGATAAATAATTACAACATATATTCAAAACAAAAAAATTATATAAATTTTTACCACTTATAGTAGTTTTGGAAACAAAGATCATATATAATTTTAAAGGTACTTACGAGGGTGGATAAATAAGTCTGTGATTTTTCGAACTTCCTTCGTAGTTATATGAAATGCAACACTGCTCCCATCAAGTACCACCTGTTTATATACTACTGTCAAATTTTGAGCAAGTTTTATCATTTACTTTGCCTTTAACAGCTGTTAAAAACATACAACCTCGTGGATTTTTTTAAAAATAGAAAAAAGTGAATTTCGAGTGCTCATCAAATATTTTTTTGCGAAAAAAATCGTCAATCAAACCAAGGATAAATACTATGGGCACTCTGCACCATCGATTTCAATGGTAAAAAAAGTGGTTTATTGACTTTCGTTGTGGCCTTACAAGCACGGAAGATGCCGAACGTTCTGGACGCCCAGTTGAGGTATCTAGTATACCCAAAACAATTGAAAAAATTAACGATATGGTGTTGGCCGATCGGAGATTGAATGTGCGATAGATTGTGGAAGACATAGGCATCTCACATGGCTCAGTGGTTTAAATTTTGAACGATCACTTGGGTATGAGAAAGCTTTCCGCAAGATGGCTGCCGCGTTTGCTTACAATCGACCACCAATGGAATCGTGTGACAGCTTAGGTTCCATGGCAAAAATCCATGAAGTAGACTACGAATTGCCCCTCCATTCGCGTTATTCTATTGGTACCATTTAAAAGGTGAAAAGATTACCTTCCAAATGGCATCCGAAAAGTTTTTTTGTATTAAAAGGTTAAAGGTAATTTTTTTAAGTTTAATATTCAAAGACCTATATCTCAAAATCTAATTTTTTTAAAATTCTGAAAAAATATATGTTAAGATTTAAGGCCTCTCTGGATTTGTGGCAAAATTTCAAGGCGGGATGCCATTTGGAAGGTAATCTTTTCACCTTTTAAATGGTACCAATAGAAAAATTTTAGGTTGTATGGTTTAGAAGTTATGGGCGACTTTGTATGTACACTTTTTCGATATTTTGACGTTTTTGCCAATTTTCATGACCGAAAGGGCTTTGGGGTCGCAAGATTAATGATTTGATAAACACTACCCATTTACAATATTTGGGACGAACTTCATTAAAATCGGAGATGACAAATCCGAATGCTGTGTGGTTTGACATGGAATGACCCAATATACAATTATATCTCATACCATATTGAAAAATATTTTTGATAATGGACCATATATTATTATATTATATATGATTCTGTATAAGCCATATATAAGTATATATGGTTCGGTATAAGTCATATATATGTTAATATGGTCCCGTTTAAGGCATATTAAATTATATATATTGTTATAAACGATTCCATATATACCATATATAATTTTGTAAAGATCAATATATAACTAAATATGGTTATATAGTAATTCTTAAAAATTTAATGCAATATATAATTACATACGTTAATGCATACCAATATATGTAAATAAATATGATAATATATTCTTATATGAGGCCACATATGATTATATCTAAATTTTTTTATAAGTCTGAAATTTTATAGCAAATTTTCTAATATTTGGCTTAGAATAAAATTTGTCAAAATAAACTGCATTTTGTATTAAAAACTAATAGATTTACTTATTTTTAAAACAAAATATTTAGTACAAAGTTTGTAGATTTACTAAATTTTAACACACAATGCTGTTAATTTTAACAAATTTGATACTAAGCCGATAATGACAGATGTTTGTTTTAAGTTATTATAAGTGATATTAAATTTAGATTTGTAAAATTCAACACAATATGTTTTTAAATAAACAAATAGATTCGAAGTAAAAAAGAAAACAAAACATTTTGTTAAATTTAATCAATTTTTCTGTTTAGACAAATGACATATCATATTGTTTAAGAGAAATGGGGGATAGTTTACAGTGATGCCAACATTAAAGCAATAAAAAGCGCCACCAGACAATTTGAAAGGCGTCAAATTTGAAATTGCTACCCTTCAGTTGTATAAGGTCAAAGAGTATACATTTTAGAGAGGAATTAGCTTCTTACGATTCCCTCGATATATTTACGAATTGTTTCCGAAAAGAAGAAACCGTAAGAGAAACTGTTCACAAAAAACGCCACCAAAAAATAAGGAGTACGTATCAGAGAACTGCAGTTGCTGATTGCAAAACGTTCATATGCAATCAGCACAAGAATAAATATGTGTTTGCGTTCAAACGCTAAATATACTCCAACACACATATTTGTTGATGATTTTAAATTAATCAAACGACGTGCAAATTGTTTTATCACTGATTTATAATCATCGGTAGAATAAATCAGAAAAAACAACAAACAACGTGTATGAGTGTAATCATAATTAAAACAAAATAGTTTCTTATCTATAAAAAGGGGGTGGTTTTGTAGAAACACATTTCATAAATGTTATATGTATATTAGGGTGGGTCTAAAATACGTTTTTTTAGAATTTTTATTAGGAATACCAAAAATATTGTTCTATGTGAATTTTTTTTTTTAAATTTAGGTCGACATCTCAGGCTCGCCCAATCCGGTTAAAGTTAAATATTGCCTAATTTTCCAATCAAAATAGATGAAAAAAAAATTTAGACAATATTTAAATTTTTCCGGATTAAACAAGCCTGAGATATCGACCTAAGTTTTTTTTCCAAAAAAATATTTATATTTCACAAAGAAGAATATTTTTATTACTAATAAAAATTCTAAAAAAGCGGATTTATGTCCCACCCTAATGTAAACAATATCATTTATGAAATGTGTTTCTATTTTGTTTTAATTATGAATACACTCATACGCGTTGTTTGTTGTTTTTTCTGATTTATTCAACGCTTACTTTTTGTTGAGTGATTAAATTTGCAGTAAACATAATCGACATATGATTCAAGCTGGTCCGAATTACGCGTTCAGTAACATGATGCTGATTTGATTCTACAGTGAATTTTGTTGAATTATTAATTGTGAACAAGAATTTTTGTGTATGATTAAATCAAGAAAAAAGTTGATTTTGCAGTTCTCTGGTACGTATTGAGTAGCTAAGGGAAGCTAAGGGATAGAGTCTGATAAGACGTCCAAGTCTGAAACTCGATTTACGCCCCCAATTAAAAGTAGTTGTCTACTAATGGATATTTGCTTACAAAGAGGGTTTTCTAGACGTCATAAATTTTGATTCGTTTTTTCGTGAAAAATTTCTTTTATATTTTTTTAAGCAAAAAATTAGTTTTTCGTTTAAAAAATGTATTTATTATAGATTTTTTTGTTCAAAAAATTTTGCTAAAAAGTTTTAAATGCAATGAGAAATCAATTAAAAAAAGTTGATAGCGAAATTAGAAATTTTGGAAGAAAATGTTTTTTAAATAGAGAAATCATTAACCAAATACCTTAACCTATAAATTCGGGTAGAAGGAATTTTGACGTATTTTTTTATTTTTATCCAAATATGAATTTAAAAAATCCGGTTCATCAGGGAAAAAAATGTATATTAAACATATAACTAAAAAATATAAATATATTACCAAAAAAAGAAACAAATTTTTTCCTTAAAAACAAATTTTTTCCTTAAATAAAATTGTATTAAAATAGATGTTTTATCGAAAAAGCGCTAATGAAAAGTTAAAACCAGCCGATTTTATATTTAATAAAAAGTGCTAACAGAAAATAACAAGCAATATTGTGTAGTCAGAAATCGTCAATTCTAACGCAAAAGCGCTAATTTGGTTAAAAAATACTGTTTTAAAAATCTCTTTATTTTTAAAAGAGTACTTAATTTGTTAAAGTGGGAATGTATTAGCTCTTCTCTTATTTGCTTTATTTGTTTTGGTTTATATGTTTAAAATTATATATAAAAATGATCAGTTTACTCACAGAATTCGTCGCGTTCAGGTGAAGTTTTTATAGCGAAAACATATATCATTGAACTAACGATATTTTTTGAGTGTAATACAAAAATTTGAAATTAAAATTACTTGAAAGAAACAAAGTTTGTAAAAGTATAAATTTTTGAATAATTATTATTCTAAAGATAATTTGTTAAAAATTTAAAATATCGAAAAAAAAATTCTGTTAAATATGTTCCATGTGAAAAAGTGTTTAAAGTGAAATAAAAAAAAATATAAAAAAGTCTATCGAATCTAAACGTCATTAAACAACGACAAGCGAGCGGTAATCTTTTGTTTGAAAAAAAAAATAGTATACAAAAAAGTGGTTGAAACTTTTTATTGTTAACGAAAAAAGTGGTTTATGAAGAAAATTAAAAATCGTTTGTAAAAAAATTTATACCGTTATATATTATGTGCTTAAGTAAAAAATTATTAAAAAATAAAAAAAAAAATAGTTTTTCTTAAAATTTGTCATCTTTTTTTTTTTTGGTATTATATTTAAAAAGAATAAGAAGAAAAGTAAATCTAAAAAGAACTTAAAGAAGTATATTCAAAGTAAAGTAGAAAACAAAAGAGTAAAAATTTACCAACAAAATTTAGTTCTCTTTTATTTTTACTTTTTGTGCTATTTTAACAATTTCGTTGGCAAACACTTTTTTTGTCCATAAATTTTTTAAATAATAAAAACAAATCATCAATATTCGTTGTATAAAGTGGGGTCAATTATTTAAAAGACCTACATTTTGTGTTTTTTATGGTAAAGAATGTATTTATTAAGTCTTTGACTTTACAAAAAAAAAAAAAAATTAAAGAAAAAGAAGTTAAAAAATTTGTGAAGAAAGAAATCGAAATATTTGGCTGAAATAAAAATTTTAAAACGTGTTTTGCATTTAAAGGCTGATTTTTTTGTTTGCAAATAAAAGGTAATTTTTTTGTATATTTCAAATTTTATTTTAAAAACTGAGTGTAAATTTGTTCCCTAAGCCATTGGAGAATTATAACAGTCTGTCATATGTTCTTTGTAATAATGAGGAATATTTATAAAATCAAAATGTAATACAGTAAAACTCATTTAAGACGAACTCGAATAAAACGAATTTTCGGTTAATACAAATCAATTTAAAAGTTTTGACGTTTTGGCAACAAGTTTCATGAAAAAAGTCGGTTAAAACGATCAACGTATTGTTTAAAATTTAAAATTTAGCATGTTTTCTACATTCTTTGATATTTTTACAATTTTTAAACTGAACAATCTGAATTGTTTTAAGTGCATTGCAAATACTTTTTTTAAGAAATCCTATAAAAGAATTTGTGTATGATTTTAATTTATTAAACAAATTTTACCTCGGTTACTACATACCTCGCTAATAATAAACTCATTTTTCTAGTCACTCGCAATTTGTCTTAAACGATTTTTATGTATATCCCAGCAAAACCACACATTACCAAATAAAGGGTAAAGTAACCCAGCAAAAATGAAGCTGCCAAAGAAGCAATAAAAGCATCACTACTATGGAAAATGAATCACTTCTTTTCTAATGGTTTCATCGATGAATTTAATATTAGCGTGTCATAGGATGGAAGTATTCAAATTTAGCTACTAGCATTACTCATACTTTACTCTGAGGAAGCAATGATAATACAATGATTAGGTATTCTGATGCATGAGTGGAAAATGTTCATACACTTTGTAGTATTTAAACATTGATGAAAATTTATTTTATAAGAATGCAAAAAAATAAGTTTAAAAAAGCGAAATTTATGCATTGATATACAAATACTCTTTATTAAAACAAATAAATAATTCTGCATTAGTAAAAAAGCATTTTTAAAACATTTTTAAAAAATTTGAATGAATTTTTAGACAAATTTTAAAATATTTTTGGATAATTTAAAAACTGGTTGTACAATTTGGAAAAATTTTTAAACAATTTTAAAATATTTTTGAACAATTTTAAATAATTTATGCACAATTTTTGGGCAATTTGAAATAATTTTTATACAATTTTAAAATTATTTTGATAAATTCTGAATTAAAACTGGAAATGGTGTAGTGTTAAATAATAAACATAATGCAAAAATGCACAGATTGCGTCGTCATAAATATTTATGGCTGAAAAAATGCAAAAGACAGGCCAGCTAGTTTCAATTAAAGGTTAAAAAATTTTTATTGATTTTTCAAAACTTTTATAAAAATTGCAAAACTGCATAAATTCTAACCCTCGTTAAATATTAAACAAGAAAATATAAAAACAGATTTAATAAAAAAATTAAAAAAGTTCATTAGAACTATTTTTTCAATTTGAATAAATGCTTTAGATTCAAAAAATATACATATACCTTCTATAACTTATGCTTTAGAAGTAATGAAGAGTGATTTTTTAAGATATGCATCGGGTTTATATCCAGATCACTGCATTTGAAATATGAACACATGAATGCTTTTGGAAGTGCCTTAGAATAACACCAAAAAATCATAAAAGAATGTCAACTCAAGTTTAGGAAGCAATGAAAGAAGTTATAGTCACGGAATGACTACGATTTTTTTTGCTGGGTATAGCCATAGGGGCCGATGGATTACTTTACACCTTACTTCATTGATGAATTTTACAGGCGATGAGCCTCAAAGTAATGTATATACCCATTACTTTAGAGGTGATAATGGAAAAGTAATTTGTCTAAAAATAGATTTTTAAAAAAGAGGAATTTTTATTAAAAAAAATTATTACAAATATATTATTTAAAATATTTGTAATTAAAAATAATAATCATGACCACGATGGGAATCGAACCAGGGAACTCTGGTTCCCAGCCAAGAACTCTACGCACTGAGCTATCGACGCATATAGTATTTGATTGCTTTAAACTTAAATCAATTGTTGCCCTTCGTTTTTCGCTAGTGTTGTCAAAACAAACAAACATTACCCTTTTGCTTACAAAAAAACACAAAGTAATGTATCTAAAAATAGATTTTAAAAAATATTTCAATTATTACTTTACATTTATAAATCATATATTACGTAATCAATAATGAGTAACTTATTACTTTATGCTTGCAAATAATGAAAAAGTTAACGAGCTATCATTACAAGGTAACGCAAGAGAATATCGCGCCCATTACCAAAGTTTTGCTGGGATGTAAAAATAATTGTTAATTGTTAATACAGAAATTAAACTCGAGCATGCCGACTATTTATGGAAAGGAGTCTGATCTAAATCTAAATAACATAACCCAAAAGGTAGATTTAAGCAAATATCGAGAAGTTTTTTTAAATTTAAGTGCACAATTTATTGTCCCATGTAACATCTACATATCAAGTTTTATATCTACTGTTTTAGGTACCAATTAAATACCAGTTAAGTCCAATTCAGATAGGAAATTTTTTTGGGAGATAGGGGTATATATGGACCGATACTAAATAATTTCATTAGGAATTGTCCCTACACAAACTCATTATAGTGCTTCTTAGAGCAAATCATTGCCTACATCACAACGAAAATTATCGGTCTGAGATCCGTCTTATGGTATATCAAAAAACTCAGAATCCCTTCGTGAACCTATTAACGATGTCCATGTGCCCATGTAAACCTTGTAATCAAGTTACATGGTGCAAATATACAAACATTAATTTGATGCATTGCTCCAAAAACGAACACTGTTGCATTTGGTTGGAATCGGTCCAAATTCAGATCTACCTCCCATTGAAGGTCTTCTCGGAATCGAACTTAAATGGTATTTAGACGCACAAAACCGTAGATATTTGTTACAAATTAGGGCTGTAAATGTTATATCGGAGTGTTGTAAATCATGCTTCCTAATACAATGAAAGTCTGACCATATTTGAACCTATTGGTGTATTATTTAAAAATGCAGGAATTTTGACAAATTTTGGGCGTTTATTGTAAAACATGAATTACAATATGAATTTAAAGTATTGGCCATCGTTGACCTTTTCCCATATTTCTGGCAACATATGGATTCTGCCCCAAAATAAATTTAAATTTTTTGAGGCCAAGTACGAATTAAGCCAATTTCGGATACCCTGTATTGAAGTAAATCGTAGTGAGAGCGTTTTGCATCGATCGAAATAAATGGTAGTCTGACGGGGCAAGGTCTGACCTATAAGGCGAGTGAAGCAAAACTTCTTTTTTTCTAAATAGTAGTTTTAAGCCGATTTTGCAACATGTGGCCAAACGTTGTCATGATGGAATATTACGGTTTCTTGTCTGGGCATTTGTCGGCCAATGCTCGCTTCACACGAATCAATTGTGTTCGGTACCGGTCCCTGTGATCGTCTGGCCCGATTTCAGGGGCTCATTATAGATTGGACACTTCTGGTCCCACCAAATACAGAGGAATACCTTGGCGCCATGGATATTCGGCTTTGGCGTTGATTTAGCTGGTTGGCTGGGTTTCACATACGTTTCCTTGCACTTCGGGTTGTCGTAATGGTTTCATTCTTCTTCGCCAGTAATGGTTAGATGCAAAATTTACTTTTTTTATTGCGTTTAAGCAGCATTTCGGACATGCAAAATTGCCTCTCAACGCCTCTCAACGCCTCTCGGCTTCAACTCATGTGGCACCCTACTTCCTTGCTGTTGAATGAATCCTGCTGCTTGCAAACGTTTTGAAATTGCTGCTTGAGTGACTCCCAATAATTTTGCAAGTCGTTCTTGAGTTTGACAACAATCTTCATTGAGTAATGCCTCGAATTCATTATCTTCGAATGTTTTTGACTGACCTGCACCCCCGTTTCTGTATCTGATGCGAGAAGTTTTCGCATCGAGAAATTCGTGGTCACCCTACTTTACACAGGGGGGTGACTTAATATATGATAGAGCTATTTGCATTTTTACTGGAAATTTATTAGAGCTTTTAGATTAATATATATTTAATTGCCTGTGAAACCCTATATAAATAAGAACAAGGTTGTATTTTCATGTATTCTGCGAAAACTCTATTGATGAGAGAAATACAAAAATAAGTCGATCTTTGTCTTCCGTGTTAAAATCACCACTTCTTAACCGCACAAACCATCCCTCGCGCATTGAAATCAATGGAACATATTCAGAATAAGTTTCGGTAAGCAATCGAGGTGCAATTTTTTTCAAATTGAAGAAGTAAAGCAAAATTTCCCGCAAATTATGCTTTTTTGGCATAAAATTCGACATTTTCGAAGCAAAAACAACATTTTTGTGTACACAATTGGGTTCAATGATTAAGTGAGAATAAATAACAGATGCTAACGCTACAAAATGTCATTAAAGTTATCAAACCACACCCAAGAGAAAATTTTAATTTTAAAAAATTTTGAATTTTTCTTTCATAGGAACGTTGAGGGTTCCAGCGACGGTAGCATCAACTTAAAAAAATATATCAGATAAGATAAAAAGGGTTGTGTACCATAATGAAGTACAGTAACACTCGGAGACGCGTAGGATCCATTGTGATATCTTTTGAAAAAAAAAATAATAAAAGAAAACACAGTAAAAGATAAAGAATTTAGAGCCCCCGGCCTAAAAACCCCGAGACTGCTATCCGGAATATCCAGCTTATCCCCCTGGCAAAACCCAATAGACTGCCTAGATAATATCTAGCCACATCACCCAGCTTATTGTAGAATCTTTTCCCCAGCCATCTCAGTCTTAGACGCTGTAATCTAGGACACTTGCACAAAATATGCTCTATTGTCTCTAGTTCCTCAACATCCTCGCACAACCTACAAAAGTCCTGTGTGCCTATTTTCCATTTACCAATGAAGGCTCCAATAGAGAAGTGACCGGTTATTACTCCTACGAAAGACCTGAGACTTTTCCTATCCAATCCAATTAGTATTTTGGTTGCTTTTACATCCAACTTTGGCATAATATCCCTGGACACCTTGTAATTCGTCCTACCGCTCTAGAATTGATTAGTAGAATCACGGAGTCTTTCGGAAAGAAACCCATAATAGTGTCACTACGGGTGTTTTACTCCACAATCTTTATATATAGGCTGATCCATTTCGAGATACTTTTTTCAGTAGCCTTTTTTGATAGATCACGTGTGAGTCGTGTCATGCAGTCATGTTATTTTCGTTTAGTATTGTTTGGCATTTCATAATGGAAAGACTTACGCCTGAACGAAATTTCACGTTCTGTGAAGAATGTGTTTCGTGCACTTCGCTCAACTTATGGTCAACATGATCGACCTACTGAACGTACTATTCGCAACATCATTACCCATTTTGAGACCCAGCATTCATTATTGGATAATATTCGACCGAATAGACCAGCACGCTGTGAAGAAAATATAGCGGCCGTAGCTGAGAGTGTACACGAAGACCGTTGAGAGTCGATTCGGCGTTATCGTGCCATGATAACCGACTATTTGATGCCTGAAATTGAAGCTCGTGATCTCGGCGACATTTGGTTTCAACAAGACGGCGCCACTTCCCACACATCGCATCAATCAATGGATTTATTGAGAGAACACTTCGGTGAGCACATAATTTCACGTTTTGGGCCGTCGATTGTCGATTGTGATTCCTGTGGGAATATGAAAAGTCTAAAGTTTATGCGGACAAACCCGCTTCGCTTCAGGCCTTGGAGGAAAGCATCACGCGTGTCATTCGCCAGTTACCAGTCGAAATGCTCGAACGAGTCATCGAAAATTGGACTCAACGGATGGACCATCTGCGACGTAGCAACGGCCAACATTTGATAGACATAATCTTCAAAAAATAAATTCCAAAGAATGTTCTTTAAATAAGTAGGGAACTTCGAAATGAATCACCCTATAATAAGGTCTAGACCCGAAACTCGAACCCTGTCTGGCCAGTTTATCCGCTATCTCATTATCCTGTATGTTATAGTGCCCAGGTACCCAATACAATATAATTGTGTAGAACTCTATTACCGTTTCTAGAGCCTCTTTAAAGTCCATCACTATGTTTTGTGTAAGTTTTCTATACCTCATATATTTTGGAACGTATTCCTTCGGTGTTCTCATATTACTTAATCACACTTTTAACACTTAACCACTCTTTGTATGACAAATAATTAATTTTATTATTATTTTTTTTTTTATTAATTTGTAGAGAATGGTTTTTATTGCGTAGTTATATCACTCATTTATTTAAATGTATCGGGTCTTGAAAGTTGGTGTTGCTTTAAAGCAACAGCGTTGTAAAATGGGTTAATATTGTACCGTGTAATAGAGGGTTAAATAAAGATTAAATAAAGATTTTTTATGCACTGCAAGTGAGATTGTATATGTATATACAAACCTTCATTTTGAAACTGTCTCTAACAGGAAGGTTTCCGCTATTGGAAGTTTTAATTTTTTTTCTAAAGTTTCTCTCAATCGATTTTGTATGGTCACCTTAAAACTCTTATTTTTCGTCTTTCTACAAAAAATAAATGTGTTTATAATTTTTATTCTTAAGCCAATAATTGTTTGTCATTCTTCAATTGATTTTTATTGAAATTTACTATATCTAGAGGTATTTTTATATTTTTTTTAACCTCTCAAGTCATGATCATTATCAACATTATGTGTCAGAGATTTTTATTTCCATTATACAGTTAAGTGAGTTGTTTTGAAATGTTTTTTTCAATTGTATTGTGATAAGATTTGTTTTATTTACTTTTTTTTTATTTTTTTCTTCTATTTTTTATGTGCTAAAACTCACGTTTGTTTATTTTGAAAAATTATATTGTATTATAATTATAGGTATAAATATATATTGCAACACATTGACACTTTGTTTTATGTTAATTTTCTAACTTTTATTTAGTTAAGCATTTAGTTCAGTCAATTATCAGGTTTATAAGTATTTTAACAGAAATTAGAATAAATATTGTAATTACAATACACTCAAAAAAGATCACAACAAAATAAATAAATAAGTAAGATATGATTATTATTTTTCGACTGATTAAAATTCACAAAAAAAAAAGCAGCTCTAAATTGTGTTAATTCATACCGTATGTAAACTATGTAAACTGGGTGAATCCTTAACACCAATTGCTTTTTGAATATTATTGTAAAGTGATTTTATATGACGATGTTCAAATATATTTATTTAAAGTACTTCTTGAATGGCGCCCAACTGTGGGCTTTACTTGTCTTTTTTTTAATTATGTATTTATCGTTTATTTTAATGACAATCCAGCATATTACTTTTGAACATTTCAAAAGAATTTTTATCATCAAACCAGAAGTATCATTTAATTCTTTCAAATCTTAATAAACTAAAATTTAAACGCTTTATATCTGTCTCGTGGTTTTTACTCGTACGTATGTGCCATCAAAATTTTTATTATAAACATTGTTTATATTTTAATGAATCATCTCATTTTATTTATTAAAAAACACCTGTGTTATTATTTTTTTTTCTTCCTCGTAATAACATTGTTATTATTTAAGATTATTTTACTCTGGTTAATGTAAATGAAAGTGTCATTTACCGGTAGTATAAGTATTAAATCAAGCACTTGATTAATTAACACGTCTATATAAATAACAACAAATTATTCCAGAGTGCATCAGGGCGAGTGTTGAACTGAAGGGAAAACTTATATAACAGGTTGGTTGAAAAGTTCCTGCGCTCGCCAAGACGTGGCACTGCTAGCTCCAAACTTTTTTTCTCAAGTTGGTATAACTGTCCTGAGAACACATGCAAAGTTGCAAGTCATTCTGTCAATTCTTTCTTTGTTTACAAGCCATTTGAAGTTGACGTGTCATTGATTTTTTTAATATGGAAAAAATTGAATATCGTGCTGTCATTAGATTCTTTGATTTGAAGGGTTTAAAAGCAAAGGAAATTTATGAACAATTGTTAGAAGTGTATAAGAAGTCCTCACCTTCAAACCGTTGAATTTTGGGCTGGTACCAGCCTTAAAGACGATCCACGTGAAGGACGACCAAAAACTGCAACCACAGCAGAAATCATTGAGCAGGTACATAATATGGTTAGTGAAGATCCAAGTTTGACTAAGCGTGAAATTGTTAATGCCATAGGCATCTCAGACGAACGAGTACTCCATATTTTACATGATGAATTACGTATAAAAAAACTGTTTGGAAAGTTAGTGCCGCACACATTAACAATTCAACAAAAACTGGATCGAAAACAAAATTTCTCAGCGTAATTTGGAGCATTTTAAGCCGAATTAAACCGACTTCTTGTGTCGTTTTATAACTATGGATGAGACTTGGATCTACAACCATGATCCTAAATTGAAACGAGAACTTTTACAGTGGACTGAAGCTGGTTGATCAGCTCCGAAGCAGGTGAAGTCACAACGATCAGCAAAGAAGTTTATGGAATCAGTTTTTTGGGAAAGGTAAAACAATCAACTCTGAATATTATTGCAGCCTTTTGGATCAGCTGGATTAAACAATTCGTGAGAAAAGACCTGGTTTAAAGAAGAAAAATATAATTTTTCATCAAGACAATGCACCTGCTCACAAAAGTGTTTTGACGATGGCTAAATTAAAGTACGAATTGCTTGAACATCCACCGTATTCACCAGATTTGGCTCCCAGTGACTACTATCTCTTCAGAAATCTCAAACAATTCCTTCGTGGAAAGCATTTTTCGTCGAATGAAGAGGCCATAGCAGCCGTAGACGGTTATTTTGCAGAGCTTTCGGAAAACCATTATAAGGATGGGATAAAATTATTGGAAGATCATGGGAACAAGTAAATTGAGCTTCTAGGAGATTATATTGAATATAAAAATATATTTCGTAACAAAAACAATATTCTTTAATTTCGAGCGCAGGAACTTTTCAACCAACCTGTAATTATATATTTTATATTTAATTACAGATGTAATTGAATAAATTTTTATCAAAATTTAAAGTTTTTTTTTTGGATAAGGATTTAAGTCGATTAAACTATTAACAGTTTCGCTTACGAAGATTTGCAAAATGAAGTCATTACTTTTATGCTTGTGGTAACATTATTTCGCAATAAAAGACTTCTTTTGTGCTAACTTGTAAGTGACATTGTTAGAACTTTTGTTAGATTTACTTTAAAAATGTTACGAGTAAAAAAGTTTATATATAAATATATATCTGGCCTTACCTAATAATATATCATCATAAATAAATACATATGTTGGTATTCATTACCATATACATATAATTCTATGTTCCGTTAATTTTTTAAAAATGATCTTATATTGTTATTTATGGATCTTTATAAAATTGGATATGACTTAAATTATAAAATATTCTGGATATTAAATCATATATTGTATACAAGTTATGGGACTCATTTCCACCCGGAAACCAATGCGGTCCATTGTGAATCCCTTCAGTATAAAGGAAGAAGAAAGAGAGAAAGAGAGAGAGAAAAATACATTATACAAGTTAATAATGTCGATTTTTATTGTTTGAAAAATGCATTAATTATTATAACAAAATGAATTGATACATTATTGATGGAAGATTATGGCCTCGTGTCTGGTCGAATATTCTGGTAATTTTGCGTTGATTGATTTCTTCAAACGAATCAATTGTGTTTGGTACAGATCCTCTGTGATCGTCTGACCCGATTTCAACTGCTCATATTACCAGGGACCCCATAAACCAGGATGAAGAAACTACCAAATTTTTAGCCACCCATGATGCCAAATGGTGCGACCACAAAAAAATTCTTAGTCGAGACCACGAAATTCTTAGCCGATTTACAGAGACACTTAGCCTCTAGCAAGGGTTATCCCAATTCAAACATGTATACATTCACATCACAATCACTGTACTTGCGCTACAACTCTTGCTAGCAGCTAAATGTTTCTGTAAATCGGCTAAGAATTTCGAGGTCTTGGCTAAGAATTTTTTCGTAGTCGCACCATTTGGCATCATGGCATCATGGGTGGCCAAAAATTAGGTAGTTTGTTCATCCTTTTTTATAGGGTCCTTCATGGCGCATCACCTTGGCGCCATGGATATTCAGCTTCGGCTTGTTGTGTGACTCCCAATGTTAATGCAAGTTCTTCTTACGTTTGAAAACAATCTTCGTGGAGTAATGCTTTCAATTCCTCACCTTCAAACTTTTTCGGCTGATCGGGCCTCTCCTTGTCTTCTGTATTGAAATCACCACTTTTGAATCGCGCAAACCATCGTTCAGAAATTTTTTGAGTTAATGCATGTTGACCATAAGTTTCTACCAACAATCGATAACTTTTAGCAGCCGTTTTCTTTAAATGAAAGAATGTTATCAGACTTCCCGGCAAAACATCTTTTTAGGCACAAAATTCTACATTATTGTAGCGATTGAAAAAAATGTGTGTTTATACTTTGGCGTCTATCGAACACTGAATTATAATGACTGATGTTTACCCTCCAAAATACCATATTTGTTATTATTGACACAAACCATATGTGATAGTTATGCGATCTGTTCTCCAAATCGACATCATTAATTAATATACCATAAAATTGTATATAATTGTATATATGGTTTATACAGGACCATACATATATATTTGGTTATGCTCTCATGATTTGAGAAATAATAATATATGGTCCCTTATCTAAAATATTTTTTATATGGTATGAAATATAATTACCCTGCCGGAAAAAAAGGGTTCAGTTGAGAACTAGGACCTGCCCCGTGATAGATGAAAACTGGACCGAGATCACGAGATAGGTGATAAGAGGAACAGTTCCTAAATGACATGACATGTTCTTTTAGACCAGTCCTGTGACATGTCACAGAGGGCAATTAAACCGGTCCTTTTTATATAAAAAACAGGTCAGTGCTATCGTTTTATTCAGTTTGAGTAGTTTGTTATATATCACGCCGCGCTGATCCTACTTAATACAGAGCATAAGCTTCATGTCATAAATATTCGGCTTTGCAATGGCTGTCCGAGAAAAATTCATGAATTTTGTGCTTGGGATTGTCGAAATGAATCCACTTTCATCGGCAGTCACAATGCTATGCAAAAAAACCTCCCTTGTTTGGCATTCGAGGAGCTGTTTACAAGCGAAAAATCTTACAAAGTTTCGTTGAATCAAATCCATGGCTTCTAGACGTTTGCTGGCATTTGGTATTCGGCCACATAAAGCAATGATTCCAATTCTTTGTCTCCAAACTTGTTGAATTGAGCCGGCCGTTCCTTGTCTTCTAGCTTTAAATCACCACTTTTGAAGTAACCAAACCACCTCCGACACGATTGTTCAGATAGAGCATGCTCGCCGTAAACTTTCACGAAGGTTCAATGATTCTCGGCCGCACATTTCTTCATATTAAAGTAATGAGGAAGAACTCCCCGCAAAATCACTTTATCTGATAATAATTCCAGAATGATACAATTTTGTGGAGAAAAGCAATTCAATAAAGTGCTTCATAATCATTCAACTGTATTTTATAATTTACTCTATTTTATATTTGAATTTCGGTCATAAAACCGCATTTTTATTGTATTAGAAGTTCAAAATCAATAATTTTGTTAGTTACGTTGTTTTGTATTTCACCTGACGATATGTACCTGTCTTAAATAAATAAAAATAATATTATTTTTATAAAAAATATCACGTGTTTGCAAACTAAATCTAATATATATTTTATTTTTAAATCAAATAAAAAAAATTAAATCATTTTTAATATTATTAACAACAACTCAATTGCATTTCCTTAAATTATTTGAAAAACAAAAAACCAAGAATGTGTACAGAATTTAATATTTTTTTATAACACTTTTTATTTTGTTGCTATTTTTTACAAAATAATTTATGCGACACTTCAATTTAATAAAAACACATTAAACACTAATTAGTTGCAATTAAAACCTGTATCATATGTTTGTTTGTCTGATGTTTTATTTTATTTTTTTTTTGTTTAATTTTCAATATTTATTCAGTACATTTTAAGTACAGATATATTAGTGGTTTTAAAAAATTTATTATTTAAAATAATTATAAATGTTTAATGGAAATTTTTTCTATTTGAACTTAGCAAAGAATCTATATCGAAAATCACAAATGTTTTTTTTATTGTGATAGATTTTTACCGATTTTTAAATTTTAAAATTTTTATATAGTTAAATTTTTCGATTTTTTTTTAATTGCGACTCTCCCGCTAAAATTGGTTTTCACTGATTTAAGCGATTTTTTCTGATATTTTTGATTGTTGCATTTTTGCCTAAATTTTTGCGTCTTTTCCTTTTCGTCGTTTTTTGCAATTAATTTTTTATGGAAATTTTCTCTATTTGAACTTAACAAAGAAATTTGGAAACATTTTAAGCGATTTTTTAATTTTTAAATTTTAAATTTCTGTATTTTTTCGATTTTTTTTAATTGTGGCATTTTTGTAGGTTTAAGCGATGTTTCCCGTTATAAGTTTTAACTGATATTGGCGAGATTTTTCATTATTCAATTTTCGTCAAAATTTTTAAAATATTTACCTTTTCAGCGGTTTGTGTAATTTTAGCGATTTTTTCAGTCACTTTTTAAATCGACTTTTACCGACGTAATCGCTTATTACCGTTTTTGAATATTTTTTTTCAATTTTACCAAACACTTTTCTAATATTGTCGGTTTTTTAATATTAAGGGGTTTACATTTTATTTTTTAATTTTTCGCAATTGCTTTACCGATTTTTGCATTTTTTTTTACAAAGAACGTTAAATATTTTTTTTTCCATATTAGCGATTTTTTCATTTATTTCAGGATTTTTTGATCTTGGAGATTTTTTATTTGAAATTTTTTTTCTCCATGCGGCCGATGAAAATTAAAAAAAAATTCTGTTCAAAACTTTGCATTCTTTTAAGCCTCTTTTAACCGGTTTCTTCACATGCAATAAAATGATAGCAAGCAATTGACAAATCAATTACAGTGAAACATAAAAATCATAACAAATGCACTGTAATGGAGACACTTGTACATATTATTGCTAAGAATCATCATAATATTTTCTTCGAAAAACTCAAATTTCCATCAAATATTACATTTTGTTATAAAAAATTAATATTTTTTTTTTCATTGTTGAATTTTTGTCTAAATTTTTAGAATATTTATCTTTTCGGCGGTTTGTGCAATTTTAGCAATTTTTTTCAGCCTTTTTTTAAATCGACTTTTACCGATGTAATCACTTATTACCGTTTTTGATTTTTTTTCAATTTTGCCAAACACTTTTTTTTTTTATAAAAAATTAATATTTAAACTTTTCATTAATTTCTTTTTTTTTTACCAAAATTTATCTTATTTTCTATTAAAATGAAAATTAAAAGTAATATTTGATAGCAGCGATCATGGCAAGAGCCTCTTGCAGGTCAACGATATCATGGTATGCCAATATCATCGAATTAAAGTGTCATCACTTGAGATTAAATTAGTTTGACAATTGCTTGCTATCATGTTATTACATGTGAAGGCACCAGGTTAATGGTTCTGTATGTCAACACACTTTCAATTACATACATTGTAATTAATTTCTCTGTGAAATAGTTTGTGAGTGTTTTTGTTTCAGATAAGAAATCTTATTAGTTGAATAAGCAATACAAAATAAGCAAAAACTGTAATCGAAATGTTTACTTTATTCTCAACTAAATGTTTAATAATTGCTTTTTAAAATCACTTTACTTAAGCGGGTTTACTTTACAGGTTTCTTGTTTAAGCAATTGGTGTTAAGTTACTTTTAATGTGCCAGATGTTTTGTCAATAACATTATGTATTATATAATAAATATATATATATATTTTAAATAATGTCTTCACTTAAAATTTTTAAGAAAGTTTAATGAAGTAAAGTCATATTAAAATCACCGATTTTGATGATTTTCTAAGAATGCAAACTGATCTTAGATCGACAAGGATATTTTTCAGTTATGCATCTAATCCAACAATCACAAGAGTTCTTAACTAATTTAATAAAATTAACAATAAATCTAAAGAAATTAATTATTTGCCATTAGAATTTACGCAATTACTTAATAAGAAAATATTGTTGGTTGTAAGCTTAGTCTGTAAGGACTTTTGTATATCCATAAGGGCGTTTCACCAAAAAAATGTTGCGACTCTTGAAGCGGAATATTAAAGTTTGTGATCTAAAAGAATTTCGAAATTTTTTTTGGATTTTTTGAAGATGGGTATGGGGTCGCGGAAATAGATTTTATGAAAAAAATGAGGTTATGGAGAAAAATTTTTTATAATTTTTTTTTCTGGTGCGTTTTTTTGATACAACTAAACAACAAATGACGGACATGAGACCGAAATATATCGTGTTGTTTCCATTTAAATATATGAAAAATAAATGACTTTTTCAGTGCAAGAGCCAGTATCAAAATATTTTTGTTTCATAGCTTAAAAATAGTTTGTATTTCCAAGTCAGAATTACGTCTAGTATAATTCTGCAAAGTTTTGGTTCATTGTAGGCCAAGTCATAGAAACGACGTACATGCGCTCAAAAAAAAAAACGACCGTGGCATTTTCAAATAAATGTATGAAAAGCGCAGAACGTTCTAAATTTAACAGCCAGTTTCGGAACATTTTTGCTCCCCAACTTAAATTAATTTGTTCAATCTTAAGTCCAAATTATGTCTTTATTGTTTCTATAAAATTTTACCCATTGTGAGGAACGGTTTAAAAAGGCCGTATATGGCACCGAAAAAGGCCGTTGCTCTGTCATATATTTACAATTCATAAATGTGTAGTATACGAAATATGTAGCATTTATAAACTAAAAATACGTTATCAATTTTGAAAAAAAAGCTCTCAATTTTTAAATTTTAAATTCTATAGCTCGGTTAACCGGATAGACCGGTCTACCTAGTCGTCCGGTCTAGACCGTAAAGACCGGGTAGACCGTAAAAACCGGTTGACTGGTTTTAAAGACCGGTCTAACCAGTCTTTCGGTCGTCCGGGTAGACTGGTCGACCGGTTTTGACTGCAGCCTACTACTACATATAGAATTTCAGTTTCATACATCCTGAGGTTGAGTTGGGCGATGTTGAATAAGTGAGTGAGAAAGTCAGTCAGACAGTAACGTTATTCCCTCCAAGCAAAAAAAAAAAAAAAAAGAAGTAAAAGCAAAAGAAGAGTGATTCCGATGTTGTGAATATTTAAATCGGAACCAAGAAAAAAAGTTTACTAGTTTTGTAGTCATTTTTAATAAAAAAATGATTATTTAGTAAATTTTTTTGCTATTTACATTTTACAAATTACAGAATTTTTACAGAATATTTACAAATGTTTGTTGCTAATATCAGAAATCATTTTACGATTTCCTAAAATTGGCAAAAAATTTACTAATTTTAAAAAAGTGGATATTGAAGGAAATTTTATTTCTAATAATTAAAACTTATACTTAAAAACTTAAATTGCTTTAAAATTCTACATAGGTTGAAAAAAGGAATCGAAAGTGAAAATACTTTTCACAACTAGGACATCCACTTAAAATAGCTCTAAGTGAAAATACTTTTCACATCTAGGACATCCACTTAAAATAGCGCTAAAAACTATTTAGTTCTAAAAATCAGCCATTAAAATAATTAAAACTGGACTTTAAAATCCAAAAATTTACAAAAAATATTTTTAAAACAAAAATTAGCAAATTAAAATAAAATGATAAATTGATTCATGTTTTCTACTATTTTTTAAGCCTTTGATTTTTTTTTTTTAATTTTGTCTAAAATATTTTTTGAAAAAAATAAATAAAATAAAAAAATAAAGAAAAATATAAATTTGTATATTCGAATTTGTATAAGGCAATTTTTGAAAGAAATTAGCAGCTATAAAGTGTAACAAGTGTAATTAAGTTAATTTGTGAATTTTAATATTTTTTTTATAAATTAGAATTTTGCTTTATTTTACAATTCATTAAATTTATTGCAATTTACTAAAATTTATATATTAATAATATATAGTAAATTTTGTTGCTGATTTTAGCAAACCTATTTTAAATTTCACTTAACAAAAAGTTCACTAAAATTTTGTAACGGCTACAAATTTTTCTACTAATTTCCTTTTACTACACGTCAGCAGAGATGAGTTGCTAAGATTAGCAAAATATACCGCTGGGCTCAAATTAGCAAAATTTCCCATAATCACAGCAACATTTTTAGTTGGGAGTGTAGGGGTGTCATAGGGTGGAAGTTTTCTTTTATAATCCTTTTTCACTGCATCTAAAGCAGTTCTTATGGTTTGGTAAAAAAATCAAATCTTTTGATGTTCCCAAATAGATTTTGAATTAAATTTTAACAGGACATCAGTAATGGGTCCTTAGCCTCATCTTCACACTCATCTACATGGTAATTTAACATTTGTCACAAATGTTAAATTTATATGGACATATCTGTGTTTAATGTTTATGGATGCAAATTTTTCGATTTGTAAGAAGTCATTTTAAATAACTTTCAAAATGTTGATATTAACCCCTACTTATGAAGCCATAAGAATAAAATTTTTGTAACAATTCCTTGGAAAATCATATAAATTTTTTATATTTAATATTTATTTATAACAATTTATAATTATAGTAAAAAGCAATTATTTAGTTGGTCCAAAATAGTTAATTCCAGCCTAATTGAAAACATATTTTGCATACAATTGATATCCACTTTATCTTGGTCGAAATAATAATTCCTGGAGTATTCAAAATCACATTTTTAACTTTCAAACAAAGCCACTCCCCATATATTTTTTTTGTAGTTCCTATATTTAACAACTTCCGTAAACTAATGAAAAAAGTCCATCCCATCATCGATTTTTCATAGCACCGAAACAAACTACTTCCTCCCAATGACACGCCAATGTCAAAATCATTAATGATTCACCGAAATTTTTACAACTTCGTGTTCAGTAGATGTAGTGTTTAACTACTTCTTCCTCAGCCTTTATTTTGCTGGGCTTGGTTGTTTTTAAAATAATTTACCCGTTATAGATTTAAAAAGAGATAATTTTATTTAAAATCACATTTTTGAAGTTGTGAAAAATAGCTGATTTGGAAGAGGAAAATCAGTACTAAATGATACTTTGGAATCAACGAAAAATTGATTCCTTAAGAGTCACTTCCATTTATTTTTGCTGGGTTTATATAAATATATAGTTAATATAAAAAAATACATAGTTCAGTATAAAACGGATTTTTTGAATATATTTTAAACATAAGAACCAAAATCTCCTTATTGTTATAGTACACAGCAAAACCACACATTACCAAATAATGTGTAAAGTAATGTGTAGCCATAGGGATTACTTTACACCTTACTTCACTGATGAATTTTACAGGCAATGAACCTCAAAGTAATGTATATACCCATTACTTTAGAGGTGATAATGTAAGGGGTTACTTATATGGTTACGTTAATGGAAAAAGTAATGTGTCTAAAAATAGATTTATAAAAAAGAAAAATTTTTATTTAAAAAAAATGTTTACAGATATTTTAAACGTTATTAGAAATAATGTGGTCAAGATGGGAACCGAACCAGGGAACTCTGGTTGCCAGCAAGAACTCTACGCACTGAGCTATCGACTCATATAGTATTTGATTGTTTTAAGCTTAAATGAATTGTTGCGCTTCGTTTTTTTGCAAGTGTTGTCAAAACAAACAAACATTACCCCTTTGCTTACAAAAAAACACCAAGTAATGTATCTAAAAATAGATTTTCAAAAATATTTCAATTATTACTTTACATTTAGAAATCATATATTACGTAATCAATAATCAGTAACTTATTACTTTATGCTTGCAAATAATGAAAAAGGTAACGCATGAGAATATCGCACTCATTACCAAAGTTTTGCTGGGGTATTTTACACATAAAAACCAAAATCTCCTTATTGTTATAGTATTGTATGAGTGTTAATTTGCTACAATCGCTTATCATCATCCATCAGTTAATCACGCATTTACAAAATGTTTATCTTATATGTTAGTCTGTATATACGCACATATGTATTCACTACATAGTCATTGACTATTTTGTTAATAATCAGTCATAATGACGACAATATTTTAAGTGTTTTTTTTTTAACTCTGCCTTTCCTAGTTGCCATCACTATTTGATTTGTAAATTAGTAATAATTGTTAATGTAAAAATACTGAGAAATAATTTAACAAATTTGTGTTATTCATAAATATTTGTTGTTGTTTCAAAATTTAAATGCAGAAAATAAAAATCAATATAATATCTGAGGTGGAAAAATCTGTTTTTGAAAGAAATTACGTTATACGTACCAAGTGTATACTCGTATATATATTGTCATAACGAGACAACGAAAACTTTCCAGTTATTTGACACCTTTTGGGAAATTTTTCAAACTTAATTTTAATTAGGTGACTCATCATACATCATGCTGCGTAAAATTATAACCATTAAATTCCATTCATTCACATGAATACACTTATCCTTAAAACAATACTATTAATGTATGTTTGTGTAGTTAAAGAAAATTCCATTAATAATAATAAATTAAGTTTTGTTGCGTTTTATTTAATTTTTGTTGTTTTTGTTGTTGTTGTGGGGGTATCTCTACTCCCTCTCTACCATATAATTTGTATATAGTATAGAAAATATTAATTTGTACCAATATCTTATCAGCAGACATGTAACCTTTAATGGAATCACCAGTGATATTAAAAATATAAGAAAACACCAGAAATGTAAGATAATTTTTTTTTTTTTTTAAAAGTTTTTGTTAAAAATACGAGTTAATAACACTGTCCAACAGCATTTTTGGAACAGAATAGCGACCCTATAATTCTGAAAGGGTATGTTGAGTAGATCATTTTTGTAGAACAAACTTATGGTCCAGCACGTCTGAGTTTTTTTACAGTGGGTCAAAGTTTTCATTTTTTGGTCGAAGGGAGCATTATACTATATGAAAAAAATGCTGTAAGTTAATGTCTGAGAGAATTCTTATGGTCAGAGTTGTATTGTGGAATTGTATGAGGATTATTTTTGTGGAAGATCTTAACCCTCTAACTGGTATCTTTATGGGTCAATTTGACCCTTTTTTCGAGAAAATCAAAAAATATCCTTTAAAAAAGGACATTTAAGGATTTAAATATTCTACGAAAATGTTTGCCGGAAAATTTCAGTGGGGGTCACCAAAGACACCATTGTTGTAAATAAAGCTCTTTACTATTAATTGGCAAAATTACACGCCAACTTCTATAAAAAATTATAATTTTGTTTTAATAGTGGTTTATTATAGTTTGTACATATTTATTTTTTTGCTTCAAAACTTTCCAGATCGGCGTTTCTTTTTCTTAGAAATGTAACTTTTACATCGGCTTTTATCAAATTCCTGTTTTTCAATCTGAAACATAATATTTCAGCTTTCTCTTTTGTTAGTCCTAAATCTCTTACAAGATCTTCAAAATAAGCTTGGTCTATCAAATTAGGACATATGTTTAAACCATCAAGAGGCAAGTAACTTATATCTGATATGTTTTCAACCGCCGCTGTTATTTCTGTATTGGCGACTGTCATATTGGCCGAAAATTTATGTGTAGGTGGTTGAGGCACCGGAACACCTTCACAGCGCACTTCTGGTAAAATGACATTATTTGTTGCTTCGTATGTCATTATCGCGTAGTGCCTTTGGCTTCTACCAAATTTGTAATTTACGCAGAAATAGCATGTATCTCATTTGTGATCTTCAGGTTCAATCCATGTAATAGGCGCAGAAAATGGCAGCGCCTTAGTACCGCCTTTGTACCAGGTCAAAAGACCACTTTCGCAAGTAGTACATACGGTTTTTGGTATCCAAGCTTCAGATAAAAATCGTATTCCAAAGAAAAGAAAATATGGTTCTTCAATTGTAGGGAATATCTTTCTTCTGCTTTGATGGTGCGTGAAATGTCCACAAATAAAACAAAACCAATCTCTTAATTTGCAAACAGAATCCGCCATGCTTATTTAAGCTTTAATTTTTCTTTTTTTATATTAATTTTAGTAAAAATCACCCCTGATATGTACTGCTTGGTAGCTCAATTATGCTTGAATTTTTTCTTTTATTTTTTATTATTAATTTTAATAAATATCACACCCGATTTGTAAGTCACAGCTGACTAGACGCGAGAATCAGTGCTTGGCCCGGCCGAACTTGACGCCTTTTTTACCTGTTTTGTATATGTTGGTGTATAATTTTACTAATTAAGCGTAAAGAGCTTAATTTACAACATTGGTGTCTTTGGTGATCCCCACTGAAATTTTCCGGCAAACATTTTAGTAGAATATTTTAATCCTTAAATGTCCTTTTTTAAAGGATATTTTTTTGATTTTCTCGAAAAAAGGGTCAAATTGACCCATAAAGAGACCAGTTAGAGGGTTAAGATCTTCCATAAAAATAATCGTCATACAATTTCACAATACAACTCTGACCATAAGAATTCTCTCAGACATTAACTTACAGCATTTTTTTCATATAGTATAATGCTCTCTTCGACCAAAAAATGAAAACTTTGACCCACTGTAAAAAAAAAACTCAGACGTGCTGGACCATAAGTTTGTTCTACAAAAATGATCTACTCAACATACCCTTTCAGAATTATGGGGTCGCTATTCTGTTCCATTCAAAAAGTCTTAATTTGTTGGACAGTGTAATTAATGAGTGATAAAAAACGAACCTATATTTGTATAAACAGATTTTAAGTAATGGGTATGATGAGTCAAAAAAAAAAAATCTCATTAACTTTCTTGCTTGGTTTAGGTTTTAATTTATTACGCAAAATATTGGAATGTTAGGAGGTTTTTTTACTGCCCAACACACACAAAAAATTAAAAACTTGTTTTAATTTTGATACAGATTATATTAATTATTATTTTGATTGATATTATAAATAACTATAAATTGTGTGTTGCCTAATAAAAAACATTTAATTAAAACAGTAGTCATATCAATTAAAACATTAATTGAAAGTATTGAGAAAAAAGAATATGTGAACTTTTTTTTTTTTGCTAAAAAAAATATTTACTGACTTTTCGAACTTCCCTCGTAGTTATATGAACACTGCTGTCAAATTTTGAGCAAGTTCCGTCATTTAATTTGCGTTAAACAGCTGTTCAAAACATACAACCTCGTGGATTTTTTTTAAAAATGGAAAAACTCAATTTTGAGTTCTCATTGAACATTACTTTTTTGCGAAAAAAAGTGTCAATCAAACCAAGGAAAAGCTTGATAAATACTATGGGGACTCTGCACCATCGATTTTAATTGTAAAAAAGTAGTTTACTGACTTTCGTTGTGGCCTTACAAGCACGGAAGATGCCGAACGTTCTGGATGTCCAGATGAGGTCTCTACACCCAAAACAATTGCAAAAATTCACGATATAGTGTTGGCCGATCGGAGATTGAATGTGCGATATATTGTGGAATACATACACTCACCAAAAAAAGTTTGTAATGGCAACTGAAAATTTTGCTGTTATTACGGGAAATTCTGCTAATTTGAGCCTAGCGGTATTTTTGCTAATCTTAGCAACACATGTCTGCTGACGTGTAGTACAATGAAATTAGTAGAAAAATTAGTAGCCGCTACTAAATTTTAGTAGACTTTTTTGTAAAGTGGAATTTAAAATCTGTTTGCTAAAATCAGCAAAAAAAATTACTAAATACTATTAATATTAGTACAAAGTTTTAGATTTATTTTTTTATCGAGCATCAAAAATTTTGATTATATTTTTTAAAAGATGTTTTATACAAAATGAAAAAAAAAAAATCAAAGGCTTAAAAATCTTAAAAATTGTTAATACATAAACGAATTTATCATTTTGTTTTAATTTGGTAATTTCTGTTTTGAAAAATATTTTAGTAAATTTTTTTTTTTACTTTTAAGGTTAAATTTAATTGTTTTTGAGCTGATTTTTAGAACTAAAAAACCCTTTTTAGTGCTATTTTAAGTGGATGTCCTCTTTTTAGACATGAGTCGGTATCTTCACTTCCGATCCCTTTTTTAATCCTATGTAACATTTTAGGGCAATTTAAGTTTGTATGTATAAGTTTAAATTATTAGAAATAACATTTCCTTCAATATCGACTTTTTAAAATTAGTAGTTTTTTTTTGCTAATTTTAGCAAATCGGTCTTCAAAAATTTGTAAAATGATTTCTGAAAATAGCAACGAAAATTTGTAGATATTCTGTAAGAATTCTGTAATTTGTAAAATGTAAATAGCAAAAAGATTTGCTAAATAATGATTTTTTTACTAAAAATCAGTACAAAAATAGTAAAGTGGGATTGAAAACCGTTTACAAATTTTTCTACTAACTTTTTTTCTGAGTGTAGGCATCACACATGGCTCAGTGGTCTCAATTTTGAACGATCATTTGGGTATGAGAAAGCTTTCCGCAAGATGGCTGCCGCGTTTGCTCACAATCGACCACCAACGGAATCGTGTGACAGCTTAGTTTCAATGGCAAAAATCCATGAAGTTGACTACAAATTACCCCCTCAGTCGCCTTATTCTCCGGATTTAGCCTCCAGTGACTATTTCCTATATCCAAACCTAAAGAAATGGCTCGGTGGAAAGAGACTTAGCTTCAACGATGAAATCATTAATCAAACAAATGCCTATTTTATGGACCTCGAAAAATCCTATTTTTTGGAAGGTTGTACAAAAATTGGAGACCCGTTGGACTAAGTATATTGAGCTAAAAGGAGATTATGTTGAAAATTTTTTTTTTTTTGCAAAAAAACTGTGTCACTGACTTATTGATCCGCCCTCGTATTTAAAGGTCAATTAACATATTAATTGATTCAATTAAACATTTGTTTAACGTCTAGGTTTTATTTGAAGCAAATCTTAACTTAGTTATTTTAGGTTAACGGTGGTTTAAATTTTAGAGATAATATTGTAATGGTTGACAACAATATTTTTAAAATTGTATATATTACTTAAAAGACATTGTAGTATCTTAACTTCCGCCAATTATTGGTCCTCAATTATTAGCATTTGTTAAAAAGGGTAAAATCAGCTGCCATCGCCACAAATTATCGGAAAATATATAATTAATTTTGTACTCCTTATAGTGGCCCAATTTTTTTTTTTTTTTTATTTATTTTAATCATATAATTATAAATTATATCCTAATACCCTAACAAAGCACTAGCAACGAAGGATATCGGCTCGTTGTAGCGAAAACAGATCAAAGCCTCTGGTGAAAATCGAACCCACGATCCCAGCACTGATAAGCTAGCATGCTATTAACTAGCATGCAGGGGCGCTCAATCTGTTTTATTTATAGAAAAACTTAACGATTCAAAAAAGGGTAAAAAGCGGATTTAAAATTTATTTAAAAAAAATTCAAATAGGGTCTGTTTGGGTGATTCAACTGGCAGCTTCCAAGACCACACCACCGGTAGGCAGCTGATGTCCAAAGAACTAAGATCACCCAACCCTACGTTTGATATTACCGACAGTATATAATTGCCCAAAGTTCTAAGTCAGATACCCTGCGGTGCCGGGCAATTACAGGGGAGAAGACCTACCAAGTCCTCCGCACCGGGAATGCTACAACTACGGCTTTATACATCGTGCACCCACCCAAGTCTGCCTATCAGCCATTGATCCTACTTCTACTGAGGATAAATTAAGTATACCCCAGATCGTGGCCGGGCAATTATTCAGTCCAATCCATCTCACCCTCGCCTTCCGGAGGTAGTACTCGATTATCCCAATCGATTATCCCATTCAGCGGTAAAGCAATTGACATCCTTGAGGAGAAATTTAAGGCGCACCCTTCCCTTGCCAACTCGTTTACACGCTCATTACCGTTAAAATTTCTGTAACCGAGAACTCATACCAGCTTAATCAAAAATTGGCTGACAGTTTAGGCCAATATAAACCAGTCGCTAAAGTGGTATGTGCAAGTGTCATCCCTCTCGTTAGTTTACATATAAAATACATTGGGAATAAGTATCGGGTAGCATACATGGGACTAATCCATTGATGTAACTAATTAATTGATGATTTCATTGATAACAATGGTAATGGAATAAATTTCAATATCATTTCTTGAATTAATGGTAATGATTTAAGGATCTGATTTCATTGATATATGACAGTGTTTTTGAATTCCCAAGTATGTCGGGTATTAACACATTACAATTCGTTACTATTTTGACTTCTCATGTTAGTGTACTCTCTTTGCCTAGGCAGTTCTTCTTTACACTGGCCAAAAAAGATTATACGTGTTTAGGGACATAAGCCTAAAAAATTCCTAAGGTTATCCGAGCTCCAACCACACACAAGAGTCTGCAAGCTTCCCTGATAGCCAGAATAGCCGTCTGAAAAACACTAGCATGATCAGTTAATCTGAAGTAGCATTGTATGTCGCAATCACTACAGGAGACCTCAGTCTACCCCACAACTCACCCTTGAAATATCGATGTATACCCTGAATCAAAACCAGTTGTCGTATTACACCTCTTCCATTTTTCTTTAGAAGGAAAGCTGACCCGAAGTCAATCCTAGGAGAATAGTTTCAGATAGTAGTCTAAGCTGTGGAGCCAACTGCTTGAAAAGGTTCTGCAATCAGAAATAAAAGTTAGTAGAAAAATTTGTAAACAGTTTTAAATCCCACTTTACTATTTTTGTACTGATTTTTAGTAAATAAATTATTATTTAGCAAACCTTTTTGGTATATACATTTTACAAATTACAGAATTTTTACAGAGTATTTACAAATTTTCGTTGCTAATTTCAGAAATAGTTTTACAAATTTTTGAAAACCGATTTGCAAAAAAATTTACTAATTTTAAAAAAGTGGATGTTGCAGGAAATTTTAAAAAAATTTAAACTTACACCTACAAACTTAAATTGCCTTAAAATGTTAAAAAGTTTAAAAGAGGGATCGGAAGCAAAGATACCGACTCATGTGTAAAAATAGGGCATCCCCTTAAAATAGCACTAACAATTTTTTTTAGTTCTAAAAATTTGCCTTAAAAACAATTAAAATTTGACCGTAGCAGTAAAAAAAAAATTTGCTGATTTTAGCATACAGATTTTAAATTCCACTTTTACAAAAAGTTTACTAAAATTTAGTAGCGGCAGCTAATTTTTTCTACAAATTTCATTGTACTCCAGATCAGCAGACATGTGTTGCTAAGATTAGCAAAAAATACCGTTGGGCTCAAATAAGCAAAATTTCCCTTAATAACAACAAAATTTTCAGTTGCCATTACAGAAATTTTTTTGGTGAATGTGACCTTCCAAGAACCCGTAGTAGCAAGTCGTGCCGCACTGCTTACAGAATCCGTTGTCAGATATAAATCAATGGAGTAATATAAAGCATGGAATTGAGAGGTTCGGAGGGGCAAGTCCTTAGCGTACCAGTAACTCCAATATAAGCCAAGCGCTGAACCCTGTACAGCTGTTTCGTTACCACCTACTTGTTGTCCACATCTAGACCCAAAACACATTTTAAACCAAACATCTTCCCGCATCTTCCAAAATATTTAGCATGGGTTAAGTCGCGGCAGTATGAAGTTCGATTTTGTGGTAATTCACTCTCACACCACAGCCAGTGGTCCAGTTGCCGAGAGTATTCAGAGCGCTGGTCATAATGTTACTTATCACTTTCAAAAATACTCCTGATACTAGTATCACCACATCGTCCGCCTAAGCAACGACTTTAACATCCTTATTTTCCAGCTTTACGAGACAGAAGATAATAGGGGTGAGATCATTCCACCTCAGGGTGTTCCTCTCCTAACTTGTTTTGGTCTCTCGCTATTACCCAAACAAGGGCTACGATAAGGACTATAATTTTGAATTTATGACACTTTTTCTAAAACTGATTTGGTGATTTTGGTAAAGTTTCAGCCAAATCAAATAACTCGAAGCCGTGTACCTTTGTTGTCTAAGTTTCGAAATTTTGACACATTGTAACAAAATTTAGCATGTTGAACATGGATATTTAAACATTTTTAAAATCGCTTAAATAATTTCCGAGATATCGTTAATTTTCTTAAATTTAGGAATAAACTTGATTTTCATCTAAATTTTAACGTTGTCTCGAATACTAAATAAAAATGTTTTTATATTTATGATCAGCATACTAAATTTGATTAGAAATGTTGCCCGATTTGTCGCAAATTTTTTACCAAGTGAATTTTAGAGTAAGTGTTACAATAAGCCGCTCGGGTTTTGCTAAAATTTACAACAAATAAATCCCGTATATTTCATTGCCACCCTACTGGTACATATCAGTTCTTTTAGGTCGTATTTAGTTTTGCAAGATATCGCGTAGTTTTGTTTTACAGACCCAAAACTAATCTAGTTTGTCTATTGTAGTGTAATAGATAAAAGTATTGTTTTGTTATTTAGGCCACCTTATGTGATACGTTTACATACATGTATTATTTATTTATATTTTTTGGTATACAAAAATTGTTTAGTAGTTACTCTTCACTTGCTAAATATATTGTTTCCTCTATATACAATTGTTTAGTTTTTGTCGGTTAGTTTGAATTACATGAGTTTTGTTAACAATCACGTTCACACTTTATGAGGTTTGGTAGTAGGGTGAGCTGAAACGTAAAAGTTTTCGAATTCAAATCATCTGCTATCTTGTTAAAGCTTCGGATTATTCCTTTTTAAATTTCTTGGGAAACAATGAAAACCCCATGTTTGATGGCTTTGAAAGTCAAGCGAAAACAATCTAATCATGCACAACATTTTCTCAGTTTTTTTTAATATTCGAGCCACTCTAATGTACTTTTATGGTCATATCTTTGTTGGTGCTTTTGTTTTTGTTTTATTTCGAATTTCTCTAAATATCAATGAGTAGTTAAAGCCAAAAGAGTTATCTGCATATTGGTGTCTAAGTCTTTATGTACTGGAAATGTTTATATCAGAGATTCGAAAGAATAAGTTCTGTAAAATAAGTATTAAAATAAATTCTAGTAAAATTTTCATTCGGAGGCCGCAACTGCTATTGTTTTGTAGGGATATATATTGCAAAAACATTTTAGAAAATAGATACAACGCTTAGAAGAAATTTTTAAATCTGATAGAACATCTATATAGAACATAAATTCTTTAAGTATAAATTTCACTGTCCATTAAGTAACATGCTTTAATTCGTGTGCCAAATATTGCTTTTTTTTTGAGAAATTTTGGATTTTTATTAAATAAATTTTGGTCATTCGAATCCAACCTTAGGATCAAACACTGGTCGTCAAGTTAAACGCACGTTTAACGAAATTTAACTTTTTTAAAATCTAAAGCTTAGACCCCACAGGAGATGAGTAGAGATATTATTCTACCCGATATTTACCTGATGCATGGGTAAATACCAGGTAAATAAAAGATGAATACCTTTTTTGGGTGTTTATAAAAATCATTTGGAATCTCGCCAATAAAGACATACGACAAAAGGATACTTCCCCAAAAATTGTACCGGCTGAGGATGAAATCAATTTTCGATAATTCATTTCTTCCACTTCCACTGGTATAACCCATTCTACACCTTATTGTTTGTTTAATTATTTACGGAGTGAAAGTGACGATGAAACATTTAGCGACAGTGATTTCGATTGGATAATGTAATGTTGCAAAAATAAATATGTATATTAGGGTGGGTCGATTTAGTAATCGATTTCATGCCATGGTTTTTTCGATAGCTTTTGGCATGAGGAAAAAAATTTCACTACGACATATCAAAAAAATCATTTTCAAAAAAAAAAAAAAATTAAATCAGCTGATTTTTTTATAACCTTAAAAATAAAAGTCAAAAAATTTAAATTTGGGCACCTCAAAAATGATTTTTTTGATATGTCGTAGTGGAACTTTTTTTCCCATTGCAAAAGCTATCGAAAAAACGATGGCACAATATCGAAAAATTTTTGTCCTTACAAATCGGCCCACCCTAATGTATATATAATATACAGGGTGGCGCAAAAATAACCTTCCGATGTTTTTTGGCTGTAATTAAAAAAAAAAAAATGAAAAACTTTGATTCTTCTTGTGGATTATTTTTATTTGGTCGTGATGTCATGTAAATGGCCGCCGCCACAGTTGATTGTCATTTGAACCCTTTTTATGGCATTTTCCATCACTTTGGCCAAAACTTCCAGCGATAGGTCATCACATTCTTGACGGATATTGTCTTTAAGAGCTGCAAGAGTCTGAGGCTTGTTGACATAAACCCGCGACTTCAAAAAGCCCCATAAAGAGAAGTCTGGAGCGGTCAAATCAGGCGATCTTGCTGGCCAGTGCAAATCGCCAAAACGGGAGATTAGGCACCCGGGAAATGCATCCTTCAGCATATCGGTTGTGGCACGTGCAGTGTGTGGCATTGCACCGTTTTGTTGGAACCACATGTTTTCCAATCCCAATTCATCAAGTTGCGGCAAAAAGAACTCGTTGATCGTTGCTCTGTAGCGCTCACCATTCACAGTAACCGTTTGGCCCGCGACGTCTTCGAAGAAAAAAGGTCCGATGACTCCTCCAGCGAAAACAGCAGACCATACAGTGACTTTGAGCGGGTGTAATGTAATGTAAAGGTGTTGTGCCAGTCTCTTCGAGGCGAGCGGCTAAACGTCGCAGTGTTTCACCAGTAGGCGTTGGGCGGCTAGGAAATCTGCGACGAAATTCACGTTGTGCCAAAGTCACCGACCGATTATTGCTCAAATAAATAGTCACCAATATTCCGCGTTCTGGAGCAGTGTAGCGTAACATTGTTTATTAACGTGTATTTCGCATGTGTTTACTACACAAATGTCAAAACAGAACTGACATTAGGGGCCAATCGCAAAATTTATAGCATTTTCTGATAGGAGGATTACTTTTGCGCCACCTTGTAGTTATTGCCTTAAGTTCTTATTTCCTAACTGCTCTGTAAATATTTTTATTTTTATTAATAAAATTTAGTATAAAGTTCATTAAATTTTGCTCCAAAATGTTTTTGTTAACCAAATTTTCTACAACATAGTTTATACCCACCTTTTTGGTAAATATCCCGGGTTTTACCCAATTTACCTATTTTATCGGGTATTTACCATTTGGGTATTAAGCCTTTGCCCATCTCTACAGATGAGTTAAAAATGAATCAATTAAAAATTTTGATTGTAGCTGTTTGTGTAAATTTCAAGATGTGGACGTACACAAATTTTAAGATTTGGTTTCAATAGTTCCTTTTTTTTTGAAGGGGGGGGGGGGGGGGATTTGAAGGCAAGTTAAACCATTACAAACCTCTGCACTGTAGGATGGAATAATATTTATTCAAATTTATAAAAAAAGAGGCGTTTACATCTTTAAATTCGATATTTCACCAAATATTTGTCACCCTATTGCATCAGCATGTTGTTTTAATTATCTTATATCTGTGCATTTCTTTTGTTTATGTATTTTTTAAACATTTTTTTTTGTTCTTTTTTCTGTTTTTTAATTTATATTGTATTTTTTATTGTCTTTGTGATAGTTTATTTTATATTTTGTTTAAATATGTACATTATACAACGTATTTTTTTAATTTATTTAAAACAACCTAAGAACGCAAAAAGGTCTGTTATGCCAGGGGTCTCCAATCTTGCGTACACTCACAAATTATTTTCCGTTACCGACTGTAGTTTATTTAAAAAGTAATACGTAAAGTTTGTTTTTAAAAGAAGAATCAATTGAAATTCATAGAAATATATTTTTTAACTATTTGAATCAGTCATTCAAAAAACAAACTATAAAAATTTACAGACATTCAGTAGGAGTTGATATTTTCAGTTAAATGTAAAATTTTTTGTTTTCTGCTTCAAAAAATAGAAATTCATATAATTCCTTTTTGTTTTTTTACCAAAATAGTTTGTATATATACAAAATTATTTCAATAAAAATTACAAGAAATTATTCAAATATAAATACACACAAGAAAATAAAAAAATGTATACATCTGTGTGTGTGTTGTGTTTTGTAAAATTACATACAAATAAAAAAGTTTCAATTTAAAAAACAAACCCAAAAATCGTTTTTTTCTACTTTTTGTCAGTTAAAAATTTATGGTTATTTTAAACAACTTTGTATTGTTTTTACTACTTTTGTCGATTATTAAACAATGATTGAAAATAAACAACAAAATGAGCTGAATATAATGAAAAATCAGTAGTCCTCTTTTTGATTGTATTTTCGATTAATTTAATATGTATTTTATATAATTTTTAACGAAATAATATTGTGAGTGTTCCACTAAATGTGGGACCAAATATTCGCATACCACCAGTTTAGCGGTTCATATGAATTAATAGATTTTTTTTTTGTATGAATTAACAAATTGTACCGTACATAGTTTAAAGGAATTATTTCTTTTCTTACAAATTTGATTAAATTTACAAAATGTATTCGTTAATAAAATGAATACAGAAATTTATTTCTGTGAATAATTTAAATTAATTAAAATTTAGCAAATGAATTCCCTGACCAAAATATTAAGCACTAAAATTAATTCATTTCCCAATGAATTTATTTCAAAACGAGTTATTTTAAATCCAGTTAATTTAATTATTAGTCAAAAAATAAACTCCCTACTGAATAAATTTATTGTTCTCGTCTACATCTGGTCAAACTAGATTTGTCAAAACAACAGAGTAGTATTTTGCAAGATGACAAAGCAAATTGTGATAATATTTTCATTGTCGGTTTTGCCTTTCTTTTATATTTGCGGAGAACGAAAAAATTCTCATTGAGTTTGTAATTTAATCTAACAAATATCTTAAGAAATTTTAAAAACATAGTCTCCTGATGATTTTCTTAGGCAAGAATGAAATCCTGATAGAGACCAGCTTACAACAAATTATTTTCACAATTTGTTATAAGTTTTGTGGGATTTTAGCACATTTAATTACCTTAATGCAAATATTATGATTGCACCAAAACACTTTTTAACTAAAAATTTGTTTTCTTTATCCGTTAAAAAAAAAAATTAAATTTTTTATAGAAAATAAAAAATATGAAACGTTCTCCGTTCGGTTGAAGTTAATGACAATTTTTCTGAATATATCAACAATAAAGTTCGCTATGTAACCACTCACACGGTACAGTGTAGACTCGTTTAAAATATTCTAATCGGCACCATCAAAGTTATGAATAACTAGTGAAAAGATTAAAGTCGGGCATGCCGACTATATAGAAATTTAATTTAATTTAATAGAAATTTAATAAAAAATTACTCACAAAACGCAAATTTGTGGTTTATTTGTTTCCATTACAGTTGTTTTAAATTTTAATTTTGTTTGCGGTCTGTTTCCACGAAGAATATCCAAAAAATTCCAATTTGTTTTTTATATAAATTAGTTGTTTATATCAAAAATTATTTCAATTTAAATTACAAGAACTTCATAAACACACATACATACAGATACACATTTACACAAAAAGTGTCTATAGCTATGCATACATACATTTTGTAGATTAAAAAAATAAACAAATAATTTAAAACAAGAAATAATTTCAAATGAATGATAAAATCATTTATTTTTTAAGGACTTGTTAGGTAAAATTTTAACATTTATTTTTACTGATTAATCATTTGTTTCTAACGGATGTGTCAGTTGTTTAAACAGTATTTAAAAATAAATAATAAAAGCCATTTGGTTTAAATGAAAATAAGGTACACCGGTTTTTAAATGAAATATTATTACTTACAAAATTTTTTAAGTGTAACTTTATTTTTCAACCTGGAGCTTAATTACAAGATTTACATGGCCACACGGACTGACGGACGTTGTTAAATCGAATCAGAATGTGATTCTGAATCGATTGGTAATTACAAACATCAGCGCAAACTCATTGTACCGTGAACACGTAGCGGTGTAGGGCATTAAAATTGTTGGATAAATATTGTTGTTGTTTCTATTTTGATTTTATAAAGAGAATACAGAGAAACAAATATCCCATGTAAGAATCGAAATATACATGAACATTTATGATCATATATGGGATTGTATATGATCATACAATGTTATACATGGTCAAAAACGTCCTTGCATAGTTCAATATATGGCTATAGATGATCTCATATATAACCATATATCTTCGGGTTTGAAATTTAAAATTATATGGATATATATCAACATAACATATATGGTCATATACCCTCAAATTTCGAATCCGAAGATGTCATATATTGGCCATGTATAATCATATAAAAGTCCATGTATGATCATGTATGTTCATATATATTTCGATTTTTTACGTAAGATACATATGTTTTTCAATATCAGCTGGCAGCTAATTTGACATAAGTCAGTAATGGAGATTACTAAACACATCTTTCATAAGCTTTTTACTATTAAATTGTCAGTTAAATAAAAGATATTTACAATTAAGACCATAAGGCGAAAAAAATATTAATAAGGTTCGCTCTTTGTAAAATAAAAATAAAAAAAAAATATATAAAGAAATATTATAAAAGAAAATTAGTAAAAAACTGTGGCCGTTTTAAAATAAAATCGAGAAAATTTAAATTAAAAGTTCATTCTTTCAGGAAATTAAAAGAAATAATATTTTCTAGAGAGAATTAAGTGAAAATTTAAGTTCCTCCTACGAACTAAATGTACAATTGTATAAATTTCACTCGCTAAGAAAAGAATTTCTTGTCTAAAAAATTGAATTATTAAGATTTTAATGAATTTTTGGGTGAATGTATTTATAAAAAATTATAAAGGATTCGGTACAAAATATATAAACTTCTTTTTTATAAATTAAATGAAAAAAAAAAAGAATTAATTTAATTCCTTGCAATTATTTCGTTGCTAAAATATAATATAAGGAAATTAATTCCATCGAAGCTCTAATACCAAACCAGTTTCATATTTACATTTTCCGAGGAAAAAATATTGAAATCAAGTGTTTCTAAAATATTTTATTAAAAAAATGTATAAAAAGTGCATAACTTGAAATTGAGAAAAAAAGGAGCTGGGATAATGAAAAAAATTCACCAGTAAAACCAATTTATTGTTTTTTTTGGAAAATTTGAATTAATAAATCTTGCCCAGATTATATGTACATACCCCTGAGAGGTTTGGCATATCACTGGTTGCAGTTCCCTGTGCTATATCGTATAGTTATAATAAATACTCATAAACCACAAGATCATGACGAAGTTATGAATGGCTTGATTAAATGGTTTATTTAAGAATTATTTAAGAAACCCAGCAAAACCACACATTACCAAATAATGGGTAAAGTAATGCATAGCCATAGGGGCCGATGAATTACTTTACACCTTACTTTATTGATGAATTTTACAGGCGATGAGCCTCAAAGTAATGTATATACCCATTACTTTAGAGAGGAAAATGTAAGGGGTTACTTATATGGTTACGAGAATGGAAAAAGTAATGTGTCTGAAAATAATTTTTTAAAAAAGAGGAATTTTTATTAAAAAAATTATTACAAATATTTTAATGAAAAAGGTAACGAGTTATCATTACTAGGTAACGCAAAGCTTTGCTGGGAAACTAAGTAAATGACCAAATAGCTTGCTTGCAAAGTGATCTTCAAAATAATTTCATTATGACGTGATACTTAAGTATAACTGTAATATAGAAATTATAAACTGAAAACAAAAAAATCATAGTTTAAATTATTTTGTTAAAAGCCGGATAACAGTAAAGCTTACGGTGATCTAGAATAGATAGAAATTAGTCTGAAATATTGTGAAAAAGTTTTCATTAGACATACAGACCGAAAATTTTATAAAAACATAAGTTTCAAAATTTTGTACTTTTTTTAAGTAAAATTTAAGTACATAAATACTTAAACTAAATAAATTACTGGCAGTGTAAAATATATATAAAATTACACAATGATGATAATAGATTAACTTAAGTTCTAACCTCGATTATCCTCGAATTTTAACCATTTCGTATAAGTAGCAATAGGAATGAATCGGTTTTTAAAAATTCAAAACATTTTGCAAGTTTTTTTTATCTTTTAGGGTTTTATAGGTCTATACTTTCATTTATTCTGGCCAATTGTGCCTTACTTTACAATCACGTAATAATTAGTCATATGATTTTTAATTGAAATTATAACACTTTGATAAATATTCTAAGTATTCTGATTAATAAACAAATTACTTACGTACATTTGTGGGTTTTTCCAGAGGAAATTATTAAATGGCAATTTAAAAATGTACCATTGCTAATTTAAATAATATGATTGAATTTACAATAATAAACCATATGTGAAATGCCATTAAAAAGGTCACGTTTTTTAATAAAGGAAATAAAACAATTTCTGTTATTTTTTGGACAGAAATAATATATTTGCATAAATTTAAAAATTAAGTAATATTTATTGAAGAAATTTACATCAATTAACCTGGTGATGCACGTAGTGTGAATTTAGGCACTACTAAACTAATAACATCATTTTTATTTTTAAAATTTATCAATTTAAATTAATGAATTTGAATTATTTCGAAAATGAAAATACACTGAGAATTTGCCCCTGTCTCCATATAACATAAATACAGAGTCAAAGTACAAGTATCTTTTTAAATATTAAATTAAATTAACTAAATTTAACTTCTTCATGTGTATTATGGCTTTATTAGAAACAAATCTTAAAGGTAGGTGAAGTAAGTGATTACTTATATAGTTACCAAATTAAGAAAAAAATGTGGCTAAAAATAGATTTTTATAAAAAAAAACATTATTACAAATTTTTTATTAAATATAATGTGGTCACCCAGGGAATAAAACGTGGTATTCTTCACTGATGAATTTTACAGGCGATGAGCTTCAAAGTAATGTACTTTAAAGGTGATAATGTACTTTAGATGTAATAATGTAAGGGGTTACTTATATAGTTACGAGAATGGAAAAAGTAATGTGTCTAAAAATAGATTTTTAAAAAGAGGAATTTTTATTAAAAAAAAATTATTACAAATATTTTAAACGTTATTAAATATGATATGGTCATAATGGGAATCGAACAAGAACTCCACCCACTGAGCTATCAACGCATATAGTATTTGCTTAAACTTGAATGAATTGTTGCGCTTTGTTTTTTCGCTAGTGTTATCAAAACAAACATACATTACCCTTTTGCTTACAAAAAAAAAAAAAAAAACACAAAGTAATGTATCTTAAAATAGATTTTCAAAAATATTTCAATTATTAATTTACATTTAGAAATCATATATTAAGTTATCAATGACACAGTTCAACACAAAAAAAAATGCGGGGATCCGATGATTGATTCTTGTTAAGGAGACCAACAAAAATATACGTGTGTCGGCGTTTTGATAGTTTACATCGGAATTTCATTTTAGAGGCGGTCAAAGTTTTCCAGCTCTGGCCTGTTCTTGCAGCATATCGGTATATAAAACTATGTTTTCTTTACATCTGAGGTGTAGAGTATGTTCAGTAACTTTGTAGATAATGGTATGGCAAATATTTTTGTAGAACATATTAACCCTCTAACTCCCCGTCATAACGGCATTTTTTGGCTTTATTCTAACAAGTTGTAAAAAACAACCCGAAAAAGGGGAAGGGCGGGGATGAAATGTTGGCCATAAAATTCTACTATATATGTCAGAACACACCAAAAGCCAAAACTTAACACAAACACCAAAAACTAATCAAATTCCAGATTGCTCATCAGATTTCTAGTCAAATTTTGGGATGACCAACATATTGAAAGTCAGATTTTGGGATCACCTATACAATACTTAGGACATCCCAAAATGTGACTAGAAATTTGATGGGCAATCTTGAATTTGTCTGGTTTTTGGTATTTGTGTAAAGTTTTGGGATTTCTAGATTATACGATTTTTGGATGGTATTTTTTTCTTTAAACAAAATATGAAAAAATTTAAATATTTTTTTTTATGTCAGAATTCTTATTTTTTTCAAATATGCAAAAATTCGACAGTGTCGATGCTGCTTTTGCCAAAAAGTGTGAAAAATAACACTTCTATTAAAAGAATTATAATATAAGATTCTAATTGACTCAACTCAAACTCAAACACACTTATTAATAATAAACATTTCAAATTTATTCATCCATAACATAAAAACAATAAAAATATATGTAATAAAGGGTGTCCCAAGAAGAACGCAATTTTTAAATTTTAAATAAAACACAGATATTTAAAAAAAAATCGTGAAACTTTATTATATCTTAAAGTAGACAGAATGAGGTTATGTATGGAACAATATATCGTGCAGATGGCCGCCGCGGCTTTGCTGGCATGCACGCGATCTTTTAATGAAATTTTCAATTACCGTTTTGCATGAATGCTGCGGTATTTCAATTCCTTTTTTAATGCTTGAGTCGTCGTCGGCTTATTCGCGTAAACCATCGACTTCAAAAAACCCCAAGGAAAAAAATCTAATGGTGTTAAATCGCACGATCTAGGCGGCCAATTCTGATCTCCAAAACGCGAAATAACACGACCGGGAAATGACTGATGCAGCAATTGAATTGTTGGCTGTATGACATGTGGCGCCGTCTTGTTGGAACCACATGCCCTCCACATTCATTTCTTTTATTCTAGGCAAGAAAAAAATGGTTATCATTTCACGATACCGAACACGACTGTTTGCGCTTGACCTGCCTCATTTTCATAAAAAAAGGTCCAATGATTCCTCCAGCCCAAAAACCACACCACACAGTGACACGTTGAGGATGCATTTGCTTCTCGTGGATTTTCCTCACCCCAAATGCGACAATTCTGCCTATTGACGAAGCTATCAAGATGAAAATGGGCCTCGTCACTGAAGATGATTTTATCGGCAAAATCAGCATTTTCATGTTGTCTCTCCAATACCCAATTAACGAACTCCCTTCGCTGTCCATGGTCAGCTGGCTTCAGTTCCTGAGTCAATTGAACTTTGTATGAATGAAGATGCAAATATTTCGTCAAAATTCGCTGCAAAGTGGATTTGGAGACACCAATTTGCTGAGCTCGGTGTCGAATTGAGGTGGATGGAGTTTGAGCGATATCATCACGTACAGCTGCGACATTTTCGGTCGATCGACCTGGTCGATGGCGCGTTGTTGTCTTTACATCACTATCATACCCAGTTTCGGCAAATTTATCCATTAATCGCTTTACAGTTGACTCTTTTGGAGCATTATTGTGACCCCAAATTGATCGCAATTTGCAAACTGTAGCCGCAAAACTTTCACCATTTTGGTAAAACAATTTCACAATGAGAATGCGTTGTTCATTCGTGTAGCGCTCCATTTTTACTAACCTCGTACCTTCTACTAGCAAACAATAACAATTGTTCAAATGTCAAACAATGACACTTCGAATGTTGCCAGATTTAAAAATTGCGTTCTTCTTGGGACACCCTTTATATATTTTTTTTAATTAAGTTTTCAATTGGCATGTTTTTTAGGAACTAAAATTACCCATGCAAAAATCAAAATATATATGAACATACATGATGGCTAATGATCATAGTACATGTATATACATGGTCATATATGCCCATGCATATTTCTTTATATGACCATAATTAATCTCATATACTTTCATATATCTTGGGATCCAATATTTAAGGGTATACCTTTTTTATATATGTTCAAATATTATCCTATACACCATATAACCTTAAATTTCGTATCCAAAGATATATAGAAATATAAGAAATCTCTCTTGTATTTCCATGTATGATAAAGTATGTTTATATATATTTTAATATTTACTTGGGATGACTTTTACTCGGATGGAAAAATAAATATTTTTCTTACACACAATATACAGGGTGTCCATCGGAAAGGTATACTACTTTGTTTGTTTATAATTTTTGATTAAATGAAAGAGAATGGATCTTATATTTATAAATATTTTATTTAATGTCGGCAATTATGTATGGAATACAATATCAGATAAATGTCCGCCTCTGTTAGCCTCTCAAATGCGAGCCCTTTTGTATGAGTTGCTCAAGCGTTTCTGGTTTGTTTACATAATCCTTGCTTTACAGATATCCCCACAAAAAGAAGTCCAGAGTAGTCAAAACAGGCGACCGTGGAGGCCAATCAACATCACCATTTCTTGAAATTACTTGTTGCGGAAAAAGGTCTCGCAGTAATTCCATTGTAATCCTGGCTGTATGCGATGTGGCACCGTCTTGTTGATACCACATGTTAATCAAGCCCAAAGCAGCGTAAATGGTCTTGTGGAATAAGCTCTTGTGTCAACTGAATCTTAAATGGAAACAAATGCAAATCCTTGTTCAAAATTGTGGAAAAAATTGTTCTTTGAAGACCAAGCTCCTGAGCACGGCGTTGATGGTTTGTTTTGAACACTTTCTTGAGCAGCAGTAATGTTTTCAGCCGATCTTGCAGTACGTTGTGGTCCATGCTTGGGCCTATCACCTATAGATCCTCTTTCTTCGGAATCATTCACTACACGATAAATAGTGCGTTTTGTTGGCACGTTGTTCCTCCCAAAAATTTTACGTAACTTTCTCATCGTCACAGTACGAAATCATGTGTTTAAAAATAACGTTAACTTTATATTTTAAAATTTGTTTTATAGTAAGGCCTATTTTAATTAAAACCTTTAACTTTTAAACACAAGACTGACTACGTAATATTTGCATCCAGTCCTTAAAATATAGTGTTTTTTTATATAATTTATGATTTAACAATTACTTAAAAATTGAAAAAAAAAAAAATAAATTAACATTATATAAAATGAATATGATGAACTTGTTGCTTTTAAACGTGTTTAACATTTTTGTTTATTATATATAATAAAAAAGACAATGAAATCCAAATAAAATTAGGTAGTATTTGTTTTATTTAACAAATTTTATTATTCACGAAAGTGTCTCTACATTTTTGTTTGTTTAAAAATTCATAAATAAAAACTGTTGTATATTTTTTATTACTTCATGTAGTAGATTCTAATTTAAAAATTTTTAGTGGTTTCTATAATCACTTATAAATTATTTGTATATATTTTTTTTATCGAATTTTGAAATTGATTGATTTGCACGAATTTTTGGCAATGTGGAAAAAAAAGACAAATAATACACAAAATAAAAATAATCTGTAATTAAACAAACTGACAATTTAATACCCTACCCTGCACTATAAGAAATATATGTTCATCAAATATATATCCCAAGTGCATAAAAAGCATTTCTTATCAGTTCTTTGCATTTCATAAATATTTCATCAGTTTTATCATGAACTTTCCTTAAAATTGACTTTCTTTTTAAACACTATTTAAACATGATGAAAATTTTGGGATTTTCTCAAAACTGGGCGATTAGACTTCACATTAAATTGAAACAGTAAAAGAAAAAGACTTAAAATTCAAAGTTCTTTTATACGCTAACTATTTAATTGTATTAAACAAACAAAAACAGCCAACAAATTTTCAGATTTATGACTTTTTTTTCTCTTAAGTTGTTGCCTGCCTAATTGTGTAACCAATAATTTTTAAAAATAATATATTTGGGTGTTGCTTAATAAGTGTACTTGTGTATTTTTTTTAATGTGTTTTCCGTGTAATTAAAATCAAAAATACTTTTCATAATTTAGGCCAAAAACAACATCAGATGTTAATTTGCATTGGTTTTTGTTTAAAACCATCAGCACCACATTCATATCCAGTATTTACAATTATAATAAATTTTATTAAACAACATTTTAAACAACATTTTTTAAAGTTTTTTTTTTGTTTTTGTTTAATAATTATTTTATGGTTTAATTTTGTGGTGAATCAATTTAGCGCAACCAAACACGATAATGGAATATTTTTGGGAATTATTTATTTTTTTTTTTAAATTTTATGCATACAAAAAATACATTGTGGTGGTTAATGTTCAATTGGAAATTCGAAAAAACATCTCTTCAGTAAATAAGCAAAATCATTGATTTAATCATACACAAAAATTCTTGTTCACATTTAATAATTCAACAAAATTCACTGTAGAATAAAATCAGCATCATGTTACTGAACGCGTAATTGGGATCAGTGTGAATCATCTGTCGATTATGTTTTATGCAAATGTAATCACTCAACAAAAAGTCAGCGTTGAATAAATCAGAAAAAACAACAAACAACGTGTATGAGTGTATTCATAATTAAAACGAAATAGAAACACATTTTATAAATGATATTGTTTACATTAGGGTGGGAGATAAATCCGCTTTTTTAGAATTTTTATTAGTCATAAAAATATTCTTCCTTGTGAAACATAAATATTTTTTTGGAAAAAAAATTTAGGTCGATATCTCAGGCTTGCCTAATCCGGAAAAATTTAAATATTGTCAAAATTTTTTTTTATCTATTTTGATTGGAAAATTAGGCAATATTTAACTTAAACCGGATTGGGTGAGCCTGAGATGTCGACCTAAATTAAAAAAAAAATATATTCACAAAGAACAATATTTTTGATATTCCTAATAAAAATTCTAAAAAAACGTATTTTAGACCCACCCTAATATACATATAACGTTTATGAAATATGTTTTTTTTACAAAACCACCCTCTTTTTATAGATAAGAAACTATTTTGTTTTAATTATGATTACACTCATACACGTTGTTTGTTGTTTTTTCTGATTTATTCTACATCAAAATAATTATTGTTGGCTCGAATGAACAGAATGAAACAATGGTTTAACAACGACCGATGATTATAAATCAGTGACAAAACAATTTGCACATCGTTTGATTGATTTAAAATCATCAACAAATATGTGTGCTGGAGTATATTCAGCGTTTGAACGCAAAGACATATTTATTCTTGTGTTGATTGCGTATGAACGTTTTGCAATCAGCAAATGCAGTTCTCTGATACATACCTACCTAATTTCAAGGTCCCAGCTTCGGCAGTCGTTGTTTAAAAAAGGAGTAATTTTGTTCACCCTTTAATCCCTTTTTTACCACCTTATAGGATATTACCTAATCAGTGAGTTGGCCCATATCTCCGGGAAACCATATTTTAAATATCAGATTTCCCTTTTTACCACTTTAGTAGTGAATTAGCTCATACCCTAAGGAACTCATATTTTAGATTTCAGATTTCTGGCCAAAAGTACTTTTTCTCATGAACCCTTATTTTTTCACGTTAATGAAAAAATTATAAAAGTCACCTTATCAGTGAATTAGCTAATACTCCAGGGAATACATGTTCTAAATTTAAGAACGTAAAAGTTTTGAATAATACCGTCTTGGAGGATATCTTTCCGGTTTAATTTTTGTCGCTTCAACATCGTACGACGGAGTGTCGCTTCAACTTTAACTTAAGTATGACTATTCGTAAAGAAGCGCACTAAGCACTTCATGAGTCAACAATCGGTTCGTTATGCTAAGTTGTCTCACAAATGGCGCAAACCAAAAGTTATGGTTTAAACAAGCAAAACCACACATTGCAAAATAATGTGTAAAGTAATGTGTGGCCATAGGAGCTCATGGATTACTTTACACCTTATTTCACTGATGAATTTTACAGGCGATGAGCCTCAAAGTAATGTGTATACCCATTACTTTAGAGGTGATAATGTAAGGGGTTACTTATATGGTTACGAGAATGGAAAAAGTAATGTGTCTAATCATTGATTTTAAAAGACGAATTTTTATTAAAAAAATTATTACAAATATTTTAAACGTTATTAAAAATAATGTGGTCATGATGGGAATCGAACCAGGGAACTCTGGTTGCCAGTCAAGAACTCCACCCACTAAGCTATCAACGCATATAGTATTCGATTACTTTAAACTTAATGAATTGTTGCGCTTCGTTTTTCCGCTAGTGTTGTCAAAACAAGCACACATTATCCTTTTGCTTACAAAAAAACACAAAGTAATGTATCTAAAAATATATTTTCAAAAATATATCAATGATTGCTTTATATTTATAAATCATTACGTAATCAATAATCAGTAACATTACTTTATGGTTGAAAATAATGAAAAACGAAACGAGCTATCATTACGAGGTAACGCATGAGAATATCGCACCCATTACCAAAGTTTTGCTGAGATGTTCCCAACCGGCTTCAAGAAGTTCGTTGTACACATTATTAAGTCACTCGAAGTATTGTTGATGCAAAATCGTGTATTTTGCGGGGAAATCGCCCATGGCGTTTCCTCAAAGAAACGCAGGGAAATCGTTGAGCGCGCCAAGCAATTGTCGATCCGTTTGACCAATCCCAATGATCTTGTTCGTTTACAAGAGAATAAATAATTATTTAAGTTTAATGTTTACGGTAATTACAAATTCATAGATCTAAATATAAAAAAGATTTAAATATGAAAAAAAATCTTAGAAGTACATGAAAAATTACCAAATTCTCCGTCCTGGGATCAGGGCTGATATACAAAGGGAAAATTTTCCCTTTAACCAAAAATTATTAGCAATGATTTTAAATCTTGGTATAATACAACAATTAAAAAAAAGAAAAACAACCATAAACAGATAAGATTTTCGAAAAACGTAAAAATGTAGAAAAATATCTTAAATTTAAAAGGATATTTAAATCGATTTATATTACTAAAATCCAGCCTGCCTATTCAGCATTTTGTTCCCTGTGTTAACTATTTAAGTTTCATCTTTTGCCTGTTCCGTTCATTTTCGTTCCCCTTTTCTAATGTTTTAATTTCACTCGTTCCATTCGTTTTCATTCCATTTCATTTGCCTTGTCTAGTGTTTAAACTTCCCTCGTCCCACGTTCCATTCCAGTTCTATTCCCTTGTTTAGTGTTTCAATTTCACTCATTCCCCATTCCATTTTATTCCCCTTGTCTCATCCACTCAATACCCGTTTCATTCCAGTTCTTTTCCCTTGCATAGCGTTTCGAACGCCCCGTTCGATTTCATATCGTTCCCGTACCATTTCTTTCACTCCGCTTGCCTGGTGTTTTAAGTCTTCTCGTTCAATTTAAACACGTTCCTGGCGAAAATTCTTAAAACATAAGCCTTTTAAGAAGAAGATGTTTGCAATAAAACATTCCCCTATTTCAAAAATAAAGATTTTACAATATGGCCAATATTTCGAAAACTAATAAGGATAAGATAAGATGGACAAACGTAGTCAATAATATTTAATTATTTTATGAATTATATTTTTCATTAATAAAATATATAGGCCCTCAAAATATTGTATTGAATTTGAAGCGGAATAGTGTGTTCAATATGGGTTAAACTAAAATTAGTTAATTTGATAATTATTGAATATCCAAAAATTTTTGTAAAAAACTTTCTAAAATACACTGTGTGTAATTTTTAAAAACAAGCTAATTAATGGTTTGTGTAAATTTGTTTACCACAAATAACAAAATTAAATTATATAAATATTTGAGAGCGCACTACAAATATTAACCACATTTGTATTAAGTTAGCAACTGAACTAACAGAATTCTAAAAATTACACAGTGCAACAGAGAATTTAGGGCCACATACCAACCAAATGGAAATAAAAGTACTGGCATATGATAGTAAAACCCATGATGAGTTTTGCGCTACCCACTGTTTGCAGTTTACCTATTTTCTCGTCCAATATAGTTATTATTATCGGGACAAAATGTGATTTAGCTATTACCGGGATATCTAGCGATTTTTCCAAGTCAATATTGAAGTTTTTTTTAGTGAGTTTTATATGCTTATTTCTGTCAGTATTACGATGTAGTTGGATTGAGTATTCTGTATCTCCAGCACCGCGACCAAGTAGATCTATTGTGCACCCTCTAGTGTTTCCTCAGTTGTTCTCCAGTGCAGCCTTGAGTAGCAGTACAATATTCTTCACTTTCAGTTTTTCTGTCAGTATAATTGAGATATTTTTATTTAGCAATTTATGACAACATTGTAAAAATGGAAATATATATGAACATAAATGGGCTTGAGTATGATCATATAGAAGTATACATCGTCCTATATATATGACCATAAATAATCTCATATATGACCAAAATTTCATGTATGCTCATATGTAATCATATATTACCATATACAGCCATATACCCCAAAATTTGTATCCAAAGTCATATGGAAATATATGAGATCATGTATGATCATATATGGAACTATGCATGAACGTGTATGATTATATATCCATGTATGATCATATAGCGATCCATGTTCGATAACACATGGGCATATATGTCCTTCATTGTCCAATATATGACCACACATGATCTCTTATATGACTGTATATGTTCATATATGATTATATATGATTATATATATGCCTAAATTTAAGATCCGAAGATATATGGTCATATATAAGATCATGTGCGGTCATATATTAAATTATGCATGGACGTATATGACCATGTTTAATCATGTATGTTCAGACATGTATATACATGGGTATACATAGTCATAAACGTCCTTTCATTGTTCAACATATGCCCATACATGATCTCAAGTATGACCATATAAATTCGAATCGGAAATTTGACGGCCGCCAAATAACTTTTTTTTTTTGAATATGCTATAAAAAAAACTACTGAATATTTTCTCAAATTTCTTTTTTTATTTGAAATTACAATCCTTCCGGTTAATAATGGAAAATAATTTCATTCAAATGGCTGCCTCGGCTGGCCATGCAGTAGCCTACACGATCGGTCCAATTTTTAAGCACATTATCGATTGTGTGCAGCTGTATTTCACCAATGGCTTCACGAATATTGTCCTTTAAAGCGTCAATTGTTTCTGGCTTGACGGCACCCCACAAATAAAAGTCCAACGGTGTCAAATCGCAGCTCCGAGGTGGCCAAACGACCAAATGTTGCCAATATCCTTCTCTTCAATTTTTGTGAACAAAAATTCGTTCAACATGGCCCGATAACGATCGCCATTGACTGTAACGGCCAGCCGAGGCAGCCATTTGAATGAAATTATTTTCCATTATTAACCAGAAGGATTGTACTTTCAAATAAAAAAAGAAATTTGAGAAAATATTCAGTAGTTTTTTTATAGCATTTTCAAAAAAAAAAGTTATTTTGCGGACCCTATATATAATCATAATGCTCAAATATTATTTAGGTCCATATACCCTCCGATTTCGGTCCGAAGATATATGGTAATATACAAGATCACGTATGATCATAAATGGACGTATATGACCATTTATATACATATATTTATTTTGCTTTGTGCATGAGTGGAGAGTTAATTTTTATAACTTTTTATTATTTGTTATATTTTCGATAAATCTACTACACTCACCAAAAAAAAGTCTGTAATGGCAACTGAAAATTTTGCTGTTATTACGGGAAATTTTGCTAATTTGAGCCCAGCGGTATTTTTTGCTAATCTTAGCCACACTGGTCTGCTGACATGTAGTACAATGAAATTAGTAGAAAAATTAGTAGCCGCTACTAAATTTTAGTAGACTTTTTGTAAAGTGAAATTTAAAATCTGTTTGCTAAAATCAGCAAAAAAAATTACTAAATATTATTAATATTAGTAAAAAGCTTTGAAATAAGTAGAAAAATAACTAGCCGCTACTAAATTTTAGTAAACTTTTTAACAAGTGGAATTTAAAATCTGTTTGCTAAAATCAGCAAAAAAATTACTAAATATTATTTATATTAGTAAAAAGCTTTGAAATAAGTAGAAAAATAACTAGCCGCTACTAAATTTTAGTAAACTTTTTATAAAGTGGAATTTAAAATCTGTTTGCTAAAATCAGCAAAAAAAAATTACTAAATATTATTAATATTAGTAAAAAGCTTTGAAATAAGTAGAAAAACAACTAGCCGCTACTAAATTTTAGTAAACTTTTTAAAAAGTGGAATTTAAAATCTGTTTGCTAAAATCAGCAAAAAAAAAATTACTAAATATTATTAATATTAGTAAAAAGCTTTGAAATAAGTAGAAAAATAACTAGCCGCTACTAAATTTTAGTAAACTTTTCATAAAGTGGAATTTAAAATCTGTTTGCTAAAATCAGCAAAAAAAATGAATAAATATTATTAATATTTGTACAAAATTAAATTTATTTTTTTTAAAGAGCATCAAAAACATTTTATTTTATTTATTTTTTTCAAAAAATATTTTATACAAAATTAAAAAAAAATCAGTCTTAAAAATTGTTAAAACATAAAGGAATTTATTATTTTGTTTTAATTTGGTTATTTCTGTTTTAAAAATATTTTATTAATTTTTTTTTTTTACTTTTAAGGTAAAATTTTAATGATTTTTTTAGGTCTATTTCAAGTTGATGTCATATTTTAGACATGAGTCTGTATATTCACTTCCGATCCCTTTTTTTAATTTATGTAACATTTTAAGGCAATTTAAGTTCGTACGTGTAAGTTTTAATTAGAAATAACATTTCCTTCAATATCCACTTTTTTAGAATTAGTAATTTTATTTTGCTAATTTTAGCAAATCGGTTTTCAAAAATTTGTAAAATGATTTCTGAAATTAGCAAAAAAAATTTGTAAATATTCTTAAAAAATTCTGTAATTTGTAAAATGTAAATAGCAAAAAGATTTACTAAATAATATTTTTTTTTTACTAAAAATCAGTACAAAAATAGTAAAGTGGGATTGAAAACCGTTTACAAAATGTTCTACTAACTTGTTTTTCTCAGTGTTAAATTATTGAGGAATAAAGCTTTGCTGCAAATATTTCCTTAAATTTCATAATCTTTTGGCTTTAAAACATCAACCTGTAACTGGAAAGTATTTGGATTTATAAAAAGTAATATGGAAGTAGTTTCATTTCCATTTGATTAAGGCCTAATGACCCTTAAATTGTTGCACAGTGTTATTCAATAATCAATTATGTACACTATTTGCTTTTCTAAATTACTTTTTGTGTGTAAAAAAATTCCTTCTTTATTTTTTTTTCACTGATTTAAAAACCTGTCAATCAAAATTTTACTATCACGCCTTGCTTGTGTTTTCAGTTTCGTTTTTTTTTGTTTCCCCTTAGCAAAATATTGCACAAACAAATTGCGATTGATCGTATGTTAGTGTGTTCGTTCTTCTTGGCTAACAAAGTGCTCATTAATATAATAAATTTTTTAATTAAAAATTACATGCATCTAAACAACTGACAACAACATGTACGAAATAGTTGTGTGTTGTTTTTTTTTAACATCTCCTAATTTTTTTTTTTGCGATCCAAGATAATTGTATGGTTGATGTGAAACTGTAAAAATTGCAGCAACTGTCAATGTTAACAAAAGGGGTTGGCTGGTTAGTTGTCTGGCTATCTGGTTGTTTGGATTTTACTTTGTAAGTGATGATGCCGATATTTGTTACTGTTGTTTTTTAATAAAAATGTGTCGTTACATGGCGCCTAATTGACGTTTCCATGATCGGTTTTGCTTTGTTGTGATTAAGAATGGGTTACTTTTCTTGTTGCCCTTTTTAATTATTGTTACGCGATAGTGTAAATTAAAATGTATTTACAAATTTATTTAATGATTTGTTTTTGTTTTTTCTTTTTTAACAAACAGTGTCAAAAGACTGAATAATTTATTGTAATTATATGGTATGTAGAATAATTAATAAATTCTATCGATAAAAATTAAAATAATGACGCTTTTTATTAAAGTGTTTTTATTAGGTAATATCTTTTTTAAAATTGTTTATATAATGTGTGTTTATTTTATTGAGTGATTAAGTGTAATTAAAATGTATCATAAATAGCTGTAGTTAAGTTTAAAAAAAAATCTCAAATCTCATAAAAATTAAAAAATTTGTAGGTTTTTTTATAGAAGTTATTTCTAGAAATAATAAAGGCACCCAACGTAGAGCTTAAAAAGGATATTTTTTCACACACGCGTACACTGAGAGAATTATCTTCAGAAGTGGTGATTTTTTAACCGTTTGGGTTTTGAAAATTCAAAAAAAGAAACTGAAAATTTGCTAAAGTGAATGTAATATTTATTTGCAGCGATAAATGAGTTCTTGTCATTTACTTTTTAAAGATTATTTCATGTAAATGTTGCTCGAGGATACGCCATAAGTGGTCCATCCGTAAACTGCAATCATACAATTTCCAGCATTTCCGCCGGTATCTCACCAATGGCAGCTGTAATGTCATCTTTCAGGGCTGGAATTGAGGCTGGCTTGTCCCTGTACACGAGAGACTTCCCGTATCCCGAATAAATAGTTTAGTGGAATAAAATCTCATGATCTTGGCGGCCAATGGTCTGCTCTAAAACGTGACATGTGGCTCCCTCTTGTGGAAACCACATGTCAACTAAGTCTAATTCAGCCATTTTGGATCAAAAAAGGTCCGTAATCATTGCACGGTACCTTGCTACATTGACTGTAAAGTTGTGATTTTTATCGGCCCAATGATGCCGCCGGCCCACAAACCTTACCAAACAGAGCATATTTCATAGTGCATTGAGAGCTCTTTAACTGCCTCTTGGTGCTCTTCACACCGTATTAGGCATTTCGGTTTGTTGATGTACCCATTGAGCTGAAAATGAGCTTCGTCGCTGAAGACAATTTTTGGATAGAAACACATTTCTCACACAGCACGATAATTCAATGATTCTGATAATTTTTAATGATTTTGATAATTAAATTCAATGATTGATTTGCAAGCCTTGTTCTTTTGTTAGTCTATTCATGGTGAAATGGCAAACCTAACTGAGCATTTAAATTAAAGAATTTCTGCGAAAATCAATTAATTAAGTTTTTTTTACTTTTTATTAAAATTTTATTTTATTTATGGAAAAAATGAGTAGGCGGAATTATTCAGTTTTTTTTAGTTCATAGCCCTGATACGAGGGCGACCTAAAATAGAACACACAAAAAATTTTGGAAAAATTTATTTTTTTTCTCAACAGAAAAAAAGTTAGTAGAAAAATTTGTAAATGGGTTTTAATCCCAATTTTTTGTACTGACTTTTAGTAAAAAAATTATGATTTAGTAAATTTTTTGCATTTTTGTTGGTAATTTCAGAAATCACTTTATAATTTTTTTAAAACCGATTTCCTAAAATTAGCACAAAAAAATTAACTAATTTTAAAAAGGTGGATATTAAATGAAATTTCATTTCTAATAACACAGTTCAACACAAAAAAAATTACGGGGTTCCGACGATTGATTCTTGTTAAGGAGACCAAAAAAATATACGTGTGTCGGCGTTTTAATAGTTTAAATCGGAATTTAATTTTAGAGGCAGTTAAAGTTTCCCAGCTCTGGCCTGTTCTTGCAGCATATCGGTATATAAAACTATGTTTTCTTTACATCTGAGGTGTAGGGTATGTTCAGCAACTTTGTAGATAATGGTATTGCAAATATTTTTGTAGAACATACAAACCCTCTAACAGTTTCAAGTTTGGAAAATAATCCTAGTGAGCTAAATCTGGCGAATAAGGTGCTTGATGTAGCAATTCGAACTTTTATTCATTGGCCAATTTTTGTTTCCATGTTTACAAATATTATATTTCAAAATTGGTATCTGGGTATCGAACCCGCAACCTTCAAGTAACAAAGGAACCTTCAAGTAACAAAGGAACGCGCTAATCATTACATCACAAAAATAAAAAAATAAACAAAAGAGCCCAAATTTTCCACAATTAATTGAAAATATAATCAGTTAAAAACCAAATGAGTTTTCACTTTAAAAAAAGTTACAGCGAAAGCATTTCATTTGATGGTTTTTGCCCCATCCCGTGACCGTTTTTTTATTTTATTCGGACTAGTGTTGTAAGGACAGTTTAAAGCATTGACAGTTTAAAGCATTCGAGGTGAAGAAAAATTTTTAAATTTAAAATTTTTAAATTTCAACAAAATGAAGCAGCCTGTTCAAATTTTGACAGGTGTAAACTGACAGATGCCTATTAAGATTTGGGAAATTTAAAACATCAACAACTCATTGACCCGCCCTTGTATATTTTAATAACCTTCTTTTTCACTTTATTTGCGTCTTTATATATGCAATTAAAATATTTATTATTGAAAAACTATAAAAATAAATTGATTTTTTTTATATCTTTTTATTTACAGTAATTATTATAATTTGAAAAATCAAGCTGGCTTCACCTAATAATACCGCACCGCCCGTGCTTTGGCGCGCGCGTCGTAAAATTGGTAAGTTTCTACAAAAAAATTATTTTAAGCTATTTATAACTATTTCTAAAAACTTTAATATTTATTTGTTAAAGATAATAAAAGTTTATTGACTTTTATAAAAATGATAATGAACATTTCTAAAGGCTGATTTCTTGCTAAAAATTTTAATGTAATTTTGCCAATAGCAAAACCTATTGAATTTTTTACAAAGGTATGCAAAACTTTTTTCAGCCAACTAAGAGTATTAAACTTACTAAAGAAAAAGAAATTAAAAACCAGAAAAGAAAATTAAAAAAAGGGTATTGACTGTAATATTATATTTGTAGTTAAAAAATGACAGTGACAAAAAAAATTGTAAAATGATATTTAATGGGCAAAAAAAAAAAAAATACATTATGTACACTAATAACTCGGTTAACAGGATTTAGTATTTATAAAAAAAATTATCATCAAGCGAAAAATTAATATATATTTAACATTACATAGATTACAAGGCCGTAATTTAAATTTCTTTGTATCGCCATTAACTATAGGCCCGTTAAGAGTGGCATTGGTGTTTAGTAAAATACATTAGCAGAAATTTGTTTTTGTTGTTAAATATTTTTTTATTTATAAAACATCGAATTATTTCTTTGTAATATTACACTTTAGCTGCTTAATATGAAAACCATATTTCTTAATCAACACGTGCTAGTTTAATTCTGTTTTTGTCATTTTCATAACTTTTTATTCACTCGGAATTATTTATTTAAATAATGTACTTAGATTTTGTTACTACAATTACATTCAATCACTGCCAGTAACTTAATATTTATATGGCTTTTATAAATTCTATTCAATGGCAAACAGTACAGATTTGTTAACAAAGATAAAGTTCAAAAATCGTATATTAACCCTTTAAAGCATAATACTGTCACCGTTAGTCTTTTAAGTTAACTTAAAAAAAAATTTATAGTATGTACATAATTGGCCATGTCATATAATTGGCCATGAACAGTAGACCGTACCAGAAAAAAAGTTCACCGTACACAAGCCAATATAAGGTGTTTTTGAAATGCAATTTCAAAAAGAAAAATATATTTTTTTGCTGAACGTAGGGGTCGCCTTTTTAAATTTTTTGTTATATCTTCCGTATTTACAGTCTGACTTTAAAGCGTGAAATGTCTATTTTTTGGTCTCGGGGAGACCAATATTTGCTCTAAGGTCCATTGACCTCAAGTGTCCCGTTCTAGTACTTACCTCCCAAATCTTAGTTCCTACCACCCTAATGTCAGAAAATTAAAGCTCGCAAAAAGCCATAAAACTTTTGATAGGGAAGTATTTTGACACAAGAACATCAATATATCATACCCAGCAAAACTTTGGTAATGGGTGCGATATTCTCATGCGTTACCTTTTAATGATAGCTCGTTACCTTTTTCATTATTTGCAAGCATAAAGTAATAAGTTACAGATTATTGATTACGTAATATATGATTTATAAATGTAAAGTAATAATTGAAATAATTTTGAAAATCTATTTTTAGATACATTACTTTGTGTTTCTTTGTAAGCAAAAGGGTAATGTATGTTTCGAAATGTATGTTTCGAAAAAACGAAGCGCAACAATTCATTTAAGTTTAAAGCAATTAAATAATATATGTGTCGATAGCTTAGTAGGTAGAGTTCTTGGCTGGCAACCAGAGTTCCCTGGTTCGATTCCCATCTTGACCACATTATTTGTAATTACAAATATTTAAATAGAATATTTGTAATAATTTTTTTTTTATAAAAATTCCTCTTTTTTAAAAATCTGTTTTTAGACACATTACTTTTTCCATTATCACCTCTAAAGTAATGGGTATATACATTACTTTGAGGCTCATCGCCTATAAAATTCATCAATGAAGTAAGTTGTAAAGTAATCCATCGGCCCCTATGGCTATACATTACTTTACCCATTATTTGGTAATGTGTGGTTTTGCTGGGTACCTTAATATCCGATTGTAAATACCGAAAATATTAGTAAACATTTAAAAATGTAACCCCTACATTCCGCAATAAAAAAAATTATAAAAAACTTTTTTAAAATAGTTGTGGTGGAATTATCGAAAAACTTCCTTAGCAAACGTTTTATGATTTTTTACGAGCCGTTTTCCGTTTTGCTCAAAAATATGCTATTGAATTAAAGTGAAATTAAAATATAAATCAAGGCTTAAAATTGGAAAACATGACTGGAATAACACTTGATATTAACTTTAATTCCAGCAAAAAATATTTGTTAGTTTACTGGAAAACCTTGATAACGAAGATGCAATATGATTTACTCTTCTTCTTTAAAATTAATTTATGATGGGATCACAGAATTCCGGCAGGATAAAGGACTCCATTTAAAGTCTAAAATATGTAATCGGTTTTTAATAAAACTTTTCATACCAGTATCAAAATGTTTAAAATTTAATAAAATCCTTTTAAATTCATTGCAAACAAACATCCGTACATTAGAGGGATAAACTTTATGGCCCTTAAATTTTTTTATATTCCAATTTATACAGACAGAAATAAGTGTCAATGAAACAATTGTTTGCTCAAACAGTTCCATAATCTGAACATAGTCTTCGGCAACGGATAGGCCATGAGTGATTAAAGCAGGACTTGTTGCAGGATTGCTATAATTTAACATTGCTGTTTGTTAAGTACCCTGCGGGAAAAGAGGGTAAGTTGGGAATTGGAACCAGTCCCGTGATAGGTCAAAACTGTACCAGTTCCAAAAATATCACGAGATAGTTGAAAAGAGGACCGGTTCCTAAAATACCTACCACCGGACCGGCTTAAAAGTAATGATATAATCTTTTAGACCAGTCTTGTGACATTTCACAGAGTACAATTGACCCCGTTCTAGGACAAGCCCATGTTAAAGTGACCGGTCCCTATCACAATTAACTGGTCACGTGAAGTGTCCTGGGATAGGTCATTTTCTCCCAGGGCAGTCTCAATTATACATAAAGTACCAATCCGGTGACTGGTACAACTGGGATACACCACTTAACTAGTATAGGTATATTGTAGAAAAACCCAAAAGTTTGATTTTACTCTTTGGGAACTGCGCAATATTAAAATTTTTTTTTGAGAGTTTTTTTTGGACGAAATTCGACAGAAAAATAGGTCGGCTTCCCAGTAACCATCTCTCTTTAATTTTTCTAATTTAATTGGGCGTTATAAGAAAAAATAATGTTTAAATTTTTAATACAAGTACTAGTGTTGTTATTTTGGAATCACTTTAGTCACTAGTTTCAAAGCAACATGCTCGTTTAGTTTGGTGACATATCACAAAATAGCTAAAGTGTGACTGGTTTTGAGTCAATCACTTTTTTTTTAATTTGGTGATATGTTGAATTGAATTAGTTCGGTGACATATAAGGAAGTGTTTAATATGTGACTGATTCTGATAGTTCGGAGACATGTTAAACAAGTAAAAAAGCTAAAATTTGGCTGTACCGAATCTTTAAATACCCTCAACAAATATCCCAAAAAATGTTATCTGCTGTTTTTGATACAAATAATGTAAAAAACTTTAGAAGTAAAATTATGGAGGTTACAAAAATGTTTTGAGGTGAAACACTTCTTTGACTGTGAAAATAAATTTTGTGGTGGAAAAAAAATTTTAAGGTAAAATAAATTTTTTCAGGTGAAAACAATTTTTTATGGGGAAAAAAAATTTTAGTGGTGAAAAAAATTGTTTGAGCTAAAAAATATTTGAGGTGAATATAAAATATTATTTAATTCTAATATTTTACTTGCCAGTCACTACTATAAAATTGTATTAAAATACACCAATTTGTATGGAAAATTTTGCTCATTTTTAATACCAAACTTAACGGGAGGATATCCATTAATCTAGGTAAAACGGAGAACCCTCACTTGCGTCTTCGCGTCGTAATCACCTTGTCAACAGATAGACAGACATCGCTAAATCGACTTAAAATTTCATAAGGATCACGTTCATAAGGTCTTAGATCCATATTTAGACATGTTACAAACGAAATGACAAACTAATATATACCCTCACCATATATGGAGGAGGTATAAAAATGTGTTGTTCGAATAATTTAAAATGCTCAAATTTTGAATAAAGAATAATTCGAATAATCTTATACGATTAATCAAAATTGTTAAAAAAAATATACAAAAATGTTGCAAAAATATGTTTTTTAAAGGTTGATATAATACAAAAACATTTGTAGGAAAGGATATTTTGAAAGCATTAAGATTCGAAGTTTTTTAAAATGCAGTTTAAAAAGTAAAACACGAAAATCTACAAATAATTTGTAGACAAGATTTTACTTGGAGACACTTAATATTTAAAGGGGACTAAATAACTTTATAAACATATGAGCATTTCAGAAGTCAATTCAACCAACAAAATTAACAAAATTAATCACAAAGTTTTTTAAAATCGATTCTCAACAGAATTTTTCTCTTTGTTTGCATTTTTTATGTGTTTTCCGCTATTGTCATTTAGCTCTTTGAGGCTAGAAGTTCTATCTCAAATAAGCAAAGTTTAGTGATAAACTATAGTAATGAATGTCAAATCTGAATAGAAATATTTGAAGTTAACGTTGTTTCTATACGTCTATACGTCTGCGTAATCCAGGATTAACTTTATAAAATTTAAAGGTGCATTATGTAGTCCAAATGTATGATTTAAAGATTATTTTAATATTTCATAAACATATTGTCAAGTTTGAGGTCACTCTTTTTCAATAAATGTTATTTTATTTTTATTTATTTTTCAATATTTCTTCATCCATTGGATGACATCTTCAGGAAAAAAACAAATGAGTAACAATATTAGAAACATCAATTTGACGACTTAAGGCATTAACAATGTATATTCATTAATATTTATTTCATAATTCAAAATTACGACTTAAATTATTTTCTTTTAGATTTGAAGCTTATGAATTAACACAGTATATGCTTCAATGATCCAACATAAGGACTAACCACAGTTTTTCCCATTGTTTAAACTCTGTTCATAATTCTAAATAAGAATTTCCTGAGACAAAACTTGTATCCATTTTACTATTTATACACAGAGAAAACCGATTTATGCTGGCAACTAAATGATTTGGTTTTGTTAACAGATTAGCTGGGACCGCAAAAATTTTACTGTGCAAATTGAATTTCAGTTGTCTCATAGAAAATGCTGAAATTCCAAACGAATAATTCGAATTCTGTATGTTGCCACCACTAATCTGTTTTCTAGGTGTATTCATACCCATTTATTTTCCCTAGGGGTTAATTATTTTTAGCGCATATTTTTAATATAAATATGTCGCCTTAAAATTACTAACGAGTTCATTATCCTTTACCATTTGTTTCTCTTTATATACAATTTTATTGTAAGTTTTATTTGTTATTATAACTGTGAATGACTTAAGGATTTGGCGAAAACTTTTTTGAAAATTAGGATTTAATAATATCATCTTATTTATTTAAGTAACTTTTTGTTTTACAATGACAAAAAATCATTTCAAAGGCATTCAACTGTATTTGAACTTTAAATCTCTTAATACTGTTATTTGTAGTTTTCATAATGAAAGTTATTAATTACTAAAGGATTTTGACATTAGCAACTACAGAATATAATCATGAAGAGGTTAATGACATAACAAAATTTTGAAAAATATAATACGTTGCAAAATCTGTAAAGTATATCAAAGCAGTCTAATTAACAAAGCTGACAAAGCTGTCTATAACGTTTTAATTAAAAGAAATTTAATTATTTCGATAGAAGAAATAGTTTACTACATTAATAATTAACAAATATTTTGTGAATGGTTTAGAAGCGAGAAAAAGTCGAATTTAAAAATTTTAAAAGATATAGAAAAAATTATTTTAATAGAACACAAAATATCCAAAGTAATTACACCCTCCACCATATATGGTGAGGGTATATATCAGTTTGTCATTCCGTTTGTAACATGTCGAAATATAGGTTTAAGACCCCATAAAGTATATATATTCGTGATCCTTATGCAATTTTAAGTCGATTTAGCGATGTCCGTCTGTCTGTCCGTCTGTCTGTTGAAATGGCGATCACGACGCGAAGACGCAAGCGGGGGTGCCTATTTTTACCCAGATTATTGAACATCCTCCCGAGCAGTTTGGTATTTAAAATGAGCAAAATCGGTCAAGCGGTTCAGAAGTTATAAGTGAAAATGTGAAGGTACCTCTAAATTTTCCATATAAATTTGTACAATTTTTCTGTATCTTTTTTTGTTTTCTGTTAAGTAAGTAAAAATGTTATTAAGTCTTCTTCTTGTTCGATTACATTTATTGTCTTACATACTGGTGTTTTTCTCGCTTTCGTATATTTGGCTGACAAACATATTATCGTGTAGCGCAAGTTTCTCAACAAATCTGGCTTGCAACGACATGGAGTACCTACAGAAGGGTAGAACATCGGCATTTTCATAGACGTAACCATTTGAAAATAGTTTTATGAAATTTTCATAATTTCTTCCAATGCATTTTCTTAGGATTTTCAGTTCAAATATCTCCAATTCTTTGGCTACTATAGGAGATACAGTAAGCCAGATTGGGTTTTTCTGTTAAGCTTTGTTGGATTTTCGTTTCATTCCATAAAATGTATTTTTTGTTTTTGTAACCAAAGAAATTTATATCTAAAGAAAGAAAAAAATATGTGGCGCTGAATTAACTAAAACAATACCCTGCCCCATGGCTAGGTCCAAAGAAATTTATATATAAAGAAAGAGCAAAATACATAATTGCTACTTTTGAATAGGTGGCGCAGAATCACATTAAAACTATATCCTGTCCCATGGCGATATAGCCTTGGATTAGGCTATCATTTAATTTATTTACCAAAAATTGCCAAATGTATGTATATGTTAATTTTTTCTTTAAAAAAAAAATACACATGAATAAAGTGCAATATTGTGCTCTTAAACATCTAAATAAATATTGATTTAAAAAATTAAGGTATAATATGCACATAAAACATATATTTTTGGCAAATATTAATTTATGTTGCGAAGAAAATAGAAAATCAATAATACTCTACTGCATATTGTAGCACAATATGGCTAATGGAGATTAGCTCTGCAGCAAAATATGCGTAATGGAGATAGCTCCTTCTGATGGGCCATCTATTGACAAATAGTTACAACTCATGTTCTTTCTTCAATAAATTAATTTCTTTGCTGTATTCTCTCTATTAGACAAACACACTTCAATTTTTTAAAGAAAGAACATTCGTTGCAACTATTTATCAATACGTGGCGCATCAGAAAGTGCATTCTCTCCATTAGGCATATTCAGCTGCAGAGCTAGTCCCCATTAGCCGGAACAAAATTGAGTATTTGACAAAAATATGCTTTAAAATGTGTTTTTTGTGCAGTCCATGTTTAAAAAACTAGTGAAAATGTAAAGGTGCCTCTAAATTGCCCATACAAATTTAGTACAATTTCATAGTAGCGACTGATACATAACATATTTTCTCATATTTTTCACCAGTCGCTAAGCTGTAAATATTTTGTATTCACCTCAAACATTTTTTAACCACTAAAAGTTTTTTTCACCACAAAAATTTTTTTCACCTTAAAAATTTTTTTTCACCTCTAAATTTTTTTTCCAACAAAAAAGTTCTTTTCACATCTAAAAATGTTTTTCACCTCAAAAAATTTTTTCTTCTGCATAATTTTACTTCAAAAGTTTTTTATATTATTTGTAGCAAAAACAGAAGAGAACATCTTTTTAGGATATTGGTGGAGGGTATTCAAAGATTCGGCACAGCCGAATTTAGCCCTTTTTTACTTGTTTTACTTTAAAATTTTTTGGGTTCGAGTTCACAATTCATAAAATAAATTAATGGTTCATAAAGTAAATTCATACTTTGAACACTGGAAAAGGGATATGCAAAACTACCTTTCCATACTTAATGAATGATTATTAGAATTTTTCGTGTTCGAGATCACTGTTAAGAGGAGATTTATACAATTATGAGGTTCAGCGCTCGTTTAAGTGGTCGCCATCATTGTTGATGATCAGTTGGGCACTTTTTAACACCTTTTCCAACGTTCTCGAGAGTATTTCCGTCGATAAGTTCTCCCCTCTGGGGCTTTTAAATAAGTTCTTCCCTCTGGGTCTTTAAAAAATCCCAAAGAAAAAATTGTCGAGCGGTTAAACCGGGCGCTCTTGCTGGCTAGTGCAAATCGCCAATTAGAGTAGGCGATCTGTAAAAGCATCTTTCAGAATGTCCACTGTCGCGCGAAAGGTATGTCCAGTCCCAATTCATCAATCATGGTTCTGTACCGGTCATCAGTCACAGTAATCATATTACCCATGGCATCCTTGAAAAAAGGCCCGACAATAGCTTCAGAGTCAATTGCGCTGAATGCAGTGACTTCGCGTGGAGAAATTTAGTTTGCTTACGTATCCGTTCAGGTAAAAGAAAATCATCCGTTGCCATGAGTATAGCGTTCTATGGCAAATAGCTCTATCGCACGAAAAACTCGGACAATATTTACCTTAAGGGTGTGGATCGTTTCTGGTTTATTCGCATATAATCGGTCTTTAAAAAGTCTAAATCAAAGAATATTTAACATCCTATCTTCTATTTCTAAAAATAAAAAGTCGCCATCGACTGAAATGGAGTTTCCAGCAGCCAAATTATACACCACACCAAACTGTCACTCTCTGTGGATCCCCAGACGCGGAATTTTATTTGTTGACGTGGCTGCTGATAAAAATGGCCCTCGTCAGTAATGAAGATTTTTCAGTCAAATTCGATGTCCGATTGGGTCAGTCGCAGTGCTGAGTGAATTGGACCTTGTAATCGAATAATCCGAGATCATTGTGAAAAATTCTCATCATGCTGGTGCGTAAATGCCGTGTTGTTAGGTTGCACACTTTCGGCCTGAGCAGTCACATCATCATCGGTACGCACGGTGCGACCACGGGGACCATAAGTGTTGTCCACTAGTGAGCCAGTTTTACAAACTTTTTGCACAAACTTGCGTACAGCACGCGTGGCGTGTGCTTAATTTCGTCAAAAACGTCTTTTCAAGAAACGCATAGTTCGTACAACGCAACACTTACTTTGGAAATAAGTTTGCAATATTTTCCCAACGTTGTTCAAGGGTTCTACACAGAGAACACAGATTCATAGTAACAACCGAATTTCTTGCCAACCGAATGGTTTGGTTGGAGCCACCAAAATTTTCAATTGTATAATTTTTAAGATTTTTTTAGATAGTCCTTACTTAATTAAGATTCTTTTAGAAAAAGTTTTTAGAAACTAAGAATTTTTATGAAACGCCCTAGAATCTAAGTTTTTTTAAGAATATATGAAATTTTACCTAAGAAGCAGTTTGCAGAATTTGAGAATTTTATTTTAAGTTTTTTGCAAAAAAATTTCTAGAAATCTAGTATTTTGTATACGAAACCTTTACGTACAAATCAATTCTTGGATTCTACAGACTGAGTACTGAGTACACATATTTGAAAAAAAAATTATTATTGTATTTAGTAAGAAGAATTTAAAAATATAAAATTTTTATATATAATCTTTTTGACAGTGCTTTTTTCGATAAAAATTAGATTAGTGTAAATTCTAGTCTTATACACTCACAAAATAGTCTGTAATGGCAACTGAAAATTTTGCTGTTATTACGGGAAGTTTTGCTAATTTGAGCCCAGCAGGTATTTTTTGCTAATTTTAGAAACACATATCTGTATAATGAAATTAGTAAAAAAAGTTAGTAGCTGCTACTAAATATTAGTAAAATTTTTGTAAAATGTAATTTAAAATCGGTTTGCTAAAATTAGCAAAAAAATTTACTAATTATTTTTGATATTAGTACAATTGAATTAGTATAAAAAATTAGTAACCGCTACTAAATTTTAGTAAATTGCTGTAAACACAATGAATTGAAAAATATAGTAAAATATTTATTTATAAAAAAAAAAAAATTAAAACGCACAAATTAACGGAATTATTTTTCAATAGTTGAGATTTAGAGCTGTCCGTGATAGGTGAAAACTGGACCGGTTCCAAATATACATATCACAAGATAGGTGAAAAGGGGACCGTTTCTGTGATATGTTCTCTGGGGTTAGTTGTGTGATATGTTCTTTTTGACCGGTCCCGTGGCATGTCATTGAGGGTTTGTCCTTGGAGGGGGGGGGGGAGCGCCACGGTAGGCTAGTTGGTAGCGTGCTAGCTTATCAGTGCGGGGGTCGTGGGTTCGATTTCCACCCGAGGGTATTAAAATATAATTTGTAATTATATGTTTAATAAAATAAATAAATAAATAAATAAATAAATAAATAAATAAATAAATAACTCCTAGGACAAGCCCATGTTAAAGTGACCGGCCCTTTTCATATAAAAAAACCGGTTCGGTGACCGGTCCCTATCACAATGAACCGGTCACGTGACGTGTCCTGGGATATGTCTGTCTCCTGCTACACTTTAAAGTTGCTAATTTCTTTTAAAATTGCCTTACGAATTCGAATATACAAATATATATTTTTTTTTATCGAGCAACATTTTTTAATTATTTTTTATTTGAAAAAATATTTTTAACAAAATTAAAAAAAAAAAAAAAAATTAAAAGCTTAAAAATATAATTTGCTAATTTTTGTTTTCAACAATATTTTTAGTAAATTTTTGGATTTTAAAGTAAAATTTTAATCACTTTAAGGGCTGATTTTTAGAACTAAAAAAGTTTTTAGTGCTATTTTAAGTGGATGCCCTATTTTTAGACATGAGTCGGTTGTGAAACTATCTTCTCTTACGATACCTTTTTCAACCTATGTAACATTTTAAGTTAATTTAAGTTTGTAAGTATAAGTTTTTATTATTAGAAATAAAATTTCCTTCAATATCCACTTTTTTTAAAATTAATAATTTTTTTTTTGCTAATTTAAGCAAATCAGTTTTGAAAAATTTGTAAAATAATTTCTGAAATTAGCAACAAAAATTTATAAATAAAATGTAAACAACAAAAAAATTTACTAAATTATAATTTTTTTTTCTAAAAATCAGAACAAAAATAGTAATGTGGGATTGAAAACCATTAACAAATTTTTCTACTAACTTTTTTTTCTGAGTGTATCTATAAGGAATTTTCTAAAATATATCCCCTAGGTGAAAATTTTCATATTTTACCATTTTTAAATGGGTGACTGAACTGAAACGATTTTATTTTATTGAAACAAGACGGTATTATGACTTTAAATGTCAAAGTCAAGTTTTATTTGATTTATAAGGATACATTGATTGTTGTCAGCATTTTATAGTTCCATAATTATCATATTTTTTTATAGTCAGAAGTTTTGTTACCACATATGGTAACATCCAATCATGTTATAAAATAGAATGTTGCAATTATGAAATAATAAAGTATTTACTATAATATTGAGCATATTGATGTTTAGAACCTATAAGCCAATAGCTTGGTTGTCAACCCTAATGCAGCAAGCATAATATGTTAGGAGTGATCATGTTGCAACCATGTTTTTTTTTTCTATGCGTGTGACTAATAGTTAATATCGTGAATAGAAAAAAAATATGAAAATATTGTTATGAGAAAAATAAGTAAATAAATATGAAGTGTATTTGGGCCACAATGTATAGAGAAAATTTTTGAAACATAATTGGCCATAAAATCGAATTTTATCGATGGATTTTCTTAAAGTATACCGTGTTTTCTTTTTAATCATGTGCAGATTTATGCTTCAAAATTATCTTTTCTACAGTCTCTTAATTTTTTTTTGGGTGTGTAAATAAAATATTTCACTTAAAACTTTTAAACCACCTAAACGTGCTTGTTCATTTTAAATCAGTGTGACATGTATTAAAAGTATGTTTCTTATATTTAGATTTTTCATTTTGTAAAAATTTCCTTTTTTGGTCTTTTGATTAATTAACAGCTGAAATAAATGTTTTTTTTTGCATTCTTCTTAAGTTTGTGATCTTCTTACATCTCAAAGGATTTTTAGTTTTTGTTTAGCTAAGAAAAACATAATGTAAGTGGTGGTTATGTACAATTTTCCTGAACCAACAAAAGATAAAATAAGAAAATACAGAAGAAAAAAAAAAACATGTAGAGCTGTCTCTAAAGTATCATCACAAAATTGTTTGCATGTGCATAATTAATTGGTTTCAAGTGTTATTTACGCTTGTTGGTGTCTCCTCTTATTATCCATCTAACGAGCTTAAATCGTCATAAGTGTTTGAGGTGGAGGTGGCAACAAAAGTATCCTTACAAATTTTGTTTGCTAAAATATGAGTTAGAATACGGGTATGTTGGGTGTTTTGGTAGGTACTTACTTGCATATATTTATTTGAGCTGATGTTTTAGATGTACATATATTTAATTATGGTGTTGTATACAATGATAATAAAAATTATGATAAATATGCGTACATAACTAAAATAATACAATTTTTCATTAGCTCTAAGGAAAAAGACAACTTTTTTTTTTTTTGTTAATAATTCATGAATAAAATTAGGGATTTTTTAAATGTTTTTTAAATTAATTTTAAATATTTTAAAATAAAAAATTGTAATTATGTTTTCAATTAAAAAACTAAAAAAATAAACCACTGTTAATTTCCTTTCATTCTGCTGTGCTGTGGTATTCATTTCCGTTTCCTTGTTGTGCAAACACTGCAATTTTTAAATTGTCATTTTGTAGTAAATTTATTTATAACGGTATAAGAAGTCAAATAATAGCATTGCCATGCCACAGTATAGTACTCTTGAGTAAAAGCTTCTTTGAAAAAGCTATTTTTTCTATGTATTTTATTGCTGTAGACTCTCAAAAAGTTTATTGTCTGTTTAATGCCGGCATCAAATCATCCATTTTTATTTTGTTTGTGTCGTGTGTCTGTTTTTGCCCATTTTCTTTCTACTTTAAATGTAAACCGCAAAAAAAAAAATAAACTTTGTACGGAAGCCATTTACTTCAAAATGTTTCGTATTTTGTTTAATGTTGTTGCCATTTTTTACTTATTTTACATTTGTTTTTTCTTTCTTACAAACGTGACTACAGGTTGATTAACGGCATTGTGGTACTAAAATGCAAACACACATATATTTTTTTATTTCATTTTGCCAGTTTGTTTTAACAAAAAAATGTCTGTTTTCTTTTATAAATTATTTGTATAAATTTTATGTGTTGCGTGCAAGTGTGTCGAAGGTTTCTTACTTTAAAGTCTTGTATATAGTAGAAGTTGTTGAAAACTTATGGCCAACCAGCTGTTTTATGTCTTATTCTGCAATTTATTTGTTAGTAACTTTATTGTTAGCTTTTAATTCTTGCCTTTAGTCAATTGTAGGCGAAAGTTTTTATTATGCAGTTGTTGTTAAAATTTTTCAATTCGATTTTGTGTTATATTGGGAAAACTTTAATCTTGGTAATTTTTATATTAGGCCAAATAGCTTTTTAGTTAATAAATATAGTAATTGAAATGTCAACAATTAATAGTTAGTAGTTGCAATAATTATTATTTTTTAATTTTAAATACACGAAACAAATAATTACATATTAACTACACTTAAAATAAAAAGTTTTGTAAATTATTTCAAGTAAATCTAAAAAATCAACATTAAAATTCTGTAAAAGTTTTGTAAATTTATTGATTTTTTAGAAAAATTTTTTTGATTTTATTATTGATGGTATTTGCAATACGGTGCATTATAATAGTAGTAAAATTACAAGTTTGCGAGAGTGATTAATTCTTTTTTATAAGATTGTATGTGAGCCGACTTGTTGTTGTATTTAATATCTTTAAGGGTCAGCAATTTATTCTTATACAAAATTATTTTAAAATTATTATTTTCTTAACTTGCAAAAAAAAAGAATGCCATTGCATGTTATGGTGGCAATGAAATTTGTAAAGGGTGTTCCAATTAAAAGAATCTTTTAAAAAATTAAATAATATGAACTTAACTTAATTTGTTTTGATATATTTTGGCTTTATTAGAAATACAAAAAATATTTCCATTATTTATGAAACACGATTTAATTCATATTATTGCCGCGGCTAACTTCGTAAAAGCTCATCCTGTCAGTCCAATCGTCCAGCCATCTGTTGATGGTTTCTGGCTCGACCCATGTTAGCCTTAAGGGTGTGTGTGAGCTGTGTGACATGGTGCGCCATTCGGCTGAAACCAAAGATTATCCAAGTTCATGTCTTCCTTTTCAGCTCAAAAAAGTCCGTAATCATGGCTCTGTAGCAGACCTTAAAAAATATATATCTTTATTGAATTATAGTCAGTTGAAGAGTACAGACGTGATTTATCTTCGCTCGCAACATCAGTTTTAAAAAAGTTTTGTAATAGGTTTAGTTTTTAATAGGTTTGTTATATGAAAGTAGTGTTCTGTCTTTTAAATAGGTTTAGTTTTTAATAGGTTTATTATATTTTAGTTTTTAATAGGTTTCTGTCTGTCTGTGTTCTGTCTTTTAAACTGTCAACACGCATTTTGTCCGCATATATCGTTTATGTTTTTAGTGTCGTTAAATCGAATTTAAACGCGCCGTTTTTTTGTCCAGTGTTGATAAAATAATAATTACAATAAATCAATTAATAAAAAAATAATAAAAAAAAACTGAAAGGGGCAAAGGGCTTTTATGTCTCTATTTGCCTGTGTTATTGTTGCTAGATTTTTTTCCTTCCCTTTCCTCTTCCTTTTTTAATTTTTTTCTTCTCTATTTTGCATTGTACAACCGCCTTGTATTCTTTTAGTTGTTGGGCCAATTAGTGATGAAGGCATAGCACTGATCACTGAGTAACCAATTCAGCAACAAAGTGTGTACCCGGTTGTTGTACTATTGCAGATATATTGCATATTGTCTGTACTCTTCAACACTACTCCCTCTTTCCTTCCTCTCATAACATATTTTCCTAATTCTAACACAATGCACTGCATTAGTAGAGGACATCCCCTGAGTGTTAGTCTAACGTAAAAAAAATCATTTAAAACATAATTCTAAAAAAAAAAAAATAAAAAAAAACATTAAAATTGACTTGCAAATCCGCTTAGTTTTCTAGATATTTACCATTTTGTAAAATGGTAATAATTTTTTAAAATGACCGATATCTCGAAAACAAAGCGAGACAATGAAAAAGGGACAAAGGTTTTGCTCTAGTGAAGTATTAATACTGCGATAATAAAAATAGATTAGGTCCGGAAGACATCCTGAGTAATCTATTATTATAAAACAGCCACAGGATGATAAATTTTTATGCAAACGAAATGGAACGGGAAAAGAAATTTGTATTATCGGAGTGTGTTAATTTATATTATCATATAAATTGATAAAAAAAATAGTCACCCTGTGGCTGTTTTATAAAAATTCCAGGAAAATCTTCGAGAACCTACTCAATCTATTCTATTGAAAGGCGACGTTGGTCCAGCTTTGCAAAAATATTGTCCGTTTTGCGTATCTCGCTCAGTTTTCGAGATATACGCCATTTTATAAAATGCCCATTTTTTAAAATGGTCCGTATCTTGAAAACTAAGCGAGATAGGGCAAAACGAGAAAAATGTTTGATCTAATAGAATATTAATATACTGCGATTATGAAAAAAGGCCACATCTGGGAGACAGCCCGAGGAGACTGTTGTATAGAAATTCCATGAAACACTTCGGGTTTAAAATTAAATCAATCGTGATTTAAAAAAAAAATTATTTTTATTCGCGAATCAAATCATATTTGAGAATCAAAATGAAATGGCGAGTTTTTGAGATCGATGGAGAGTCAATGTTCTTGGATTGAGTGGCCCCCTACGCCACATTCTCATCGGTACACACCATACAACGACGGGGACCATAAGTGTTGTCCACTAGTAAGCCAGTATTATGAACATTTTGCAGAAACTTGCAGGCACTCACTTTGGAAAAGTGTTTGTAATATTTCTTAACTTTGTTCAAGCGCAATGCGACTTATTTTAGTGCGCTGAGGTATGAACTTAACTGATAGTCAATATTTCGAACAGAAAAAATCAATGTCAAAATAACATATGATTTAATAAGATACCTGTATTTAGACCACCCTGTATATTTAGAAATATTTCTTTTTTATGAATTTTAATGAAACTTGAGCAAATTATTGTGTCGAAAACGCTAAATAGTACACCTCTGTGGTGAAAGTTTTGGAATTTTGGAACAAAAAAAAAAAAAAACATTTTAATTAGGACTTTTGATGGATCGTTTCTAACAAAATTTACTATGCTGAACATGAGTACCAAAACATTATTTAAATCACTGAAATAGTTTTAGAAATATTGTGAAAATTGTATTAATAACTTATTTATTCTTTGAGCTTAAGGTTTGTTTTTTTTATAAAAATATTTTTATTTTTCAATATTTCGCTACTTCATTGTGTACAATCTTCAGGACATTATTATTAATTATTATTTTCTGCAGGTACTACACAATGGAGTAGCGAAATATTGAAAAATAAATAATTTATTTTATAATAAAACAAACATTAAGCTCAAAGTATAAATAAGTTATTAATAAAAAAAGGAAGTTGAATAAATTGTAAACATTTTGAAAATCTTCTCAAAAAATTTAGAACAAAAATTACAGTATCTCGAAAATCCATGAGGCATTTGCAAAAATGTTGTCATGTTTGTGATCACCATACTAAATTTTATTTTAAATTATATGTCACAAGACATACAGGTTGGTTGAAAAGTTTCTGCGCTCTCCAAGAGATGGTACTGCTAGCTCCAAACTTTTTTTTCTCAAGTTGGTATAACTGTCCTGAGAACACATGAAAAGTTGCAAGTCATTCTGTCAATTCTTTCTTTGTTTACAAGCCATTTGAAGTTCACGTGTCATTGATTTTTTTTAATATGGAAAAAATTGAATATCGTGCAGCCATTAGATTCTTGAAGGGTTTAAAAGCAAAGGAAATTTATGAACAATTGTTAGAAGTGTATAAGGAGTCCTCACCTTCAAACACACCGTTGAATTTTGGGCTGGTGAATTTAAACGTGGTCGTACCAGCCTTAAAGACGATCCACGCGAAGGACGACCAAAAACTGCAACCACAGCAGAAATAATTGAGCAGGTACATAATATGGCTGGTGAAGATCCAAGTTTGACTAAGCGTGAAATTGCTAATGCCATAGGCATCTCAGACGAACGAGTACTCCATATTTTACATGAAGAATTACGTATGAAAAAACTTTTTGGAAAGTTATTGCCGCACACATTAACAATTCAACAAAAACTGGATCGAAAACAAATTTCTCAGCATATTTAAAACATTTATCCCCATTTCATGATTTGATATTCATTTCAGTAATATCAGTAATATTTAATAAACATGGTTCAAAATCTGATCGCGCAGTTTGCAACTGCTACTAAATTATTTTTGTCACAATCAAGTTATTGGTTTATAAATAGGTTCTAACCATCAATTTGGTCGCTACCAGCATTATTATTAAAAAATTTTATATATTTTAATTCTTTATATTTTTAAATTCTTTTTAATAAAAACAATTATAATTTTTGTTTAAAAAAAATAAGTTATTAATTCATTTCTTATAAAATAATAACTTTATTGTGGAAAAAGTACTCAGAATATTTTACCAGACTCTTAGATTTTTTTCTGATAGAAACATTTTCAGATTCTATGGACTTTTTCTTCAAGTAAAATTCTCCTATATACTCAATAAAAACTAAGATTCTAAAAAATTCTTAGATTCCAAGGCCTTTTCATCATGAGATTCTATAAAGGATTCTAAAAACTTTTTCTAGTAGAAATATTCTTAAATTTTAAGGGCTTTTTCTAAAAGAAAAATTCTAAGACTTTAAGGACTATTAAACAAAAATCTTCAAAATGTCCTTAAAATATAAGAATTTTTCTATTAGAAAAAGTCCATAGAATTTAAGATTTTCTTGTGAAAAAAGGTCTTAGAATTTAAACATTTTTTTTTAAGTTTTTTTTTTTTTTTAAAGTCCATAGAATCAAAGAAGTTTTCTTGAAAAAGTCGTTATTATAAATTTTTTCATTAGAAAAAACTTTTCGTAAAGATATATTCTTCATTTAAAAATTTTTCTTTTCATAATTTCGAATCATTATATAATTGTAGGGACCATATAATGTTGAAATTATGATTATTTTAATATCATAATATTATAACTAAATTATAGTTGGTACAATCATAATCCCAATAATATATGATGCTCTTTGAATATGATTGCCACAACCATATATTTTCTCTGCGTGTATATAGAACCTTTTTTCCCTATGTCACGTTGAAATCCCATTCATCTGCCGATCATTTTACTGATTTACTTAGATATATTTACCATTCGTAATTTGAATCTAATCGTATTAAGAACCTTTTGTCCCATTTCGCCACTCGTAGTTCCAAACGAAATTGTATTTAAAATTTTTTTTTACCATTTAACCTGTCTTACCAATCGATCACTCTCGTGAGTTAAGCAGCAATATTTATTACTCGCTTTCTCGTACCTCCGATCATTTTATTAAGGGCAATATGAAAAACTGATGTACTTGTGATTTTGTTTCTCTCTCATATTTGTGAACTTCATGAACTAGTAAGAGACAGAGAACTGCAAAATCAACTTTTTTCTTGATTTAATCATACACAAAAATTCTTGTTCACGTTTAATAATTCAACAAAATTCACTGTGGAATAAAATCAGCATCATGTTACTGAACGCGTAATTGGGATCAGTGTGAATCATCTGTCGATTATGTTTTATGCAAATGTAATCACTCAACAAAAAGTCAGCGTTGAATAAATCAGAAAAAACAACAAACAACGCATATGAGTTTATTCATAATTACAACAAAAATAAGAATATTCTTCTATGTGAAATATAAATATTTTTTTGGAAAAAAAATTTAGGCTTGCCTAATCCAGAAAAATTTAAATATTGTCTAAATTTTTTTTCATCTATTTTGATTGGAAAATTAGGCAGTATTTAACTTTAACCGGATTGGGCGAGCCTGAGATGTCGACCTAAATTAAAAAAAAATATTCACAAAGAACAATATTTTTGGTATTCCTGATAAAAATTCTAAAAAAAATGTATTTTAGACCCACCCTAATATACATATAACGTTTATGAAATATGTTTTTTTACAAAACCACCCCCTTCTTATAGATAAGAAACTATTTTGTTTTAATTATGATTACACTCATACACGTTGTTTGTTGTTTTTTCTGATTTATTCTACATCAAAATAATTATTGTTGGCTCGAATGAACAGAATAAAACAATGGTTTAACAACGACCGATGATTATAAACCAGTGACAAAACAATTTGCACATCGTTTGATTGATTTAAAATCATCAACAAATATGTGTGTTGGAGTATATTCAGCGTTTGAACGCAAACACAATTTATTCTTGTGTTGATTGCGTATGAACGTTTTGCAATCAGCAAATGCAGTTCTCTGGTAAGAGATATATCTGAACTGCTCACTCCACAGTATTTTACTCATCAGTAATGATGTAAACATCGTCATAGTTTACTAGTCAGCGTTGCCATTGCGTTAAACTTTTTTTTATTAACAAAGTCCTGTTTAAAAAATCCCCACAATTCCATAATATATACAATCAAAATATTTGCATGAAATTTATTTAAAAAAAAAGGACAAAAAACTAAAACTTTTGAAAAAACATACTCTAATGATCAAATACGATATAAAAATGATGCCAAAGTAAGATAAAGTAAATGAGAAAATTTAACAAAATGTTTATCGAAATTAGAAAATAAGTTTGGATGTGTTAGTTTCCATCAAAAATTTCTTGTAGGGCTCTGCTACAAATGGGTTAATTGATAAAAATTAATTTATTATTGAAAAAAATGCACTTAGGGCTTTTATACATTAAGACAACAATATTTATTACTTCAAAAAAAAAAAAAAAAAAACACACCACCAAAGATCGTTTACGAATCTGAATTTAATGAAACCATAACAAAAAAATAAGAACAATCAAAACGTAATGGAAGATAACAGAAAAAAAAAACACAAATCAAAACAAACATAAAATATACAATTAAAGCGAATTCCATTAAACACACACATACTGACGTTTACTATGAATAAGATTTGAGTGAAATATAGAGACGTAAACAAATTGAGATAAATTTCTCATAGAACTTAAAGAAAATACAAAACGAAAGATATTTTCGCCGTAGAATGTAAAATAAATATACAATAAATGTTCGGGAATGCAACTATAAAATATTTAATCACAATTTAGTATCGCTGAGATATTCGTAGAGTACGGTTGTGCTATATAAAACAAAGCGGCAGAAACTAAACAATTTTTAAAATTAACAAAAAAAAATATACATATATATATAAAAATACTTTCAACGTGTAATAAAAAAGTAGCGAAATAAAAAAATTTTACAATACTTAAAAAAAAAAAATACAAATGGAAAAGTTTTTATTCGAGTGCTTTTTATAAAATTAAAAGAAAAATATATAAAAAATTTAACCTTAAAAACAAAAAGATAATTAAACCTATAAAACCAAATAATACTACTTTATAACGGTCATATTCGTGTCGGTTAACTGGAATATTATTATAATCAGTAATAATTACTTAAAAATCTAAAAAAAAAAGTTTTAAAACATATTGAAATAAACAAAAATTATAGTGTTATTAAATAATTTAAATGTACCAGTTTTTCATGTTATATTTCTATATAATTAACAACAACTATACAAAAATATGCTAAAAAGTTTTTTGTGTTGTTTTTTTTTTGATGATCAATGTGTAAATTATTATTAATATTTTATTTAAACCTGAAAATAAATTAAAATCATATGGTGCGGAAAATAGAAAGAAAAAAATAAAAATAATATAATATAAAATCATATTTATGTAAAGTTCGTTTTATTTTCTTGTTGAAATGTGATGGTGTGTTTTGATATTTGTATATATATAAATATATATGTAATTAATTAATCTTACATATGTGACAAAATTTTAATTTAAGAGGTCTGTAATTGTGAAATTGAAAGAGAAAAAAAATTCAAAATCAAGTGATATATTAATCAAATAAATAACAAATAAGAAAAAAATATTTAGTGTATATAAACAAATTTAAATGATACCATTTTAGTGTAAGCTTTTAATTAAAATTATCTACTGTGTTTATGTATTACAAAAATTTCCTAATCGTAAGCAGAGAAACAAAAATTCCATATATTTATGACGAAAGTTTGATAATTAATTTTGATTGCTTGAACTGTTTTCGTAATGAATAAGATTTTTGATATTTCTAAAATATACTTTATTTCAGCAATTTTAATTTTAAAGGTTAAGTAAAATTTATATTAGATTAATGATATTTTTTTGAAGTCACAATTTCCAAATAAGACATTTTATTTAAAATAAATTATCCAAACAAGAACACATTTTAATAATGGCATCCAAAACTAAGCTGAAATAAGAGTTTGTATATCAATGTTGCTAGAAAATCCCATTAAAATTTGGTGGTTTTACTGAACACAATTTATAAATTTAGTTTTTTAGATTAAATCAAATAAGTAATTTTTTTTAACATATTTGAGGGCGTATGATTAATTTTGTATTTGAATATAACTCATACGCAACAAATAATTGACTTTTCATTTGAAACTAGTGTTTCCAATTATTCGACCCTGCCGTTGAATCGGTTAGGTCATTATGTGAAAAATGAAGAAAATTGATTAATTGGTTATTCGGGTCGATTAATTGGAAAAATTGGCGATTAATCATTAAATGAAAAATAATTGAATTTCTTTCATTAATAATAACACAAAGAGCTGCTTTTTGCTGAAATGAAAAAGAAAATGTCACACGTGTTCAGTGGAAGTGAACCCTTAAAAACGTAGTGTAGATAGTATTTTTACCTAAGTGGGATATTTTTTCAATAAAATTGGTTTTTATTTACTTTATATGACACTGTCCAAAATAAAATAATTAAAAATGAACTCACAATATATTATCCGTTACCGACTGTATTTTATTCAAAAAGTAATATGTAAAGCTTGTTTTTAAACGAAGAATCAATTAAAATTCATAGAAATATATTTTTTAACTATTTGAATCAGTCATTCAAAAACAAATTATAAAAATTTACACACACTCAGTAGGAGTTGATATTTTCTGTTAAATGTGCACTCCCTCTAGCGCTGATCCTTAAAATTTTGTCCATTTAATAAAATAATCAGTATTTACTATTCGTTAGTAACATTAAATTATGATCTCGAGCCTGATAAAAAATTAAAAATATTTAATTAAAACAGATAGATCAAAAAATATACAACATTTTTATTGTAAAATTTTATGTTTTCTGTTTTTAAAAATATAAATTCATATAATTCCTTATGGTTTTTTTTACCAAAATAGTTTGTTTATATACAAAAAAAATTTCAATTAAAATTACCATAAATTATTTAAATATAGTTACACACATAGAAAATAAAAATATATACATCTGTGTGTGTGTGTTGTGTTTTGTAAAATTACAATTTGAAAAACAAACCACAAAATTCGTTTCTTTTTTCTACGCTTTGTCAGTTAAAAATTGATGGTTATTTTATAAGACTTTTGAATGCTTTTACTACTTTGCTCGATAATTAAACAATAAATGAAAATAAATAACAAAATGGGCTAAATATAATGAAAATCAGTGTCAAAGACGTTATTATCCTGAAAAGGCCTTAAATATTTTTGACTAAACAACTTAATCCTACTGAAGTTTTTACTTCATCAAAATTTGTTGATAAATCAATTTAGAAACAAATTTCCATGTTATTTTTTAGTTTTAAATGAAACTGTTTTTTTTTTTTTAGAAAATACAATTTTAGAATTTAGTAACGTCATAGTGCTTGTCAGGAATGTACCTAGTCACTTGTTTCACTGCTAAGGAGAAAAATATATATTTTAATAGGTTTTTTGTTAAAGCTCTGCTTAGAGGCTCTAGCTTTTCTAAAACTTCACGTTCTTTTGTTAGGTTGAAAGTTCTATTTCAATTTTTTTGGACGTGAAAATATAATTTTATATTATTTAAAATTTATTTTTTAAAGGAATTGAAACAAAAATTTTCTCAAATTTTTTTCCACCAAAAAATTTGTTTTAGCATCCAAAAAAGTTTTTCACCTCAAATAAATTTTTTCACCTCCATAATTTTACTTCAAAAGTTTTTTACATTATTCGTATCAAAAACAGTGGAGAACATTTATTTAGCATGTCATAGATTCGGCTAAGCCGAATTCAAGCCTTTTTTACTTGTTTTTTGTTCGATTCAGGTTTATAAATATTTTGTTCAAATAAAAATGTAATCATGGAGAATTCACAGAAAAAGGAATTAGAAGTGAAGGCCCAAGGGGGGCCGTATCAAAGCCTCCAAAGTTTCCGGTTTGTTTGCACAAACTAATGACTTCAAGTGCCTGCAGAAGATAATATTTTAGAGATGTTAAATTGTACGATCTCGTTGGCGAATTGACTGACCCATTTTATTTAATAACTTGATTTTTAAAGAAGCAAACACCAATGATTTCACTGATCCATAAAGCACACCAAATAGTGAGTTTTTATAAATGTAACGGTGCTTCGTGAAACTCTTCTGGCTCTTTGAAATCTTTGCGGCAAATTTGCTGATTTACATGACGACTGAGCTAAAAAGAGTCCCATCACGGAACAGAATATTGCTATAAATTAGTAGTTTGACTGAATAATGATTTTGAAATAAATTTTCACAATTTGTAAGCGTTGTTCTGGCGTTTGTCAGCAAACCAAACTGATTTGCCAAAAATGGAAACTCTAAAAAAAAAATACCCGATAGTGTCAGTGACGGCCCAGAAGGTGTATTTTTCCATACAAATTGACAATTAAAACACGTCGAACATTTCAGTTTTTAATTAGAATCTATTTTATTTTCAAAACGTTAAAAATTTATTAAAAAATTTTATTATTTTAAAAATTTTTACAAACTTACTGCATTTAAATTTCTCTGTTTTAGAATAAATAATAAATTGTAGTAAGTTTTTAAATTTTAAAATTTAGAAATCATAAATATTAATGAAATGTAAAATATTGTTCACTCAAATATGTAAAAAGAAATTACAAAAAATAGTAAAAATCTTATTTTTACTTTTAAAAATTTCATGCCAAATTACACAATAACAAACCTTAAGATTTTTTATTTTTTTTTTAGTTTTTGGTGAATACACAAAATGTACTGTGCAATAATCATTACCTTTAAACGAAAGTTTTTTTGTAACGTAAAAAAATATATGTATTTGTGTAAAACAACTGGCAGTAAAAATGTCGGTGTTTATATAGATATATATAGTTATATATATATATATATATATATATATATATATATATATATATATATATATATATTTTGTTTTATTTTAATTGTCTGCTTAAAATGCAAGTATGTCTGTAAATGTACGAATTACGAATAGTTAACCCATAAACTGTCAAAAATGTTATAAAGTAGAAAAACAAAATATTAAGATCAAAATAGGTTTAGCTCTTATCCCTACAGGAAATTGTTGATGGAAACTAACAACATGCAAACTTATTTTCTAACACACTTGCAGCAAATTTATATTTAATCGCTGCTGTCGGCGTTGCCATAGTATGGTTTTTCGTACCAAATTTCGAAAACATTTTTGTTAAAATTTCTCTTTTACTTAATCTTACTTTGGCATCATTTTTATATCGTATTAGGGTATGTTTCTCAAAAGTTTTAGTGTTTTTGTCCTTTTTTAAAATAAATTTCATGCAAATATTTTGGTTGTATATATGGAATTGTGGGGAATTTTTAAACAAGACTTTGTTAATAAAAAAAAAAAATGTTACGCAATGGCAGCGCTGACCAGTCAACTATGACGATGTTTACATCATTACTGATTAGTAAAATACTGTGGAGTGAGCAGTTCAGATATTTCTTTTACTAGTTTATGAAGTTCACAATTATGAGAGAGAAACGAAATCACACGTACATCAGTTTTTTTCATATTGCCCTTAATAAAATGATAGAAAATCCTGATGTATATACCCATCAGAAATGACCATTAGATGATGCATCAAATGACCGTCATTGTTCTTGTAGGAATGTGTATAAAATTGTTTAAAATTTCAACAATTATATGATGTCTTAAAATGAACGGAAAAATTTTCAATTTAATAATATTAAATTTCAATGTATGTTGCCTGAATATAAAACAAAAATTTACAATTATGCCACATTATACAGTTAAGGGTTAAATACAATACACATGTAGCTGGCAAATAAAACATTTAAAGTTTACGGTACATAGATGTTATATGCAGTTTGTACAATTATGCGATCGTTTGCATTCTGTTGGTTGTTTTTTCTTTCTTTTTTTAATGAGAAAAATATACAAAAAAAAAAAAAAAAGAAATGAGTTTGAATGAATTTACATACAAGAAGTGTTGTTATACATACAATTTTTGTTATTACTTTTTGTAAAGGAATTTTTCAATCCAAATGTTGTATGTATTTAATGTTTCGGTTAGCAAAGTATACCCAACATACCAAATGACTTGAGAAAAATATTATTATAAGCTTGAAAAAGACTTGAGAATATATTGAAAAACGCTATCGTAACAATTGTAGAAAAATCAAAACGGAACCCTCGTGAAAATATTATGTGTGTATGATTACTATAAGCTTATTCTTGCAATTGTAGAATAAGCTTACAAAAATAATATATTATTAATAGTTGAAAAAGAGAAATCATAATTATTTTCTTTAATTTCATTTATTTTTTATTTAAATTTTAAAAATAAACAATAATAATTCATTTTAAATATAAAAATAATAATTCATTTTAAATATAAATAATATTAATTGATTTTAACCAAAAATAAAAATAATTAAATTTATTCTGCAATTGCACGTTCACTATATAAAATTTACAACTAAATGTACACGCAAAACACGTTTGACAAATTTAAAGAAAAAGTAATGGCACTTGTTGTATGCATTATAAGCGTAGAACAAAGACAACAAGACTAGAATGTATTAAAAAATATTTCTATTTCAATGGTCATATTGCGTTGTTCAATATGTGTATGTTGTTCATAAAAATACTTTAGAAAAAGTTATGTACAATAATCTTTTCTCAAGCATTGTTAAATACTGCTTGTGAATTCAAATCTTATAAACATTATAATAAGCGAAGTTAAACATATCTTAAGACACAGTATTAATATAAGCTTATTCTCAAGTTGTATTGCAGTTTGATTGCTATATGGTATATTGGGTAAATTCTTTTCTTATATTTTTAAAATTAGTAATTAATTTTCTTAATTCAACACTTAATGTAGAAAAAATTAAATTAATTAATAAGGTCCCTTGAAAAATTTAAATTTGGAATAATAGAGATTTTGATGTCCCTTCACAATTTTTAGAACATTTTAAAATGCAAAATTTTTGCGTATTTTGCTATAAAGGCATATTTTAGGATTTTTTGTTGCTTATTTTTTTTAAAATGCATATTTTTAATATTTTGTTAAAAATTCATGTTTTACAGCATATTTTTTATATTTTAGTAAAACTGAGTTTTAGCATAATATATTTTATTTTTTAAATTTTGTTTTCCTTAAATTTATAATTTTTTTTTTTAATTTTTTTCTTTCGGTTCAAGATCATGAATGAATGTTTTTTTTTTAATAATGAAAAATACACACAGAAAGCTATCAATTTTAAATTAATTATAAAAAAACTTATATGTAAAATTGTATTGTTAGTTCTCTGCCATTCAAATCATCTCGCACAATTTCATAACTCTACACTCTAAAATTGTTTGTAAATTTAAATAACAGAAAATACTTTTTAATAAAAATGTTATTTTATTTAAAATCGGGTTAATTACTTTTCATTTAAATCAAATAGTTTTTGTTATTTATATTTTAATGTTGTTTAAACAACTGACACATAAGTAAAAACAAATGATTAATCAGTTAAAACTAAATGTTAAAATTTTACCCACCAATTCCGTAAAAATAAATGATTATTGATTTATTTATAATTGTTTCGGGTTTTTTTTTTGATTTTTGTTTGTTTTTTGAATCTGCAAAATATAGACTCACACAATTTATGAACACGTGATGTGTAAATGGCCTTATATATGTGTGTGTGTTAATGAAGTTGTTGTAATTTGAATTGAAATAATTTTGTATATAAACATACAATTTAAATAAAAAACAAAATTAAAATTTTTGAATATTTTTTTTTGAAACAGACAGCACACAAAAATTTTAATTTGTAACAACTGTAGCGCAACAAATAAACTACAAATTTCCGTTTTGTGGTTAAATTTTTATTAAATTATTTAGAAGTTTGTTATTTCGATAGTAGCTTTAATTAACCACATAAGGCCCTTATGGCTCGGTTATGTAAAAATAAATGAAACTGAAAAACAAAATCGGTAAATGACAGTAAATCTCTTAGAACAAATGTATAAAAAAGTTAAAAAAATATTTCTTTGAAATATAAATGTATGCTTCCATATTTTTAACTGAACTTAAAATTATTTTTATTAAACTTTAAACAGTTAACTATATAATATTCTGGGTATATATATATATTTTTGATCTATAGTTTGATTACAATGTTTATATCGACACATGGACGGCTCTTTCAAAAACCGGTTTTCGGTTTTTTCCAATTTATTTATTTTTTTTCAAAAACAGGTTTTGGTTTTTTAAAAACTATTATCCGGTTTTTCCGTCTTAAGTTTTTTAAAAACCGGTTAACTGGTTTTTCCGGTTTCTTTATTCTACGAGTTTGCGAATTCATATAAATTGTCAAATTTGTATCACTTTTGTGTCAAAAATGTTTTAGGAACTCTGCACCCCACTACAGTATATCTCGCATCGAAAAATTTTTAGAGGTTTTTTCTCCAAGATCTAGCGTTTTTAGTTTACCTGTAGCAGGAAAATTTTTCGATAAGCTATTGGACAAAGACCTAGTGATCTTTTTATCAAACGTAATTTAAATATTAAAAATGTTATAAAATCTGCAAATTGATATTATTGATATAACCTCTAAACTGACATTTTTACACAAACCTTCCAAGAAAATTGCATATTTGAAAAATAAATGAATGATTTTTTTTTCATCGTGTGAATCCCCCTATTGAGAATATAACACTCAAAACTAAAATTAACAATTTAACACTTAATCCTTAATTTTGCATTATTTTGTTGTAAATTTTATCAAATTATGCAGCCCGAGAAAATTATACTTTTTGCAAGATGCAGCCAAGTTGATGTTTTAACAAATTTTAGAGAGAATTTTAATTTATTTTCAAATTCAAAATTTCAAAATATTTTCAAAGATATAATTTCATTTGATATTAACAACTTTTAATTTATAACTATTTGTCAGCTTATTATTAGTTTGACCCATACGCTAAAGATTCGTTATTGAGAAAAACATATTTTGAATTTTTTATGCAAAATTGGCAGATATATCAAATTCGATAATAAATATCATAGATATGATTCAAGATATCCAGAAACAGGTTTCGGAGTCAGAAAAAAATTATTTTCATTATATATTTTCTAACTATTTTTTCCGCCATAAATGGTCAATGGGTCAAACTAATTTTAGCTGAGGTATTACTACGAACTGCAATGTTAATTTTTTTACTTTAGCTAAGCGAATACATTGTTCCGCTAAAATAGTCAAAAACCGGTTAACCGACACCAAAATCCCGCCTTTGGGCTTATTTTAATTTAGGAAAATATCGAAACCGGTCCGTTTTTAAAAATGAAAAATCGATTAACTGGTTTTCGGTTTTGAATACTCTTATAGATATCTTTAAACCGACCCAGAAAGTGATTCTGACTCGATTGGTGTACTCGTATAAGATGGGTCTCCTTCCAATATATTTCATAGTCATTTCCTAAGTACGTTGGGGTCATTTATATGAGATGACTTTTAGAAAAACAAGAAGTTATAAAATTTAGCACATACACATCTTAGGAGAATTTTGCAAATAAAAAAAAACTAGAAAATTTTGAAAAAACCTGTGATTGCTTTCTAAGAATCTGTGATTTTTAAGAAGAAAATTTAATTTTATTTCTGATGAAATATAAATCATAATTTTATATTCTTTGAATGTGAGAAGTTTAAAAAAATCCGTTCTATATAGAAATAAAAACTGTTTCTATATAGAAATAAAAAAATAATCTAAATAAAAAATATTGTCGGAGACTTAAAGGTCACAACAGTTGGATTTTTGAATACACCATGTCGTATGCAGAAGTTTTGAAAAATTATTCTGTAGCATGCAGCTATGGGGGGAACCTTTTATCTAGGAAGCGCCATTACAATGTTCAGCTAAAACACAAAAGACTTAAGCAACAGTTTCTATGGGTTAAAAACTTTTGAGTAATTATCTTAACCTGAAGAAAATGCCCCAAGAAAATTTGTTAAAGTTTGCCAAAAAATTTCGAAATTTTTGCAAAAAAGTACCTTGCATCATTTACTTTTTTTTTTAATGAATAGGCCTTCAGAATGATTTTAAACATAATTTTTAATAATTTAGGACTTGCACCCTACAACCAGTATTAGTCAAAAATTAGTTTTTATTAAAAGAAAAATTTTCGAATGCCTTTGGTTTGCTTTTAGAAAATTATACTTCGGTTACCTTCTTTATTTTTCAATACTTAAGGATAATAAAGTCTTTAATAACTACAATATTTTTTGTGATATTGTCAATAACTTTTACGACATTAATGTTGAAATTTAGTTTACTGAATTGTTCTAGAAATTTTTGAATTTTAATCTTAAATAAACATTTTTAAAATGAAGATACTTTAAAGCTTTAAACCATTCTTGCATTCGGCATAGGCAAACTTGCAAAAAACATTAATTCCTTTTTTTTTTTTGTTTCTGTATTGTTTCGTCGAACAGGTTTTGCAATCGATTATAACCACGTCTAGAATAATGTAAAGAACCGTTAATAAAATAATTTTCTAGGATTTTTTTCGCGTAATATTTCTTATCAATATCATTGATATTTAAAACTTAATAAATATTTACAATGACAGGGGAACCCCATAAAGAAATTACTTAACCAAAGCTTTTCTATTAATTACATTTACAACAAAAAAAAAAGTTGTTTTAATTTTCCCTTTAACAATGTTTTAAATATTTTACTGTATTTTTAAGTAAATTTTTCATTACAAACAGAAAAAAGAAGAACTCTTATTTGCGTGTCTTTATTGCCCTTTGTTTTTGTTCTTTACATTTCTATGTATTCTGAATATGTTTTTTTTTTGTTTCTTAATACATTTCAGAAATTATCTTTTTCATTCAGTTGTTGTTATTGTAAACTGAATACTAAAATTTGTGTCGTTTGTTGTTTAATTTTTATTTTGTTTTATTTCATTTTATTTGTTTTGTTTTATATAATTTTTGTTTTCGCCATTACGTTTTGTTGTATAGACTCGAGTCTATACAATAATGTACAAATATAATCAACAAGTAGATAAGACTATGTGTAAAGTTACTCACTTGTTTACTCGTGTACTTACTCACTCACTCACTTGTTTGGCACCATACTCACCTCTTACAAGGGTAGTATTCCAAATTAAAATTTCCGATTTGTATGTGTGATAGAGAAATCAAATCTAAGAACAACTACTTTAAAAATTAAAAAGGGCGAAACAGGGGGAAGAAATTAGTACATTTATTGGTACTTTTTTGTTTCGGATCATGTCGAAAACAATAATGTATGTATATTTCAAAATAGAAAGTTTACTACTCATAATAGCTATGCTTTAGTGCCGGATTACCGAAGTGATGCCAAAATGTAGCAAAAAGGTCTTTAGGAAAAATTCGTTAAAATCTGAATATGCAAATTAAAAACATAAGTGTCCATTAATATTAAATAGGCAATAAAATGTGCGAATTCGCAAGTCATTTCAATAACTTAAAAATGCCAAAAAGTACCAAAAAATAAAGTACCAGGGATAGTATTTGAAACTCCCTTTTAGGTGCCTATCCAGATAAAGGTTTGAGCAATAGAAGTTAGAGTATTTGTATTAACTTTTCTATTCTCTTTTATATTTTTGTATTTCATTTTTTTTTGTTTGGAGAAAATATCTCAATTTCTTTTCCCCGACATCTATTAAAAGCAAAAAATCGAGGTGATCCAAAAGCAGACCTTGAAAAACATAAATCTTCATTAAATTAATTCGCGATAAAAATAATTATTTTTGTAGATACACCAGTTGATTCGATATTTTATAAATCAATTTATTAAATAAGATTTAAAATCATAATTGAATAATCATTTGAATCATATTCGAGCAATCGAATCAAATCATTTCAAAAATAATTCTTTTTTTAATTCGCGAATAAAAAAAAATTAATTGATTTGCGAATTAAAACAAAATAAAACAAAATTAAAATTGACTCGCAAATCTCGTTTAGTTTTCTAGATATTCGCTATTTTGTAAAATGGTAATTTTTTATGACTAGAGTCTTAATATACTACGATAATGAAAATAGGCCAGATTGGAAAGATATCCCGAGGTATCTATTTTTATACAACAGTCACAGGGTGACCATTTTTACGAACGAAATGCAACGGGAAACGAAATTTGTATTATCGGAGTGTGTTATATATAAATTGATAAGACAAAATAGTCACCCTGTGGCAGTTGTATAAAAATTCCATGAAACCATTCGGGTTTAAAATTAAATTAGTCGTAATTAAAGAAAAAAAATATTTTAATTGTCAAATCAAAACATATTCGCGAATCAAATCAAAATCGTTTTGATTCTTTGATTTAAAATTTATTTATTTAAATTGAATTATTTCTTTTGATTTATAAAAATAATTATTTCAATTGATTTATAAAAATAATTATTTTAATCAACTTGATTCTTCAAATAATATAAAGATTGAATCATGGTAGTAAATAATTCAATTAGAAAAATTAATTCGCGAATTAATTCGTCAAAATTTAAAAAAAAATTAAAAATTGATTTAAGGAATTATGTTTTTAAAGGTCTGTCCAAAAGCCGAGACAGGTTGACCTTTGATTTTACTTTCCTACAATATATTAAAGTTTCGTTAAAATCGGTATATTAAGCTTGGAATACCTTCATTGTTAGTTTACTCACTTTGTGTTCATTGATATATGTCTGGTGTTACTGTTGTTATTGTTGCCGTTGTCGCTTAAACCCACTATTTAGACATCAACTACGCCAACAACTACTATGTTTAGACATCAGTCTTTTTGTCTATGAGTTTTTTTTTCTGATTGTCTGTCTGTCTGTTCGTCCGCCTGTTTTCATTTAATGCTCTTGCTTGATTGTATTTAAAATTTGTTGTTGTTCTTGTTAAAGTTGTTTTAATTTCATTGTAAGAGGAGGGCAGGTGTTTGTATTTATTTTACACATTGTTTTTTTTTTAATGTCTGTCTGTTGGTTTGTCCGTCCATCTGGCTGTCTCTCTGTATTTAATGTAATTTTATTTGTTTTTTATATCTACAGAGCGAAAAATTTAAATAGCACCTTTGTTCCAATTGGAGTTAAAAAAACAATAAAACCCACAGTTGAATTGCGATGTAAAGTTTTGATGATCATATTAAAAAGTTTTCACAAAAGAAAATTATTGTACAAAAATTTTCAATTTTCAATTAATATAAATTAATATTCAGTCACAATTAAATATTTAATTGATTTAGTTAAATTTATAATTGAATAAGAAACTAAAATCAATTAAATAAATAAATTTACAATTAAATATGTAATTGTATTAATTAAAAAGGTTAACTAATTTTAATTAATACTTTGATTCATTTTAAAAATTCAATATTTTATCTCCATACATTTTTCATTCGAAATAGTAAAGAAAATTGAATTTATCATCGGTAGAAATTTACAAAAAATTAAAAATCGTTGTATAAATATAAATTAATAATATGATTCTCATAATGTTTAGACTAAAATAATTAAAATAAAATTAAACTTTAAGTTCAGAAACGAAAATAGACTTCATAGGTTTTTGTTTGATATTTTCCTCATATATTAAAATTTTTTTGATTTTAATTAAACCTTTAATAGGGTTTCATTGAAGTTTTAATTGATTTGATTAAAATTGTAATGAAAATTTAGCAGAGTTTTAATTATCTTTATAGTTGATATCATTAAAAATTTAATTGAAACTAAATCGATTTAATACGAGTAGTTACAATATGTTTTTATTGTTTGATTGATTGAATTCAATCAAAAAATTTATTTGATTTATTAAAACCTGATTTTATTTTTTTCTGTGTACCCGTATAATAAAACTTAGTTCTAACCATTTCTCATTAGATCTGTTTGTACCAGATCTAATAAGATCTGATAAAATCTAGGCAGATCTGGCGCACCATATATAATCAGATCCAATTTGATCTGGACTTATAATATCTAACTGATAAAACAAAAAATTAATATTAAAGTTCAAAAAATGTTGACTATAAAATTATAATTTAACCGTGTATTTTTGTAAGCAAAATTTTTAAACAGCTCGTATAGAAAAATTCAGATCTGACAAGATCTCATTAGTTCTCAAAATTGGGGACAAAAACTTAAAAGTAAAATTTAAAAAAGTTAAATAATAAAAAATATGTATTTATGGGTGAACAAAATTATACTGCTCCAATGTCTAAGAAGTTCTTGGTAAGAACTGATGCCAAGTCTGGTCAAGGACATTACGAAATATAGCACATATATTCAGATATAAACAGATCTGGCACCAGGTATGATCCTATATGAACAGATCTGGTCAAATTTTACCATAAAAATCACCCAATTTTACAGATCAATATATTCATATCTAATTGGATCTAAGTATATCTAATCAGATCTAATATTTTTTAAACAGGGCTCAAAAGAAAAAAATCTGATATCAGATCTGCACAAAAGTATAACAAAATTTAGCATATCTTTTCAGTTATGGGCAGATCGGGCACCAGATATGATCCTATATGACCGCATCTGCTCATTTTTGGCCTTAAAACTAACCAAATTTTCCAAATGCCAATAGATATGAACACATATCACACTAACTAGATCTGATAATATCTATATATAAAATGTGTCACATATGCCATAACTTATTTAATTATATCTAATTAGAACAAATGTGATGAAATCCAATCGTTTTTTACACCGGTACACTTTATCTACCTTTGTTTATACCTAAATCTTGCAAAAGAAATGACAAAAAAATTTATTAATTCAATTTAATAATACTTCAGACAATTAATATATTAATTGTTTAAACTAAACTTTTGATTGATTCGATAAAAATGTACTTATCTCAATTAAACATTTTTTTAAACAAAAACACCAAAATGGGATGGATGCTCCAGGACAATTTTGTATTAAACATCTAAATATTTGATTGAGCTCATTTTATAAAAATTTAATTTTAAATTTAAATTTTCCTCGAGGTACGAGTTTGCATTGCAATGTCGTAGCTGTAAAAACGCTGCTAAAAAATATGTATTTATTATTTCAAATGGCACTGCGCACCGCGACCATAATAGGCTTTTTGTGCTGTCCAGAACCACCCTAAAGTTTTAAGCTATTGAAGCCAAGAAACTTTCCGGGTGAAGTGTTCCAAATATCGCAAGGCGACAAGAAACGGTCACCCAAAAACCTGATCCTCCTGACGAAAATCCCAGGACAATCGCAGAGAACATTCTCTAAGGTCGCCGATTTCAATCCGCAAAACCTGCACAACTGAGTGTCTGATTGACCTTTATTGTGCCTATAGTACTTAAGGTCGCAATGCCGAGTTAAGTATCAGGGTCCTTAGGTCCCTTCGACCAAGGGTTAAAAGTCGCCCAGACCCATCACCCGGCATAGATATAAATCTCTTGACCTGTCGTTGGCCACGAGATGTTTGCCAATAATCGTAAAATTTTGACTCTCTCCACATTCTCAGCTTCTCCCATGATGGGCCCATGATGGGCACCCCGAAAAAAGATTCAGGGCCGACGGGCAACATGGTTGGCCAGATGATCCGCCCTCTCTTTGCCCTCATGCCCCTCATGTCCCGGAATCCATCCCAGGGTAAGGGAGAGGGGTTGAGAGCCGTAATACATTCCATAACAAGTTTAGAGGACACCTTGTGGGGCATAAGAGCCCTGAGTGCCGCCTGACTGTCAGAGAGAATATAGACACGAGATCTGACCACACGCCTCCGTAGGCATTCCTTCACACACACACATATGACGAAAATTTCCGCCTGGAAAACGCATGGATATTTGCCCATGGGAAAGGCGCGCTGAAACCCGTACTTATATATTTTTTTTAGCGTTAATAAAGTTTTCAGAAATAATTTTTAAATTGTGCATCCACTAAAATGGTGATATTTATTTTTTTTTGTCAGGTATGCTCTTCTTAAAGTGGGCAGATATTCAGACTTGTCATGGTTTTAAGCGGTTATCTAAAAAGTTCTTTTCGGATAACGATAAAATGGGTATCATGGCAAGCTTGCTTAAGTATCTTTCAAATTTACAGAGAAAAAAATTTCCTTTTTTTGTGCTGTTTGCTTTTTTACTCTTATTTTCTTGTTTATCTTCTTCTTAAGATTTTGAGATTTAAATTGCTTTTTTCAATTTTTTTTTTGCCTGAAAATAATTTTGATTTTTATGGAAACTTTTTTTTTTAAACTTTCCAAATGCATAATCCAGAAAATGACATATCTGGTGTTGTATGTAGCTGTCTTCCACGATATAAATCCGTATTTGTTTAATTGTGTAAAAAGCTGCTAGTTAGTTAACCCCAACTATATTATATTTACAATGTATTTTTTTTTTTATCAGCACCACCTTTTAAGTCGTTTTATAACACTTTTTTTTTTTGTAAACGCTTTCAACACTATATATTCTATATTATTCAGATTAAGTGTATAGCGGAAATGTTTTTTTTACCCTCCATTAAAAAAAAAAAAGATTAAAAGAAACAATGCATACAAAATGTTATATATAAATTTTTCCATATTTTTTTTTTGTATATAAAAAGAAATATTTCTATAGGTTTTATAAAAAATTCTAAAAATTATGCATGATGTTATTAACACTTGGGATATCCCCCTGAACTATGTGCTATACATTGTATGCATACACACACACACACCCACTTACTTTAAACATACACTTTCACTAATACCGTCATATTATGCACATGTATTGTATAAATTGTTAAGTTTTTCAACATATGCGTTGAATTAAGAGGTGTGGGCTTTATAACGTCATTAGCTTTTTTTATAAATTTTTCAGAAGCAAAATATATTTTTAAAATTTTTATGAATAATAAAATAATAAAATATTATTATTGAAAATTTTAATTAAATTTAATTATAATTTATTTTAAATATTAAAATTTTTATTTATTAATTTTTGCCATTATATTTCCTTTCTGCATGTATAAGTAGTTTTCTTGCATTTATAAAGCACACAAAAAAGCTATAAAATTTTCGCATATTCGATTTTTTATGGCAAAACTTTATTGGCTGGAGTATATGGTTAACAACAACAACAACAAAAAAAAACTACTAAAAAATTTACTGTTAATAATCATATAAGTTTATATTGCAATTCGAAGTGTTTTTTTTTGTTTGCATTTTTCTAAAGTTCAAGTATATTTGTATTAGGGTATCCCATAAAATAAGAAAAGGTATTTATGGTAGAAATATTAAAATTTTAATTAACTGCTAAATTTAGGCGTTATAGAATGGTGAATGTTTTTAAAACTAAAACTCGTATATGTGTGAAAAAAATATCGGCCAAATGCTCGCCACGGCTCTATACGATGGTCCATATTTTCAATGACTCTGGGACATAATTAAGATTCAATGGCGTTAATGTGCCTTAAGCTCTTGAATTGTTCTTGGCTTATTGACGTACACTTTTTCTTTTAAATATCCCCAAAGAAGGAAGTCCAACAGTGTCAAATCACATGATCGTGGCGGCCAATTACGAGGGCGGATCAATAAGTCCGTGTTTTTTTTAATGAAACACAGTTTTTTTTTTCAAAAAAAAAAAAAAAATTATCAACATAATCTCCTTTTAGCTCAATATACTTAGTGCAACAATTCTCAAATGTGTTTATGCCTTCCAAAAAATAGGATTTTTCGAGGTCCATAAAATAGGCATTTGTTTGATCAATAATTTCATCGTTGGAGCTAAATCTCTTTCCACCGAGCCATTTATTTAGGTTTGGAAATAGGAAATAGTCACTGGGGGCTAAATCCGGAGAATATGGCGGATGAGGTACCAATTCGTTGCCCAATTCATGGAATTTTACCAATGAGACTACACACGTGTGCACCCGTGCATTATGGTCAATTGAGAGCAAACGCGGCACCCATCTTGCAGACAGCTTTCTTAAATTTTATTGATCGTTTTAAATCGAAACCACACTGCCATATGAAATGCCTATGGCATCAACAATCTCACGCACCTTTACTCTTCCATCGGCCAACACCATATCGTGGGTTCAGAACGTTCAGCGTCATTTGTTTTTGTGCGAAAGCCAGTAAACTACTATTTTACCATTGAAATCGATGGTGCAGAGTCCCCATAGTATTTATGAAGCTTTTCCTTGGTTTGATTGACGGTTTTTTTTTTGCAAAAAATAATGTTTAATGAGCACTTGAAATTCACTTATTTCCATTTTGAAAAAAATCCACGAGGTTGTATGTTTTGAACAGCTGTTAAGCGCAAAGTAAATGACGGAACTTTCTCAAAATTTGACAGTAGTTGATGGGAGCAGTTTTGCATTTCATATAACTACGAAGGAAGTTCGAAAAGTCACGGGCTTATTAATCCACCCTCGTTACATCGCCACGACGTGAGATAACACGGCCATTGAATTTCCGCGTAAAAGAGCCATTCTTTCGTTGCCTTGTGACAAGTGGCAACATCCTGTTCAAACCCCATATTGTCCAGTCCATATCCTCAATTTCTGGCCACAAGAAGTTCGTTATCATCTCGCTACAGCGAACACTGATGACGAGTCGAGGTTGACGGCTCTCCTGCTTCACTTTAGCGAACAACAGCAATGTTTTTCTCACAACGAACTGGGCGAGCGTGTACAGATGTTTTCACATTTCCTACAGGTTTGCTGAAATTTTCGCAAACATTTCTCCCGATTGTGGACACATTTGGTCGATTATGCTGACCAAAAAAATCAAGAAGTGCACGAAATGTATTTTGTTTTTTTGAACGCCCATTTTCGTAAAAGGCTTCAATAATCTTAACGTGCTGTTCAATTTTGTACCTCTTCATGGTTAAATTTGTCAAACACTGAAACAATGAAATGTCAAATTATGTTGGCCAACAACTTGACTTTAAAGTGTGACTCACAATTAACATTGTGCACTATGGTTGGACTACCCTTAACATTAAAGTGTTACTACTCTATTTAAGAAGTTGTGATAATATTTGGAAGTTGTGAAATTTGACAAAAGTATGCCTTAACTTTAATATATATCAAAATATATATTGAAAAATGTATAAAAATTTGCTAATTTACTCAAAACAACATAAGATGTGCCCTGCGACAACGACCTGGATTTGCAATCCCAACAAAGCTCAACATAATGTGATAATTAGTTGATAAAATGAGATAAAAATAGCATTTAAAAGAGGAAATATTAAGAAATAAATTTTACATATATAAATTTTTCAACATAAGATGTGCCCCGCGGCAACGACCCCTCTAACCCGCACCTGCTATACAAATAAACCTCAACATATGTTAATGTGGTAATTAGGAATTATTTAAATAAAGAAATAATTATTTGATGTCATAATGTCTTTTAAAAAATACTCCAAAAACGTATAATAAAATTTTATGTGGTGCCTTTTAATAAAAAAAAAGTCAAAATTGTTATCAGTGAAACATTCTTAACCCGTTCGAGGGCTATATCTAGTAGAATTTTGAACATTTGCTTTCAATATTTAAACTATAGGCCGCTGTGGAAAAAAATACTCGCTAGATTTATGTTCACTCAAAGTTTTACAATAAGTGAGTTAATATAAAAAAGTTTTAGTAAAGTTTTATCTTAAAATGTAAACAAACATTTAAATATCTCCAGGTCAACACAAAATCTAATATATCCCAGGAAAACTTTGGTAATGGCTGTGGTAAACTCATGCATTACCTTGTAATGTCTATTCCTTACTTATATCATTATTTTTCAATATAAAATAATGAGTTACCGATAATTGGATACATAATGCATTACTTTGTTATGTATACTTCTTACCTGCAGCATTATTATGAAACATAAAGTAATAAGCTACCGACAGTTGGTTACATAATGCATTACAATTCAACATAAAATAATGACTCTTAAAACTGATAAACTAATTGAAATCATACGTAGCATAAAAATCAATATTCGATAAATAACGGCACAAAATTGCTTATCGCCGAGCTCATGTTATATTTTTTGGTTTTTCTTATAATTTGTTAAAATTTATTTAATTCTTTTAAATTTCATCATATTTTGTTTGATTTTTTTTCTGTCGCCTTTTTTATAATTTTCAAACGAAAATGACAGCCGAGTTTTACGTAATAGCAATAATTGATAACGAATATTGCCGGAGAATTATTGCAACATTGCAATAATGCAATTGCGGGCAATACAGAAGATAAGATAATTTTGACGTTTGCTGCAATATATGTTCACATATTTGTCTCCATTCTAGACTACGGGATTTGCATTAATTTATATTGCATACTACATATTGTAAAATCTAAAAACTACTGCCATCTATTGATAACAAGCCATTTTAGATTCAAAAACTCTATCATTCGTGTTTTTATTAGTTTGTATTTCTGTAGAAAAGCCTAAATTGGTTTAAAAAATTAAAGTTTTAAGTGGAAAGTTAAAGTTAAAAAATGAAAAGTCAAAGTAACCAATTATTGTTAACATCTTCGTAATCATTTTGGTAACCAATTATATTTTTACCCCCATCTGCATAAAGGTAACCCATTATTTTTAATTTTTAATAAGCATAATTGTAAGAATGACGCCATTACTTTGAGGCTCATCGCCTGTAAAATTCATCAATGAAGTAAGGTGTAAAGTAATCCATCGGCCCCTATGGCTATACATTACTTTACATATTATTTGGTAATGTGTGGTTTTGCTGGGATACCAGTATATATCTGGGATTAAAACTTATTTCAAAAAATGTGCCACACAATTTATCAATTTCTTTTATTAGATGTCGAGAAATTTATATTGAAATTCTAGAAAAATTATATATCACCAAATCAATTCCCTATATTTGTCTTATCAGAAATTTTTCGTAATTCGTAATTTTTTATCTCTAAAAAAGACACAATAAAAAAAATAAAATTTCATGGTCATAAATACCAATTAAACTTAACCTATTTTTTTTTTTTTTGTAATATGTTTAAGGTCTCTACAAAAAATTGTAAATCAAATAAATAAATAACAATAAAACTAATGAATTATGTTGCGATTAATATTTCGTCAAATAAGCTGGACAGAAAATAAAATACCGACCTACCTTTACTATATGTTAATATATTGTATATTATTACTTGTATGTAAATATCAACAACAACATAATACAAAACTTAACATTAAATATTTAAGATTATGGAAAATTCCCAATAGAACTTCTTCTAAACACAACGCTCAACACATGAAAGAAAAGAAATAAAACTTATATACGTATGTATGTGCACAACTAATAAATAAATGAGAATATACAAGAATAAAAAATAAATAAATAAATAAAAAATAAATAAACAACCTAATATGTGTAAGTTAACTGATGGATGTGAAGAAATATCTGTTTGTCTGTTAAATGTTTCGACCAATTGTTGGTCAGTCTTATCGTCTGTTTGTATGTCTGTCGACTGTGAAGTGTGATATCTAATGTTGCTAACGGCTTTTTAGTTATGATGGGTGATTTTTAGCTAATCTTCGAAATTAACTCATGGGCAATATCATCATCATCATTATTATCGTCATCATCATCATTATTAAATGAAATACCTCATAAAATTATAGAATAACCAACAGAAAAAGAGTACAAGACAAAAACAACTACATACGAAAGACGAATACAATAGTAGAGTATTAAATCAAAACAGACAAAAAAAAAATGAATCAGCAAATTCAGAGATCAATTTATACCAATGATGATAATGGGGGTACATAAGTACTTCGGGAGTCTGATTATTTTATAATCTACTTTTATTATACTGCATTTCGGTTTACTTACATTCGTTGATCACGTGTCCTGCTGTCCAGATACTCACTTTCCTCTGTGACGGTGAAATAGGAGGCGGATGATATTAGGCTTATGAAGGGAACGGCATTTACAACAGTCAGTGTACCAAATTTTACTTATGCGATTTGAAGTTTCCATCCTTGGAAGTCATTTGGATCGGATGGTATTATTCCTTCGCTATTTCAACACGTCTCTGACCTGGAAGTTTCTTTCTTGATGAGGATTTTTACTGACTGTATTGATATGGCGTACCTAGAGAAAACAGATTCATCGTTATAAACGAATTTCTTGCCAACTGAATATTTTGGTTGCAACAACCGAATTATTTAGTTGCCCCAACCAAAAGTTTTTCTAATACAATTAAAAAATTTGCTTTCAAACGAAATTCTGTTGCATTAACCGAATTTCGTTTGCGACAAACAAATATATCGGTGGATCCAACCAAACCATTCGGTTGGCAAGAAATTCGGTTATTACAATGAATATGAGTTCTTTGTGTATATGCCAATGATGTAAAGCGACGGTTTTAATTCTCAAATCTGGGAGAATATCACATACAGTTCCAGGGGACTTCAGACGTATCAGCATATCATTACTTCCGTTGGTGAAACTGAAATGGTGATTGGTTTTTACTTACAGAAAACCATTACCTCTAAGCAAAGTTAGTTCAACAAAAACGGCAATGCATGAGCCTGTGGTTAACATTGGGATGTCCTTCTTGGTAATAAAGTACACCATGGTATACTTCTTGGACATAAAGGGGCTTTCAATAATATTGACCAGGACTCTCAGAGTGGGTTCAGTGTCAGTCATTGCATTGATCAGACGCATTACGGCTAAATGGCCTTTCTTCTTCTTGAAAATAAATCCTCTGCATCTATGCCGATGACGTGGTGACGTGATGAAAGTGGTGAAAGGGGAATTTAATGCTATCGGGTCAAAGAACTGTAGACTCTGGATTACTTGTACTTTTTTATAAATTAATAACTATCTCGCTTTTGGGCCTGTTGTTCTGGACAGTGTGGGAATTAACAATTCTTACATAGCCATGTATCTTGGTGTAATTCGGGACAGAGATGTAGCTTTTCACTTACTAGGAAAGTACAAAATAGTCAAAAATTTCTCTATGGTCCTAAAAAAGGCCATCAGAAGGTGTTGGAGGTTATGTCCCAAGATCGTTGGACGGGTATTTACGCCGGCATTTTGCCCTATTATTTTCTATGGAATCATTTTTGGTGGCCAGCATTGGATAATAAGACCTATCTCAGGGTAAAGAAAATGCGTTCTATGAACATCACGGAAGCAATACGTATTACACCATCAGATATTTTATGGTATAGTGGACAATTCTTTAGTCTGAGCGCCATGGAAATAATTTTAATGAAATCTGAAAGAAAAAAGATATCGGCGGCGGATAATCGGCTACCAAGCGACGGTTTGCTTCATTGCTAAGTGAGTTTTGGGTTTTTTATGCTGCAGTGGCTAGACCACTGCAGCGTTTTTAAGACTGAGGTGATGGCGATATGAGAGGTAGCCATATGACTGGCGGGTAATGTTCAGTCCATGATAAATGGTAACTCTTTCATTTATAGCCATTACGCGATAGGATCAACATCTCAGTTGCGATAACTGTACATAACTGCCGCACTGCTTAAATGTGATGTCCAAAGAGTTTAAAATTTGACTCAAAAGGGTCTCAGGGCAAGGAGGGATATTGTAGAGCTTATAAACTTGCAAGGCTAGGAAACACCTTTTATGTTTCTCTGGTATTTGTCTGTATTCTCCTGGCATCTTGTAAGTTAAACAGCCTGCTATACTGTGAGTGGACGACTAATCTTAGGTGGGATTATGAAGCAACTAACATTCTTATCGTAGACACGCACACATACTGGGGGTATTTTCGCATGACTTTTGTAGCAGTTCCATAGACGAGAAGGAGAGAAAAGATGACTCTCTCTGCTCGTGTTCGGCGATGGAGGGGCGTAGTGATTTCTTGGATGTTAATATTTCCCAACTTTTAAGCTTCGTGAGAAACTCGAACTAGTTCAACGTTGCAATTTGCTTGGTTGTGTTCCGTCAGTCTCTGTAAATTTAGTAAAAAAGTCGCCATATTTTTTGCTCCATGTTTTAAAAGGAAAACATATGTATTGCTTGTTTTCTATTTTTGAAGATCTTTTCAAAATTTAATACATATTAGCGAACAGCTGCAAACAGATTGGACTGAAATATTGTTGAAATAGGCAATCTTCCCTGGGACTAGAGACTAAAACTTATGATTCTAAGGAGATCAGTTGGCCGATCGAAGTTCATGTATTAGCCTACTAAAAATGGTTAATTTCATTTGTTTTTGTAAATATACCGAGGCTGAAAAGACATTATAAATAAAAGTAATTTGAAGATTCTTTTTTTTTGACATCAGTTCTTAACATCTGAAAACAATTTCAGACGAAATCGTTAAATATATTAAAAGGACAAAATATGTTTTTCTTCACAACTCATAAAAACCTTAGTTAGCAATATCTCTTGCAAAAATTAAAATTTTTTTCATTTATTTCATTTATTTTTACAATTTTTCAAAAAAAAAAAAACTTAATTTTGCTCTGATTTATTTACAGTTTTAGTTTTCTTTATTAAAAAAAAAATATCCTCTTAACTATGATTTCATATTGCATTTTAATACATTAAGATGGGTACAAATATTTATAGATCGTTATGAATAGTATGAAAATTACCTTAATATAAACACCAAATGTGTAAAATGATATTGTACTGAATTTAATAACATAAATTATGTGTTAACAATCAAACATATTTTATTTAAAGTTAGTATTTTGTGAGAAAAATTAAAATTTTTCAAAGTTTGCTAATATTGTTAAAAATTACAAACAATTCTGAAATTTATACACGCAGAAGAAATTTAACAGATTTATAATAGAAAACTGTTTCCTACTACGAGTTCGTTTATAAAAGTATACCAAACACTTTTAGTGCTTTAACTAAACTTGAGTGTAAATTTTTAAAATTATTTATAACAAATTTTAAAGAAATCATTTCTTAAATTTTACACAATTTGTGGTTGAAATAAAATATTTTCATATCTCTGCAATTACATGGTACGTGTTAAAAAGGTACAACTTTTTTTTTGGTACCAAACTAAAAGTATCATCTATCAGCACTTACGAAACTTACGTACCAATGTAAAAAAGAAAACCAAGAATTAACAGCAAAAAGAGAATTAAAATTCTTTCATATGATCATGAAAATTGTTACACGTGCCTTTTTAAATGCTGCATAATCATTTTAGATTTGCATAATTGTCTGCATTTTTAATTATTTATTTTATTAAGTTTTTTTTTTACATTTTGATTGTCATGCATTTGGCATGATTATTTTATTGTACATTGGAAAAATAATAATAATAAAAAAACTATATAAACAAATGTTCAACAAATAAAGATTAATAATACAAGATTTTTGTAAAAAAAAATATTAAGAACAAGAGTAGAGAAAGAGTGTTTCTCTTTGAGTTTTTTTTTTTTTTGTAGATTTTTTTACATCTCCTTTTTCCCATCATATTCGTTCATTCATTTTCGCTTTAATTTGTTTTACTTTTTGTTGATTTTAACGGAATGAGAGGGTATATAACAGACACATATCGTGATCGTGCACGCTAAAGATAATGAAATAATAATAAAATGTGTATAGAAAAAGGCGAAGTAAAGAGAGAGAAAAAAAAAAACATTAGTTAGTTGAACTTAAATTTATGAACAATGAATTATAAAAAACGAGGAATATAAAACAAGCATGAATGGTGCTTTATAAAGTGTAATTGACGTCAAATATATTATAGTATAATCTGCATACATACATATTTATTAACTGAGTTCTCAGTTAATATATGTAAAAAATTAAAGAAATTATAAATCGATAAATTTTAACCCTATAACCAGGGTGCACAAAATGTATTAAAGCCAGCGTTAATTTATTATTTTATAACCAGAAATTTTGACATTTTGACAAAAAGCTAAATAGACAAATTTTTTATGTGATTATTTCCTAATACAGCAAATTGCCTAGGAGCAGAAAAGTATCAAATTCTATATTTGAAGAAACTGTAAAAAATAATTATTTTGTAACGAAAACAAAATTTAAAAATTTACAAGAATATTCGCCATAATTATAGACACGAGTTTATCTAAAACAAATAATAGTCTAGATACGAAATTAGCACTTGATACATCAAATAGAAAATGTAAAAAAGTAACAAAATAAAAAATTATGCAAGTTGGTGAAATTAAAGTATTTGTAACACTGATAACTAGATTAGAGTATATATGTTAAATAGACCAAGTGGCAAAATTGCATGGGCGCTATGAAAATTCTAAGTGTAACAAAATATTAATTAACAAACAAAAAGTATTAAAAGGTACATTTTTTTCAACCTCCGACAATATCTCTTAAGAGCATTTCTGTTAACTAACCATTCACAATTTATTACAAATTAATAATATTTAAAACTTACAAAACCGGTATACGATTTAATAGCACAATCTGTCACCAGATCTGTTATTTACACCTTAGATAATTATTTGGTTTATCTTAGCAAATGTTGGCAAGTAAAATTTAATTTATAATTTGTAGTCTTATAAATTAATTAAATGCAAAAGTGAACGAAAAAAACTACACATGAAAGATTTATTAACATATTTAATTTTTATATAAAATTGTTTGCTAAAAGTTTGACGTCAACTGGCTTTTATGATAAAAATTAATTGGAGGATTTTCCAATAAACTTTACAGACAAACAAGCCAACTATGCATAAAAGCGACAATTTGATACATGAGCAATTAAACGCAAATGCCGGCCGGTGAAAAATTGCCGGATGTATGAGTAGTAAATTCATGATTAAATTTTAATCAATGATGGAGAACATAGAATATAATCTCAAATTTATGTATTTTTAAAACTTTTTTAGAAGGTACTTTTTTGATAAAAGTTACTTTTTTTTAGTAAAAAGTACTTTCTAAGGAAAAGTTCATTTAATAAAAAGTATTTTTGATAAAAAGTAATTTAAAAAGTTTTTTTTTAATAAAACGGTAATTTTTTTTAATAAAAGGATATATTTTAATAGATGGCACTTTTGTAACAAAAAGTACTTTTTTTAATACAATGTACTGTTTAAATAAAAGGTACTTTTTTTTAAATTAAAAGTACTTTTTTAGTAAAAGGTACTTTTTTTAAAAAGGTACATTTTTTACTAAAAGGTAATTTTATATTAAAAGGTACTTTTTTAATAAAAGGTACTTTTTTAATAAAGGTACTATTCTAATAAAAGGTACTTTTCTAATAAAAGGTAATTTTCTAATAGAAGGTCCTTTTGTTTAATAAAAACTACTTTTTATTAAAAGGTACTTTTTATTAAAAGGTAATTTTTTTATAAAAGGTACTTTTTTTATAAAAGGTACTTTTTTTATAAAAGGTACTTTTTCATAAAAGATTCGTTTTAATAAAAGGTACTTTTTTATAGATGGTACTTTTTTATAAAAGGTAATTTTTTACAAAAGGTACTTTTTTTATAAGAATGTACTTTTTTATAAAAGGTACTTTTTTATAAAAGGTACTTTTTTTATAAAAGGTACTTTTTTTATAAAAGGTCCTTTTTTATAAAAGCTACTTTTTCATAAAAGGTACTTTTTTATAAAAGGTACTTTTTTATAAAAGCTACTTTTTAAAAAAAAGGTACTTTTTTATAAAAGGTACTTTTTTATAAAAGGTACTTTTTTATAAAAGGTACTTTTTTATAAAAGGTACTTTTTTCTAAAAGGTACTTTTTTTCTAAAAGGTACTTTTTTTCTAAAAGGTACTTTTTTCTAAAAGGAACTTTTTTCTAAAAGGTACTTTTTTTCTAAAAGGTACTTTTTTTCTAAAAGGTACTTTTTTTCTAAAAGGTACTTTTTTTCTAAAAGGTACTTTTTTTCTAAAAGGTACTTTTTTAAAAAAACGGGCTTTTTAAATAAAAAGTACTTATTTAATAAAAGGTACTTTTTTAACAAAATGTACTTTTTTATAAAAGATGACTTTTTACCAAGAGGTTCTTTTTTAATAAAAAGTACTTTTTTAATAAAGCTATTTTCTTTAATAAGAAGTACATTTTTATTAAAAGGATTTTTTTAATAAAGAGAACTATAAAAAAAGTAATTTTTAATAATATTTACTTTTAATTAAAAAAGGTACTTTTTAATAATATTCAATTTTATTAAAGCTATCCTATCAGAAATTTCCAGTGTTACATATATTAATAGTTGGTAAAAGATTTATTTAGAACGCGTTTGCAAAAAGCATTTATCTTGAATTTATTTTACAAAATTTTTAATGGTTTACAGAAAAATCGGATGCAAAGAATTGGCTTAACCACTACACTAGCCTCTGCAAAAAGTGTTTATCCACTACTGCCAAGAATCAATAAACTGGAAGACCGCTGAATTTATAAAACTTGTGACTCTTTGTTTAAAAAAGATTTTCTAATCGAAAGGTTTTAAGTCCGAGCCTGAGTACATTCATACATTCATAATTTTTTTATTTTTATTTTTTTAATAATTTTTTATTAGTTTGTGTAAAAGCAAACCTTTGTATCGTTTTTCCAACGTTGGCAAGTTTCTTCCAATATGCTTTATGTCAGTGCCGTCATATTGCACAACCAATGCTTTGCCAGTAGTTATCATTTATTTGATTTTAAATTTCTAGTAGCATATGTCTCGAGCTTAGTGGGCGGAACTTTCATCTGCCACTCTGACGGCCTGGTTTCAAATACAAAATAAGTTTTATAATATTTTATTTAAGAAAATCTATTTTTGGACCACAAGTTTTTGGTTTTTACCATCATTTTGCTAGTACTGAAAAAATTTTGTTTTCCCAGTGCTTCCCCAACGCTTTCTGAACAGCCTGTCTAATTATCTAATGTCAAGCACTTATTGACAGAATTTGAACCAATTGTTAAAGTGCCCTCCTAGCGTTTTCCCGTTTGTAGTTTTCTGACCCATTTCACTAGTAAACAAGACAAATAATATAATTTTAAAAATTCTACACATTACGCCTCAATAATTTTCAACTTCTCGACCGTTTATGTTCATTTTTAATGCCAGACTGCTGGTGGAGGAATCGCAAACATTTTCAATAAATGATCATGAATTTCCCAAACGATTGTTGCTTAATAGACTTAAAATTGCTATTCAAAGTGATCATAAATATACTTTTCGGATATTTAGGCCTAAATTTCAATGTGTTATAAGCGAATTAACAAACTGACTTTGTATACTTATACAATTTAATTTTTTAACTAAATCTGTAACATTTAACTTTTATGCTAATAATATATTGTTTTTAAAATTTAATATCAAACTTCTTAACACAGTACATTTGCGTATTTCTTTGGTAAATATTTATTTAATAACACTTTGATTTTTTTGTTGTTTCACAACATGTGTAGTTACTAGTATTCGCGAAATGAAGCTAAAGGCTGGATTAGCCAGACGTATACGTAAACGTATCTCTGTATAGCATGTTTTTATGTGTTAAATAAAAATAAAATTTTTGTTTCATGCTAAACATTTTTACATTTTGTATATATTTAATGCATAAATATGAAATACAACACAACATCTTCTATACTTGTTTAACTCATTAAATTTGCTGTACGGAGATACGTTTATGTCTGGCTGATCCAGCTTTTAATATATTTGAAGATTTCAATACAAATGACGCACAAGAAAAATATGGTTTGTATTGTTAAATATTTATATGGATGGTGATAAGTTGACTGCTCTTAAGATACAGTGGAAGTAAATACGCCAAATTTTCGGGCATTGGTATGCTAGTTGGGAGCGTTCTAGCTTATCAGTGCGGCGATCGTGGGTTTGATTCCCACCAGAGGCTCTGGTCTGTTTACGCTACAATGAACCGATAGCCTACATTGCTATTGCTATTTAAGGATATGATTAATATATGTAATTACTTTTTTTTCCATATTCAGAAGGCAATTAATGTTAACCTTATCTTAAGTTGTATAAAATTCCCAGTTATGGTGTGTGTGTGTGTCAATTTATAACTATCGATATGGTTTATTTTATATTTATTATTGTATTCACGTGAACAATTTTTGGTTTATTTAATTTTAAATATAAACAAACATTTTTTTTTTTTGAAAATAATACAATAAGGGTTTTTATTTATTTTTTATTTACAAAAGTAAAACAATTTAATAGAACAATTAATTTGGACTATTTTGTATATACATATTTTTGTAGAATATGTTAAATAAATATTAAACAATGTTCTTGTAAATGGCATAATATATTTATATATATAAACAAATAAAACAATAGAAACTAAATTCAATCATATTATAAATGGATTTTTCAGTAAATATTCATGTTTATTTAACATCATAAATATTTATCTTTAGTAAATACATGCAAATATAAATAAAATACAAATTATAATAGGGAATAATTTTTATATTTATTTTTTAAACATGTTTTAAAGAAAGTGATTTAACTTTTTGTTTAGTATGAAAATTTTTATATTAACATGTATTTTCCTACTGGCGTAGAGGCATTATTAATAACCCAGCAAAACCACACATTACCAAATAATGTGTAAAGAAATGTGTAGCCATAGGGGCTAATGGATTACTTTACACCTTACTTCACTGATGAATTTTACAGGCGATGAGCCTCAAAGTAATGTATATACCCATTACTTTAGAGGTGATAATGTAAGGGGTTATTTATATGGTTACGATAATGGAAAAAGTAATGTGTCTAAAAATAGATTTTTTAAAAAGAGGATTTTTTATTAAAAAAAATTATCAAAAATATTTTAAACGTTATTAAAAATAATGTGGTCATGATGGGAATCGAACCAGGGAATTCTGGTTGCCAGCCAACTCTACCCACTGAGCTATGGACGCATGTAATATTTGATTACTTTAAACTAGTGTTGTCAAAACAAACATACATTACCCTTTTGCTTACAAAAAAACACAAAGTAATGTATCTAAAAATAGGTTTTTAACATATTTCAATTATTACTTTACATTTATAAATCATATATTACGTAATCAATAATCAGTAACTTATTACTTTATGCTTGCAAATAATAAAAAAGATAACGAGCTATCATTACAAGGTAACGCATGAGAAAATCGCATCCCTTACCAAAGTTTTGCTGGGTACTATTTTGCCGTACAAGATAATCATCCATGTAATTGCGCCATATTAATGTCTATCCACTTAATGACAATTTTATATATTTTTTTTTACTCTTCGGAGAATATTCTTCAAATGAGAAAGTGTCAAGGTTATATGCAAAAATTTATATATTTAGCTATCATAGAAATTTCTTTTCAAATTTCAGTTAAAAAGAAAACAAAAACTTTTAAATATATTTTTTTTACGCACTTGTTTTGTTCTGCAAACTAAATAGAAGGACATTTAAGAAAATCACTAGATCAATGAACTTGTCTAACAATTAACAATTAGCAAAGGTTACTGACAAAATTAAATTAATTGAATTATGAATTCTTTAAAGGGTTCATAGCGAATTTTTTTCTGTATATGTGTTTTGCATATTTTACATGTACATTAGACTGGCAGGTTTTTGATTTTTATGAAATATTAGGAATTAGAAATAAATTATAAAGAATTTTAAAAAACTATATCAAAAATTTATAAGATCAGATACGATGTAAAAAAGATAATATCTGTTTAGAGATCTCATTAAGTCTGATTGGACCAGATATAATCAGATTTCAAAATTGGGGACAAATTTAAGATCCGACACACCATATATTTTTTCAGATCCAATTTCATTTGGACTTGTAATATCTTATAGACAAAATAAAAATTTTAATATAAAACTTAAAAAATTATAAGTAAAAAATCATATTTTTACTTTTAAAAATATTTTTAAATGGTTCAAACGTCTAAGATCTGATATTAAATCTGCACAAAGGCATCACGAAATTTAGCATATCTTTTTCGTTACGAATAGATGTGACACCAGATATGTTCCTATACAACCAGATCTGCTCATATCTAGCAATTAAAATCTTCCAATTTTACAGATCTCTTTAGATGTGAACATAAAAAGAATCACATATGTGATGTCAGGTCTCGCACCAGATCTAATTAGATTCAATCATAACTAAAATAATCGAAAAAAGATTGGAACAGATCTAATTTTTTTTACAAGGGGAGTAGTGGAGATTTTCAGATAAGTTTTAAACTCCCAGCCATGATGAGCAGATACTTTGGGGACAGAGATGTGTTTTTTTTTTGTAATAATTTCAAACAAAAATAATCGGCTTACGCTTACACTGTCGGTAATGATTTTTAAGAAAAAGAAATTGTTTTTTAACCGGTTTTATGGAACAGAAAATTTTGCTGGGTTGGTATGCAATTATTTTCTATTAAAAGCTGTTGGGTTGAGTAAGAGGAATAGATGGAGAAGATAGTCTTCACCACCGTCTCATGTCAAAAAATGGGACATATACTAAAGCTCAAAAGATGGCATGTTGTGCGATCTCATGTCTGCCCTGTTGACTATATACTTTTACCACTCCTAGGGGTGGTCACCATGTACAGTAGACCGTACCTCAAAAAAAAAGTTCACGGTACACTCTCAAATATAAAGTATTTTAACAAGAAAATTTCGAAAATGTTTTTTTTTTTTTGCCGAACGTAGGGGTCGCCATTTTATATTTTTCTTTATATCCATTTACCGTCGGATCTTAAAGTATTGTATATCAATGTTTTTTGTCTCGCGGAGACCGATGTTTTCCTCGAAGGAGCTATTGACCTCAAGTAACCCGTTCTAGTATTAACCCACCAGATCTCAGTTGCTACCACCTTAATGTACTACCCTAATATTTTAAAATGAAAGCTCGCAAAAAAGCAATAAACTTTTGCTAGGAAAGTATTCCAATAATTCCAGCGGAACTATTATTTTATTTTTTTTTTAAATTTTATTGTTGCCGAATGTAGGGCATTTTTAAAACTTTGTGTAAAAGAAATATTTTTTTGTGCTCCTTCATAAATCTTGTGAAAACCAATCTTTGTTAACACATCTCCGCAAATAAAAAGGGTGCTTGAGGTCAATGATTTTTGATGTAACAAATTGGTATCATTGCGACAAAAACATTGATATATAACCCTTTAAGATCCGACTGTAAATACAGAAGATAAGACAAAAAAATTAAAAATGCCCTACATTCGGCAACAAAAAAAATTAAAAAAAAATAAAATAATAGTTCCGCTGGAATTATTGGAATACTTTCCTAGCAAAAGTTTATTGCTTTTTTGTGAGCTTTCATTTTAAAATATTAGGGTAGTAAATTAAGGTGGTAGCAACTGAGATCTGGTGGGTTAATACTATAACGGGTTACTTGAGGTCAATGGCTCCTTCGAGGAAAACATCGGTCTCCGCGAGACAAAAAACATTGATATACAACACTTTAAGATCCGACGGTAAATGGCGAAGATATAAAGAAAAATATAAAATGGCGACCCCTACGTTCGGCCAAAAAAAAAAAAAAAACATTTTCGAAAGTTTCTTGTTAAAATACTTTATATTTGAGGGTGTACGGTGAACTTTTATTTTTTGCCTATAAGGTGGTACGGTCTAATGTACAGTCTCCTATAAATTTGAGCCAATGACTACCAAACTGTCAGCTATGCAGACAAACTTCAGAAAAACTCAAACAACAGGGATAGGCCGTGAGAGCCTAGAGAGATTCTTTTTATGTGGAGTTTATCCAACTAGAAACAGGTTCATTTCATCTAAACTAGAACAGGTTGCTTTGAACCGGTTCTAGAATTAGTCATATAACTGGTTCTGAGACAGTGAAACCTTATATTTTTACACCCGGGAATCTGTTCTATAACATGTTTCGGTGGTAAGAGAATCTCTTCTAGAATAGATTCAAAGGTAACCTGTTCTAAAGCATTTTGCTAGGCAGAATTATTACTTTTTATTACTAAAGCCCAGCAGTAGTAATAGCTTCTATGTTGCTTAGGCATCTGCGGTGCCACATCCTCATCCATTGGAGACAACTGTTTTGAAGGACCCTATTGAGATTCGGCTTAAATTTGTGGTGTTTGCAATACGTGTTACCGGAATACTACATCACATAATTAAATTGTCAAAGGATCTCCCAGAGATCAAAAACTAAAAGTTGCAGTACACGAATCACGATCAGAGAATCCTGATTTTAAGGTGCCCCTCTGAGCGACAAAACAGGCATTCACTTCTATACAGATGGTTCGAAAATGGGTGGAAGTGCGGGGTAGGGTATAGACCTCTACGCTTGGGAAAAAATTCTTCCTCCTCCCGAATCATAATACAATCCTTAAGGCGAAGATCAGGGCAATGACGGGATGCCTTAAATTTATTAATTCTGAAGGGATCATCGGAAATATAAGGATCTTTACGGTTGCCAAACAACTTTTCAAACAAAGTCTTCGAACTCAGTAAGATCCACGGATGCAGGGATGCACCCGTGACATCACATCCGGGACATTTTAATATCGCAGGAAACGAGATTACAGCAATTTACTAAAATTTCGTTGCCCTTACTTATTTTTCATACTAATTCGATAGTACTTATATTTATAATATTTAGTAAATTTTCTTGCTGATTTCAGCACACAGATTTGAAATTCCACAAAAAGTTTACTAAATTTAGTAGCGGCTACTAATTTTTTCTACGAAGTTCATTGTACTACACGTCAGCAGACATGTGTTGCTAAGATTAGCAATAAATATCACTGGTCTCAAATTAGCAAAATTTCCCGTAATAACAGCAAAATTTTCACTTGACATTACAGACTTTTTTTGGTGAGTGTAGTTAACTTTATACCCCATGCCGCAACAGTAACTCCTTGCATTCTATATTTTGGTCATATTTTTGTTATTTTTTTTTTATTTATTTTGTTATTAATTGAACAAAGATTAAGTTCAATATACTTTTTTACAAGTGTTTCACTTCAACTCAAAATGTTTCACTTCACCCCATCTTGTATTGTTTGAAAAAATCTAACTAACAAGTAAATTGTGTTGTATTATGAAAAGAATTTAGACCACTATTTGCAAAGGATTTATCAAACGATACAAAAAAAATAATGTAAGGTACTTTTTAGTTTATTTGTTTTTTAAATTTTGATATTTTCTATAACGAATATGCTTTAAACCTTAAAAAATAATAACAAAAATACATGCTTTAAAATTTAAGAACTTTCTGTATAAGAAATTTTCTTAAATTCTGAAAGAAAAAAAAAACTTTAAAGAGAAAATGTATTACAATCTAGATATAAGAAATGTTTTTAATACTGCAAAATATATTCTATTCCTTTGCTGTATTAAAGACTATTAATTTTTTATATCGATTTTATTTTATTGTTTTGCGTACAATTTCATTCGTTAATAAAAGAATATGAATACAAAAAAAAAAAAAAAAAAAATACAATCATTAAGAGTTTTATCTTTAGTTTTTTTTTGTTGTTGTTCATATAATTGAATTTTTACAAATGCTGCAATTAAGCAAATGTATTCGTTATCCGTCCATTCATTCATAAATACAGCGTACCACACAAAAAAAAAAATGCTCTTTGTCATAACTATGTCTACATTTTTATTTTTACTGTTTACAGCATTTTGTTGCATGCTTTTATACATTGTATGTATATCGTAATAATAATAATTATTGTAATAATTAGCAGCCAACAGTCAGTGAACTGAAATATACACTGAAAGAAAAATATAAAAATATGCAGCAGTAAAACTCAACATCTATGCAAATAGATGAAACATTATTAAAATTATAACAAAGATGTAAAGGGTGGTTAAATTTTAAGGGCCGATTTTGATTTTGAATAAAACACAAACTATTTAGGAAATTATTGTCATTTCTTTTTATTATGATAATATGGTATTGTTCAATTATGTATGGAATAAAATATCGGCCAAATGGCCGCCGCGATCTCGGCGGTACAGCTCCAACCGATGGTCCAAATTTTCGATGACGCTGAGGCATAATTGAAGTTCTTTGCTGTTAATGTGCCGAATTATCTCATCCTTTAGCTCTTAAATTGTTGCTGGCTTATCGACGTACACCTTTTCTTTCAAATAACGCCAAAGAAAGAAGTCCAACGGTTTCAAATCACATGATATTGGCGGCCAATTGACATCGCCACCACGTGAGATAACACGTGGCCATTGAATTTGTAACGCAAAAGAGCCATTGTTTAGTTAGCTGTGTGACAAGTGGCCCTGTCGTCCAGGGTAATATCCTCAATTCCTGGCCACAATAAGTTCGTTATCATCTCGCGATAGCGAACAACATTCACGGTAAATGCTTGGCCGACCTCATGACACACTATGGCGAACAACAGCAATGTTTTCCGCAGAACGAACTGGGCGAGCATGCAAAGGTGTTGTCACAGACCCGGTTTGCTGAAATTTACCCACAATTCTCCCGATTGTGGACACATTTGGTCGATTTTGCTGACCAAAAAAAATCACGAAGTGCACGAAATACATTCTGATTTGAACGCCCATTTTCATAATAAGCCTCAATAACTTAAACGCGTTGTTCGATTGTGTATCTTTCCATGGTTCAAATTGAGTTGGTCTGAAATTGCAAAATATCAAACGAAATGCAGAAAAAAACTTGACGTTTGGGTGTGCTTCACATTTAACATCGGCCCTTAAAATTTAAAAAAATAGTTTCTGCTTTTTTTAAATTAAATCTTATATACAAAATTTACTTACTCAAAGGTACAAAAAGTATTCAGAAATTTTATGATTGTCCACTTAATGTAACCTAAAAAAACCACTGAGATGAGTGTTATTTTCCCCGAACTATTTTTCCACTAAGAAGATTTGTTAAAATGTGTTAACCTTTTGTTTTTAATAGAAAATTCCTGTGAATAGATCAAAATCCCACAAGTTTTTGTGTACACCCCTACGTATGATTAATATTTGTTAAATCTATTACTCATACGCCTTCATTGTATTATTTATATGGAACTATAAAAACTTTAAAATTTTTATTGCCTTAGGTCATGCTTTTTAAATACAAAATATTTGCTACAATTCATATATATTTCCTAAAATTCATCAATTTAATATTTTAATTCTCAAAACACACAACAATTTATTTTTTATTATTCATGGAAATCTTCCAATACAAACAATAACCAGCAATAGGTGTTTATAGTTAAATTTAAATAAAAATAAAAAATATTTTAGAAACAACACAACAAAAAATGCAATGAGTTTGTTTTTGGATAAGAAAATAAAATTAATTTTATATGAATAAACGTATTTCCGTTTCACATAACACTTACAATTTAATATTTGATTGAATTATTTATATTTATAAAACTTTTATTATTATTTGCCCTTTTAAATAAAAGAAAACGTAATTTAAAATTAATCAATATATAATTATATTGTATAATATTTATATTATCATATAATAACTTAAAGTTTTCTAAACTTTTTTTAACAATTATTTTTTTTCCTCTATCAACACCATACAGCATTTTGTAATTTAATAACATTTTGTTGAACGTTACTGAACGTTATTTAATGATATATTTTGTTTTTTTTTTTCTATATTTTAGCAATTTTGTAAATTGTTATTTGATGGTGTTTACATTATCTTTATTTATTGGTATTTATTTTGTTTTACATTAACAATCTGTTGTAACAAAAGTTAAGTTTGTAATTTTACTCTTAGGAAATTTTTATGTAACCATGATTTATTAGTTAAAATAATAAGATTTATAATGAAGGGAATTTTTACGACATTTAATTTAAAATTGATTGTAAGATAATCAGTAGAGAGTCTATTTACAACAATTTTACACTAAATATTTTCTTAAAAAAAAAAAGAAATAAAAATTCTCATATTTTCATTATTTCAAGCCATAATATTAAACTTATGTACATCACATACAATACATAAGGAAGTAAATTTTTTAAAAATTACAACCACCCGATGAAAAAAGTTTTATTATAAATATATGTAGGCATATTATTATATGTACCCGAGTGAAAGTTTATATAATCATATCTGGCTTTATCAAATAATAACATTTATCTAATATGATCATGAATACATATGTCGGTATGCATAGCTATATTACATGCTTTTTTTTAATTATCTTATATTGTTACATATATAATCACATCTAGTTATATATTGATCTGTATAAAATTAGATATGCTTTATATGACAAGATATGGTATTTAGTATATCATATAATGCTATTTATAATTATATGTAACATATCTCATACAGGATCCTATATATTTATATATTGTTTATAAAAATTCATATACATATTCTTGTATTCAGCTTACATATATATTTATATATAATGTCATATAAGATGTCAAATATTTGAGATATAATAATATATGGTTAGAGTATTCAAAAACCGAAACCGAAAACCGGTCAACCGGTTTCTTTATTTTTAAAAACCGATCGGTTTCGAATATTTTGTAAATTCGAAGAAAACCGAAAACCGGTCTTTTTTGTTCGGTTAACCGGTTTTTTTAATTACATCACCAACTGGGTTACTTGGTCTCTTTTATTTTTTCCGAACACTTTTATAATCGTTTGTTTGGTTATGAAGATTTAGATGTAAGTCGGATAGATTCCGATGAAGACTTAACTGTGGATATTCCAAATTCAAATAATCTAATTTTTGATCTAAATAACACAATAAAGAGCATTCAAAATCCTCAAAAAGAGACTGTATAAAATCATTCATCATTATATGTGACCTTCTCCGAGAAAAGGGACCTAGTGTGAAAGTGAAGTTTTGGGAAAAACGCATGTAAAGTTTCATAACGCATTATCACTGTGAACACACCTTCAGGTAGGAGATGCGATTTGGTTATGATTGGGTGCCGACTTTGGTGACGTCTTGCCTATGTGGTGACGTATTTTTTTCGCTTTTACAGGTTGGTTGAAAAGTTCTTGCGCTCGAAATGAAAGAATACTGTTTTTGTTACGAAATATATTTTTTATTCAATATTATCTCCTAGAAGCTCAATACACTTTTTCCAATGATCTTCCAATAATTTTATCCCATCCTTATAATGGTGTTCCGGAAGCTCTGCAAAATAACCGTCTACGGCTGCTATGGCCTCTTCATTCGACGAAAAATGCTTTCCACGAAGGAATTGTTTGTAGTCACTGGGAGCCAAATCTGGTGAATACGGTGGATGTTCAAGCAATTCGTACTTTAATTCTTTGAATGAAGCCATCGTCAAAACACTATTGTGACCAGGTGCATTGTCTTGATGAAAAATGATTTTTTCTTCCTTAAACCAGGTCTTTTCTCACGAATTTTTTCATCCAGCTGATCCAAAAGGCTGCAATAATACTCAGAGTTGATTGTTTTGCCTTTCTAAAGATAATCAATCAACAAAATTCTTTTTGCATCCCAAAAACTGATGCCATAACCTTCTTTGCTGATGGTTGTGACTTCACCTGCTTTGGAGCTGAACAACCAGCTTCAGTCCACTGTAAACGTTCTTGTTTCAATTTAGGATCATGGTGGTAGATCCAAGTCTCATCTATAGTTATAAAACGATGCAAGAAGTCGGTTTTATTCTGCTTAAAACGCTCCAAATTACGCTGAGAAATTTGTTTTCGATCCAGTTTTTGTTGAATTGTTAATGTGTGCGGCACTAACTTTCCAAACAGTTTTTCCATACGTAATTCTTCACGTAAAATATGGAGTACTCGTTCGTCTGAGATGGCTATGGCATTAGCAATTTCACGCTTAGTCAACCTTGGATCTTCACTAACCATATTATGTACCTACTCAATGATTTCTGCTGTGGTTGCAGTTATTGGTCGTCCTTCGCGTGGATCGTTTTTAAGGCTGGTACGACCACGTTTAAATTCACCAGCCCAAAATTCAACGGTGCGTTTTGAAGGTGAGGACTCCTTATACACTTCTTACAATCGTTCATAAATTTCCTTTGCTTTTAAACCCTTCAAAACAAAGAATCTAATGACTGCACGATATTCAATTTTTTTCCATATTAAAAGAAATCAATGACACGTCTACTTCAAATGGCTTGTAAACAAAGAAAGAATTGACAGAATGTCTTGCAACTTTGCATGTGTTCTCAGTACAGTTATACCAACTTGAGAAAAAAAAAGTTTGTAGCTAGCAGTGCCATCTCTTGGAGAGCGCAGGAACTTTTCAACCAACCTGTAGAGTGACAATTTACCAAAAAATCAATTGTCACTCTACAATTTAAACCCAAGATATCAAAAAAAGTAAAATTTTAATGTTTTTTCCATTTTTATCGATTTTCTCAAGTTCGTTTTGTACGTTTTTATGGGGTAAATAAATTATTATCAGAAATCTAACTCATTTCATCTTATTCTACACTCTTTTAGGTACCAGAATCCACTCTTAAGCCCAAACCCGTTTTTTGACACACTAGGTCCCTTTTCTCGGAGAAGGTCACATATGATGATTTCATATATCTTGATAAATGCGACCAAAGAACTGAAAAGTTGGACAATTTATATAATTGTCTTTTGACTATTTGTCCAACATTATACCTTTAATCATGTAAAACATTTCTAGGTATTGTGGTCCTGAAATGGATTAGAATTCTAAAAAAATAAATTATATATGGTTCTACATCAATGAATTCGAAGCCCAGCCAGAGAGATAAATTTTTTCTTTTGTTATTTTTAATATGCTTTTAATTTCTTATTAATATTTTTGCAGAATTTTAAATTTTTAACCCATTTTGGAGCAACAGTGGTTAGAAATTTTTAATATCATATTTAAGATACAAGTATAATAAGTTTTATCAAAATCTAGGTAAATATACAGTAAAAAAAAAACTTGTACACTTATATTAATAATTTTATAAGCACATAATTTTAATATCTCGTTAAGATAGCACAACCAAATAAAAAGTAAATAAGAGCGTATTTACTTGACTAATTTTGGCTTTTTATTTCAAACTTGTAAAGTTACCCGTTTGTTAAAATAACCTCAAAAATACTTAATGTATTCAGACAAAAAAAAAATAAATTGGACACTGCAAAATAGAAACCAAACAAGTGCTACCAACTAAATTAATGGTTTATAACGTTCGCCTCTATTATCTACTTTGAGTTCAATAAATATTTTTTTGTATTTTTTTTATGTGAAAATTAACGTAAATGTGATTCTAGGCAGTTTTAGAACAATTTTTACAAATTGAATTTTTTACTCGAATTGGGCAATTCCATCTCTAACCGCACAGCATTCGGATTTGTCATTTACGATTTTAATGAAAATCGCCACGAATATTGTAAATGGGTAGTGTTTATGAAATCATTAACCTTTCGACCCCAAACCCTTTCGGTTTTCGATATATAACGTCATGAAAATTGGCAAAAACATCAAAATATCGAAAAAGTGTCCATACAAAGTTGTCCATAACTTCTAAACTATACAACCTAAAATTTTTCTATTGGTACCATTTAAATATTTTTTGTTTTTTAAAAAAATATTATTAGTAAATTTTTTGGAGTTTAAGGTAAAATTTTAATTGTTTTAAAGGCTGATATTTAGAACTAAAGAAGTTTTTAGTGCTAGTGAATGTCCTATATTTTGAAATTTAAGTTTTGTATGTATGAAATTTAAGTTTCTATGTATGTATAAGTTTTAATTATTTGAAATAACATTTTCTACAATATCCACTTTTTTAAAATTATTAATTTTTTTTTTGCTAATTTTTGCAAATCGGTTTTCGAAAATTTATAAAATGATTTGTGAAGTTAGGACAAAAAATTAGTAAATATTACTAAAAATCAGTACAAAAATAGTAAAGTGGGATTGAAAACCATTTACAACTATACTAACGTTTTTTTTCTGAGTGTAGGAACTTTAGAGCCCTACAAGACAAATATGTGTAATTTCAGACTTATAGCCAAGGGGGCTTGCTCAAAATTTTAAGGGGAAGACTTCCCCCTTTGTGCATATTTGCGATACAATTTTCGAAGATACCATCCTAGCGGATGTTAACGCCGGAAGATAAATCATCATGCTAAAATTTAGGCTCCTAGATCCTGTATAAATATACGATTTTTTTTTCGTTTCATGAATCGTTTTATAAATACTATGAAAAGTTACTTTGTATGAAAATCTATAAATTATTTTATAGATAAAGTTTTTTTTTTTAAGAGTACATCCCAAATTTCAATTTTGTAACTTAAATGGTTTGAACTGGGTGATTAGGTAGGGCGCACTTTTTAAGTTTTTAACGCCATTTTTCCAAAAAGCACGATTACTGATATTAAAAAAATTTAAAATTTTCCAGAAAATATTAAATACCACAAATATGAGCGTAAGTTTTTTATGTTTATTAATATGAACAAATTACACAAGTGAATAATTTCAAAGTAAAATTGAGATCGCCTAGGTCTGAAATAAATATTGTACAATAACATATAACCACTTAAATATATACTTTTTATATAATTATATAACAGTTTTATCAAGTTGAGTTTTTTCGTCGGGCATACAAAATTATTTTGTTTTTAATGTCAAGGTTTTAACGATCGTTAAAAAAAAGACTTAAATGTAAAACAAAATAACTAATTGGTGACGCCAACAGAACAACTTACAGCGAACAATTAATATTTTTATGATTACAATTTTTATGATTACAATTAAAAACGTTTCTGAAGTATCAAAAAAAAAAAAAAACAAAAATAAACAAAAACCAAACATGAACAAAAAATATATTATGACGAGTGATAGTCGAGACAAAAATAGTAAAAAAAAACTAAATGTTTTCCAATTCGATAGTTGTTTGAAAAGTTATACGAGGCTAATAAATTAATGCTTTCATTGGGATTGAATTGAAATCAATTGTAATGAAATTATATTTTGAATTAATGGCAATCATTTTATTGGTCTGATTTTTTTTAATAAATGACAATGGTTATAAATTCCAACTGACAGATAAGCTTTTCGAAAATCCTTAAAATTTAGAAAAATCTCTGAGGTACACAAAAACCTATTAAAAATATGTACAAATCGATAAGTATCTCTAAACTGTGCTTAGCGTTCCACTTCCACTTGTTCTCCTTTTCATTCCATTGCATTTTTGATGTCTACTGGTTCCATTCCACTCGTTCCCCGTTACATTCCATTTTGGTTACATGGCCTGTTTCAATTCTTGTTGTACCCCATTTCATTTCAATTTACATATTTAGTGTTTCCATTCTACTCATTTTCCGTTTCATTTAATATCGTTCACATACAAAATAATGTATATTACCTTTCTTGACGAATTTTTTATTTCGTTTTTCAGAATTTTATTGCAGACAAATGCTTTATTTTAATAATTGCAATTTGTTTTTTTTTTATCAAAACCGCCCTTCTCTACCATTCCTAACATGTTTTGTAATGCAAGATATTTCATTGCCTTTAAATGTTAATGAACGTTTTTTTCATTTGCTGTAGCTTTAATCAACAGTAGTAAAATTTTAATGCGAATGAAAAATTCCCAAGTATGACTGAATTGCAGAAAGATGATAAGAATATCACTGGTGAAACTAAAAAGCATTTGATGTGAAAAATTTAGGGTTCGTGTGATAGTGTGGATTGCAATTTTGTAAAATATCTTAAAAATTGCTAGACAATTTATTTCATATTCATACTTTCCCTATCATTTATTCCGTATTTATGTTTAGCTGGCAATGTTTGGTATACCTTCTCTATTAAGTATTATTAGTATACTTGTTCTATATCTTTTTTACGTTTTGTTTAATTGAAATTTAAGCATTGATTCTCTATAGAGTTTCATGTATGTGTTCACTTTTAATGTTATGTTTGCTTTTAGCAATTTTTGCTGCTTTTTGTATTATTCGATACTTTTGCTACTCATACTTTACATACACCAGTGATTTCCAAACTTTTTTGTGCTATCCGCCACTTTTAAAGAATCAAAATCGCACATGTCCCCTCATAATAAGTAATTTATAAGATTGAAAATAATTTGACATCTTATATCCAGACCTCTAAAAATATAATTTCTTGATTTAAATTATAAATATGATTCAATAAATCAATTTACAAAATTCTTTTTAATGATAAAATGATTTTCTACTTTAGTCAACCAAAGATTAAAGTTGAGTTTTCTTGATTCTTTCAATAAAATGAAATGAATTGATTAAATTTTAGCAAACAAAAAATTTAACAATTAAAACATGAAACAAAGTATTGAATTGAATTAATATAAATTAAATTAAATCATAGTAAAATAGTTCTCATAAACTAGTTCTCAGAAAATTATCGAATATAAAAAGATCAGTTAAGAATTTTTTCTAAAATCGTTATGAAAATAATTTTATCTTTCAGGTATAAAATGGTGGATTGATTTTATGAACGTACCTTATATGAGGGTTGATAGGTAAAGAAGAAAATGCCAAAGAGATAAAGTGAAAGTGTCCTTAAGCAGGCAATAGGTGCGTTCGATGCTAATTGGGCGTTATTACAAGTTATTCATTAATTTATTAAATAAAAAAAAAATTTATGCGCATTGAATTATCTTTTTCAAGATTTATCTTTTTCAGCTCTAAGAATTTTCTACAACTTATGTGAAAATCTAAAATTTTCGAACAGAGTGGTTTTTTCAAAATCGAAATAAAATCGATCTTCACAGCTAATTCGAAAGAAAGTACATGTTGATAACTTTAAGTTATTTTGTACATGTTGCTTCATATATATGAAACCTTTTTTTAAATATGATGAGGAATTTTTAATATATATTAATTGAGGAATATGCGCTTCACTTCTTCATATTAATAAAGAAGTTTCTTCATATTTTTTAAGAGATTTCTTTAATATTTATGGAGAAATTTTATCACGTATATAAAGAAGTTTCTTCTTGTTTATGAAGAAGTTTCGTCAATTTGGTGACTTTTTTTTATTTAAATTTGTTTTTTTTTAATTATTTAAATAAATAAAAATGCAAACTTAATGAGAATTAAGTATTTTTTTATTAATTTTTTTTTTTATGAAATGAAGATTTTTGAAATTATTGTTATAAATTTGTATGAATTACATATAAAAACTTTTTAAATATGATAAAGATCAATTCGATGAAATTTTTTTTTTTATAGAGTGCACTTATCGTCATATAATTTTTTAGTGTTGCCAACTTTTCTTTCAATCAGGGTTCAGTATGCATAACTAAAATTTAGATAAATTTTTAGTTTTATGAAGAGAAAATTTTTCTTTTATCAAATAATTTATTCATTGCCCCCTAAAATATTGAAATTTTTCCCCTAAAATTTGAAGATCCAGCTATGTTGGGAACCACTGACATACACCATATGTTCGTTTACATTTTCATACATACATTTTTAATTAGCGCTTATAGCTGTTTATTGTTGACATATGTATGGATGAACCAATATGCAAAAACAGAAATATAACAATTTGTATAGTTTTTGCTTTAGTTATAAATTATAGGAAAGCAACACTATGCAACAAAATAAAGGTCATGGTCTCGGGCATGAACGATTCTTATAGTAGATGAATGAATTAGGTTAGTACAAGTTAATTAATTTCTATTGAAATTTACCCAACTTATAGTAGAAATTTGTACTTTTGCTATAAATTGGGTGAATTCGTGTAAAAACAATACACACATAATGTGTAAATTTACTAAATATGTGCGTAAAATAGTTTATTTTAACAATAAATGTTTGCATAAAATTCCTTAAAATTCGTAAAAATATCCAAAAATTTTGTATATTGTATTTGCTAACGCAGTGTTTAAAATTAAACAGCACAAAAATATATATATTTTTTTATAAAACAAGAAATATAATTTAGAAAAATAAATATTCGTCTTTAGTTTTTTTCCTATTTTCAATTTTGAAAATGTCAAAATATTTATTTATTTATTTATTTATTTATTTATTTATTTATATATTTTATTTATGTTAATGATATAATTACAAATTATATCCTAATACATACCCTAACAGAGCACTAGCCACAATGGCTATCGGCTCCTTGTAGCGAAAACAGACCAGAGCCTCTGGTGGGAATTGAACCCATGACCCCCGCACGCTACCAACTAGCCTACCGGGGCTCTCGACCAAAATATTTATTTCATTTCATTTAGTATATTTAAAAAATGTATGCTTAAAATTATAATTTAAAGGAATAATATTAATTTTAAGCATAATATGTTTAATTGTAAACACATTATGTCTAATTATACATTGTAGGTGTATAATTGTGTACAAAATAGTTTTACGGATTTGTTGTTTATAATTTCCAAATTTGCTTAATATTACATAAAACTTTATTCTTTTTATGGTGGTAAATTTAAATAAATTTTTTACAGTCAAATTTTATGGTCATTTAAATATTTCATTTTTCTGACAATACTACACTTTAAATAGTTTCTAAATTAAAATGAAAAAAATAGCATTTAAAAAAAATATTATTTTATTTAAAATATGATTTACTTACTTTTCATTTTAATCAAATGGTTTTGGTTATTTATTTTAAAATGTTGTTTACACAACTGGCACTTCAGTAAAAATTAATGATTAATCAGTTAAAAAATAAATGTTAAAATTTAATCTACCAGTTCTGTAAAAAAATAACTGATAATTCAAAGTATTTGAAATTATTTCAGATTTTTTTTTGTATTTTTCTTTGTTTTTTAAACTACCAAATGTATAATGAAACAGTTTATAGACACATTTTGTGTGTATAGACACATGTGCGTGTGTTTATGAAGTTTTTGTAATTTGAATTGAAATAATTTTGTATATAAACAATTTAAATAAAAAACATATTGGAGTTGTTTGAATATTATTTTTTGAAATAGACAAGAAAAAAAAAACTAAATTTGTAATAACTGTAACGGAAACAAATAAACCACAAATATCCGTTATGTGGGTAAATTTTTATTAAATTTCACACAAAAGAAAAAAATAAATGAAACTGAAAAAAAATCCGTAAATGACAGTAAATTATTTTGAACAAATGTGGAAAAAAATTAAAATAAATATTTCTTTGAAAAATAAATGTACGTTTTTATTTTTATTTAATTAGACTTTCTTTGAAAAATTAGTGTATGTATTTATTTTTAATAAAACTTTAAATCATTTTGCATGCTGTTGTAGATCTTAACACAGCATACAGTGGGGAATGCTCAGATTCCTGTCAAATTTTATACATCCAAAGCAATTTTTGGATTAAAAACATATCAGAACTTTCTATTATTATAGTTCCTTTATGGCCGCATAACGAATTTATATTTTCTTATATTACTTTATAGAAAGCAAGGGAATTATTCCGTTAAGCTTATAAAAAAATTTATTTATATTTATCTATGAGTGTATTACTTTTTTTTGAAAGCTTAAATATTTATTGCATTTTTGTATATATTTAATATTTATATTCCGTAAAGTTTTATCACTCTATTATTTCATAAACAATTAATTTAATGCTTCAGTAAACACCACAGAATATAACAAAAAAAAAGAAAGATTGAAATAAACACAGCAATATACAATCAATCATACATATAATCCTACAATAAACAACGAAAAATTAAATAAATTTTTATAAAAAAACACTGTATATTGTTAATGGAATAGTTAGTTAGCACTGGAACCAAGCGAAAAAGCTACAAAAAAAAAACAAAAATTAAAATCAAAATCAACGTGCGAGTATTAGAAGTGATTTATCTCTAGTATCATAATCTCCTTAACTCGAGCATCCGAATTTGGGTTTTTGGCTTGGTGGCTTTTTGGTGGGCGTTTGAATTTTCATATTGCACATCCTAATGTTAGATAGTCTTTGGTAGAATTTAAGAAAAACCAAACAAGGCATCATTATTATTATTAATATAGATGACCATCCATGGTCAAGAAAAAAAATCATATTTGTCTTATACAACACAGACTATACATAGTTACACTAACCAAGTAATGAAAATTTGGTACTAAAAGGTAATTTATCATTTAATATTTAATATTTGTAGTTAATGAGAAATTATACAAATTGTTGGATAAGAACGAAAAATTACAAAAAAAAAAAAAAAAAAAGAAGACAAAGAAGTTTTCATTCCAACTATGAAATGTTTTATAATTTATTTTAAAACGATAAATTGATTTATAATTTAAAATATTTCACGGTACAAATATTTTATGAAGAATCTACTTTATTTAAGATCAAATAATATATATTTAAAAGTAGTCCATTGAAAACTTCTGAAACACTGTGTAATTTAGGGATGAAATGGACAACTTCAGCAAGTTTCATTAATATTTTATTTATGAATAAATTTATTCATACTACATATATTTTTTAAAGAAATTTTTATTTTAACTTTTTATACATTACTGATTTATTTCAGTTTCATTAATTTTTTCATTTGTTTGAAATTTAATTAATATTTACCTACAAAACGGAAATTATATGTATATTTGTTTTTTTTTTTAATTATTACAAATTTAAATTTGTGTGCTTTCTGTTCAAAAAAAAAAAAAACATTAAAAAAATACCAATTTTGTTTTTTATTTAAATTGCTTGCTTATATACAAAACTATTTCCATTCGAATTACAAGAACTTCATAAACACACACATATGGTAATTCACACAAAATCTGTCTATAGACTGTGTATATTTTGTAGATTAAAAAATAGACAAAAATAACAAAAAAAAAAAAACTGATACAATTTAAAATAAATGAATAATCAGTTATTTTTTTACGGAAGTTTTAGGTATAATTTTAACACTTAATTTTAACTGATTAATCATTTGTTTTTTACTGCTGTTGTACGGTTGTTCAAACAACATTTAAAAGTAAATAATAAAAACCATTTGATTTAAATGAAAAGTTAGTATACCGGTTTTTAAATGAAATATCATTTTTTGTAATTGGTATTTTTTGCTATTTTAACTTACAAACTATTTGAAGTGTTTAAGCCATATTAAGAATATTAGTTTTAGTTAATTTTAACTTTTAAATCACACTTTATATGCAGTGTTGATATTTTACCAAAACTTTTAAAAGCAAATTTGTTTTTTAAACATATGTATTACAAAATTCTTGTTCAAAAAATTCACTTAAAGTTTTGTAACAATCAAATGAACAAACAAACAAACTTCCCTAAAATAACAACTTAATTATAATTCTTGTTAAGAGATGAAACAGATACTTGATGGAAAATAACAAGAAACTTAAAACATAATTATGCCCACAAATGTATTCTCTCACACACACACAGCTAAAAACTTAGACGAGATGTACTAAAAAAAAAAAAACAATTACAAATCCGTAAAATTTTCCATTTCCCAACTTAAAATGGAAACGAATTATACTACGAAAATAGACTTGCATCAAGGAATACATTTATATATAGCACCTATACAAAAACAATTTTTACATGTAAATGAACAAGAAATAATATGAAACAGAAAATTCTATTTCAAATGTGTTGAGTTAAATTTAAAACAAAAACAAAAAACAAATAAAAAAAAAATGGTGCAATGAACTTTAAGTCTAAGTATTGGCCACTAATACTCTTGGATGATGTCTCTTTTTTTTTTCTCGTTTTATTTTTTGGTATTATTTTTTAAGAACTTATAATGGTTTGAATACAAACAATTAAGTTAAAGTGCTGGTAAAATAACAAAAAAAAATTAAATTTACTAAACTCATGTAACTTTAAGTACTGACGTCAGAGTTATCAGAAGTATAATGTTTAATATTTTTTGATATTGTTTTTCTATTTACTTTTAGTTACTACACTAAAAATAGATTAACTAAACATAATACGCGATTAGTTTTAATAGCAAAACACGTTAAAAGACTGTCCCTAACCAAATAGTTAATTATATTTACGTTAATAAACCATTTAGAAATCATGCAATTTTGTTAATAGACTGAGCCCCGTTAGTTTAGTTAGCTTCTAACTGGGACTTTAACTGTACACATTTGTTGTTGGTTATCATACAAAATTTGAATTTATTTATTTAACGAGATATTGTGTTATCGGGCATTAGTGAATTAAATTGTATAAAGTACACTCTAATAAATTTTTGTGGTACACTTTAAAAAATAATTGTAAATTTACTACTATAAAATGGGTAAAGTTTTATGTAATATTACAAAAATTTGGTTAATATAAACACTAAATGCGTAAAACTTGTTTGCGCATACCTTTTTTTTTACATATACAATAATACACATACGAAATATTTTTAAACACTATGTGTTTACAATTAAACACACTATGCCTAAAATTAGTATTATTTTGTAAAATAAAAATTTTACGCACAAAGTTTGTAAATATTCTAACTTATAATGATAAAAAAAACTATGACATTTTGAAATTGAAAAAAAAAACGGAAAAATTTTAAAAATTTAAAAAAGCTTTATTAGTTTTTTTTTAATTTATCAATTAATGTGAATTACTAAACAATAGATTTATTGTTTTTATTTTTATTGTAAATAACTAAGAAATAAATTTACTTTTTTATACAAAACAAAAAAAATTGTGGTAATTTTTCCCCATTTTATGTGTACATTTACAGAAAAATCGTGTTTTTTTTACTCACAAATTTGGTATATTTACTTTTTAATTTAAATTTTTTTTTTAATTTTTACTCACTTTTAATGTAATTTTACCCATTTTGTGTTTAACTTACGCATAATGTGTGTATTTTTTTCATTTACGCACACATAGTAAATTTACCCAATTTATAGTAGGATTACAGTTTCTTACTATAAGTTGGGTATATTTGAAAAGAAATTATATAGAGTGTAGGAAACTAATGATACATACTATAAATTGAGTAAATTTACTACGAGTGTTTAAATGAAAACAAAATTACGCACATTATGTGTAAGTTAATTACACACAACAAGTGTAAATTTACTTTGAAAATGTGTGAAGAATTTTTATAAACTATGTGTAATTTTACAATTTTTGTGAGTACATTTTCAAAATAAAATTACAATATAACACTTAAAAATAAAATTGTCAAACAATTTTTAAAATTGAATATTAGTAAAGAATGTTGTAATAATGTTTAATATTCAAATTCTGAGAACATTTTCCTATTGAAAAATGATTCTGAGCACTTTTTCCTATATCAAAGGACTGTGCTTTCTCTGGGCCTTTTGTTATGCAAAAAATTAAAGATTCTGTGTACTTTTTCCTGTAGAAAAATATTAGATTCTGGGGACTTTTGCTTTTAGAAATAACCTCATTTTCTGGTGACTTTTTTCTATAGATAAAGTCTCATATTCAGTATACTTGTTCCATTACATAGGGATTTTATATGAGAAAAGTCTTTAAAATCGGAGGAGTTTCTATGGGAAAATATTCCATAGAAATATTCCATAAACGCTCTCAAAGTTGGTGGAATGTTTTTTCTCGGAGGCCGACGGTTTTTCAATAGGACTAAGTACTCAGGATCGAAGATGTGTTCTGTAGAAAAAGTCTTAGGAATCTATAGGAAAAAGAGCTCATAGTCTTAGATGTTTTCTGTAGAAAAGAGTCTTCAGAATCGAAGAGCTCATATATGTATTGAATAACTTTCTCAGAATCTGAGGGTCTTTCTTTCTTGAAAAGTCCTTAGAATCTGGATTATTATCAATAGAAAGATAAAAAATACTCATTTTCTGTGTATTTTTTTACAGAATAAGACTCAGTTTTATAAACACATCATTGTACCGAAAAAGTCATAGTTTCTGTACAGGAAGCTTTACAGGAAAAATTATTCAGAACCAGAAACCATTTCTATAGAAAAAAATCCAATAGGAAAACTAAGAGATTTAAAGACCTTTTTGTTTTAAAAAATCAAAAAAAGTCTATAATGACAACTGAAAATTTTGTTGTTACTACTTGCAATTTTGCTAATTTGGGCCCAGCGGTATATTTTTTGCTAATCTTAGCAACACATGTCTGCTGACGTGTAGTACAATAAAATAATTTGAAAAAATTTGAGTAAACTTTTTGTAAAGTGGAATTTAAAATCGTTTTGCTAAAATCAGCAAAAAAAAATTACTAAATATTAATATTAGTACAATGAAATTAGAATAATTAGTAACTTAAAATTGATCTGCTAAAATCCACAACAAATTTGACTAAATATTAGTGAAATGGAAATAGCAGGAAAGTTACCCAGCAAAAACAGGGTTTTCACTATTTACCAGCTTATTTACTCGTTTAATTACATTTGTTCGCAATGTCCCAAAAGTAATGAGTAGTTGTTATCTTCTCACTAACAAAAAAAAAAAACAACATAAAGTAATCATTATCCTCTCGCTTACAAAAAGCCAACAAATAATGAGTACCCATTACTTTTTGGACATCGCGATCAAAAGTTATTAAGCGATTAAATAGAAAGGTAAGTAGTTGATATAATGTTTTTGCTGCATAATAACCGCTACTAAACATTGGTAAAAGTCTGTACAAGGTTTATTAAAATAAATAAGTTTTAATAAACAAAAATAAATAAGGAACTAAACTCAATGAATTTGAAATGTAAAATATAGAAAAATTTGTATTGATTAAAAAAAAAAATATTAAAATGCTCCAAAATATTCTGTAAAAAATCTGTAATTTGTAAATAACAAAACAATTTACTAAATAATATTTTTTTTTTACTGAAAATTAGTACAAAAATAGTTAATTGGGATTGAAAACAGTTTACAAATCATTTTACTAAGTTTTTTTTTTATGAGTATAAGCACTTTTGCCTGAATAAATAAAAAAAATAAAATAACTCAGATTATGAACATCTTTTCTTATAGAAAAGCCTCAAACGCTAAGAGATTTTTCCCTAAGCAACGTCCAAAGGAAGAAGGATTTTATATTGGAAAATGTTTGTTTACACGCAGAAAAATTTTTTGAAGTTGCCAACTAAAATTGGGTTACTACGACAAAAATAAATTGATGCAACTGAAAATTGGTTTCCAAAACAAATTTTGGTTAGTGCACAAAAAATACTCCGTAATTGCATTTCAATTTGGTTGCCCTAACTGAAATAATTGATAGTGGCAATCAAACAACATTTTTAAATTCGATTGGCACTTTATTTTTCTGTGTGTAAGCACCTATCTACTACTGTCAGAACTTTCTGGTTCAACCGTGTCAAATTCCATAAGGGTGCAAAAAAATTTCAAAGTGGGGAATTTTTAAACAACGAAATTAATCTAATTTTATTGATTTGGGGAATTTAATTTGGTTCAAAACACTTAAAAACGTTGAATATATTTTAAAATATTATATTATTTAGATTCTGTCTGACAATGTGCTTATTACAAGTGTTGTTGTATTATATTGTGTCCAACGATTCCCACCTTCCACCAAAAAAAAAAAAAATACTTTTTTCTTCTGATAAGATACAAATATTTAAGTACCGTATGAGTAATATGAAATATATTGTTGTGTCATAATAATATGTGCAAATAGAGAAACAAAAATTACTAAAAATCAAGAAAAAAATTTCAATTGAAATAAATTTATTAATAAACCTAAAGATTATTTTCTTTTTAATTAAAATATTTTCCTAATTATTTTTAAAATTCGGACATGTTAATTTAAATACTGAAAAGTTTATTTTAACTACAATCATGTTTACTATAATAACATTTATATTTAATTTAAAAATGTTGGTAAAAAAATAAAATGTTATTTCAAATATGATGTAATAATTGATTAAATTATGATTTTTTTTCTCTGTGTTTAATATTTTATTTTTAGTCACTGCGTTTTTTCTCTATATATAATTAATTTTTTTTTGTATCTTAAGTTAGACACCCTCAATTTATTGTATTTTTTTTTCTTATTTGTATGCTGTTATAATTTAATTAAAAACACGAGCTTCATATGATAATAAGATTTATTATTTATTTACTAAATACTAGAGTAAAGTGTTTAAATTTGAAAGCAAAAGCACAAAAAAAGATACACTGCAGTTTATTCTAATTACCTTATTTTAAATATAAATTTTTTTTAAACAAATACAAGGTGTAAAGTACTTATTTGCAAGGTGGAGCAATAAGTATCACCCTATTGGAAAGTGTTGAAATTTTCGCAAATGTCATCGTATTTCAGTTTGCTTTTGACATTCGTGTAGTAGACACCTGTGAAATTTATAGTGAATAACAAGAACGTGCTATAATTGTGACAATGTTACCCGCAGTGGTTCGCCAATAGTGTTAACCCTCAGTTAAGGATCGCTTTAATATCAGCGATCATGTCAATAATTACAGTTCTTGGTTAGGGAGAACGCAAAATCCAAGCATAATTCATGAATTACTACTACAACTCCTTAAGTTCACTGTGCACGCAATGAAAAAACATGGTTGGGTCAATCATATTCGAAGAGCATCATATATTTTTGGGTTTATGGTTGTACCAACCATAATCGTACAATATTATAGTTATCATATTATGATAATAAAATAACCATATTATATTATGATTCAAAAATTACCATATTATGGTCCTAAATAAAAATGTTATATTGAGGTTATCATAATATGATCGCAAGTAATCATAGTATGCTTAAAATGTTATCATATTATGACCCCTCAAAACTATATTATGATTCCTGGATAAGCTTAAGGGAAAAGTTCTTAGAAACTATGAAAAAGCTTTTTAAATTTAAGAATATTTCCTTTAGAAATGTTTTTTCTATAAAAAAATATAATATTAAGGTCTTTTTGAAGAAAAATTGTTAGGGAAAAAATCACAGAGTTTAAGAACTTTTTTTTTTTGATTGTATAGTTATTTATTGATTGTTGCCAACATTTTATCGTTGCATAATTATCATATTTTTTCATAGTCAGAATTTTTGTTACAACAGTATAGTTACAGACAATCATGATATAAAATAAAAGGTGCCAATCATAAAATAGTAAAATATTTACTAAATAATGATGGTAGCGACCATGTTGATGGTTAGAAAACCAATAACTTGGTTGTGACAACCATACCCGATTGCAGCAAGCACAATATATTAGCAGTGATCATATTACAACCATGTATTTTCTCTGCGTGTGTGGTGTACATTTACGTTTAAAGAGATTATTGGACCTCGTTTTTTCGTAGAAGCCAAAGGTAACGTTATTACGGTGAACTACGGCCGCTATAGAGCCATACTGACTCAATTTTTCTTAACAGAAGTTGACAATCTAGATTTGGAGGACATGTGGTACCAACAGAACCGGGCCACTTGTGATACTGCACGCCATATAATGCGCATTTTGAAGAATGTATTCTTAGCGCATATAATCTCGCGTTTCGGTGATTTGTTTTGGCCAGCCCATATCCCGATTTGAATGCCTCGGAATTCTTTCTTTTGGGATATTTGAAGTCGTTGGTGTACGCGAATAAGCCCCGCACCTAGGAGTAGTTAAAAAATGTAATCAATTAATTTTTAATGCATACAATTTTATTGCTATTAAATGGTTATGATTTTCTTTTTCATTTACATTACCCAGCAAAAACATGGTATCAACTACTTACCAGCCTATTTACTCGCTTAATTAGTTTTGTTCGCGATGTTTAAATATATACGAATTTGTACTCATTTAGAATGGATAAAATTTTGACATTTTTTAACACTCCAAAAAAACAGGTATTAAAGTTAGCAATATATTGCTGAGTCAGCAAAATTTTAGTCAGGCGAGTGCTTGCAGAAAAATTTGTAATGTCAGTAAAAATCAGCTGATTTTAAAAAAACATAGTAGTAAATTCTTTGAGGTATCCTTACATTTAAGCCATAATTCATTGTAAACAGATGAAAGAGCATTACTGGATCAATGCATTAATAACACTCGTATGTTATCATCACCATTAACTTTATTTATTTTCTGTCCATTAATGTACATGGTACGAGTTATTGATAGTGGTTACACGTGCAAGACATAACAATGTGTCAATGTTTTTTTTTTATACATATGGTAACATTTTTCTTTATTAAATTTGTTAGTCAGTGTAAACAACTTGTTGAGTAGAAAAATTTTGGTTATTTGCAAAAAAAAAAAAAAATAAATATAAAAAATTACATGCATGCAAAGAAAAACCATAGTTGGGGCAATCATATTCGAAGAGCATCATATATATTTGGGTTTATGGTTATGCTAACCATGGTTATCATATTATGATAATAAAATAACCATATTTTTACCATAACACAGTCCCTACAGTTATATTATGATTCAAAAATTACCATATTATGGTCCTAAATAAACATGTTATATTGAATTGACAATAATATGATCGAACGTAATCATATTATGCTCAAAATATTATCATATTATGGTCCCTCATAACTATATTATAATTCCTGAATTATCGTTATATGATTCCTTATCTAAGAAAATTTCTTAAAGGAAAAGTTTTTAGAAACTATGAAGAAGTTCTCTAAATTTAAGAATATTTCTACTAGAAAATAGAAAAGTCTTCAGAATCTATTAAATTTTCTTTCAAAGAAAGGCCTTAGAATCTTCATTTTTTAGGAATGTATGAATTTTTATCTAACAAACAGTATGCAGAATCTGAGAATTTTAATTTAAGGAAAAGTCCATAGAATCTAAAAATGTTTTTATCAGATAATTTTCTAAATATCTAGTATTTTGTGTAAGAAACCTATTCCTACAAAAAAAATTAAGGTTCTACAGACTTTTTCTTATAAAAAAATATTTTATTAATATTATTAGAACTTTTTACAAGAAATGAATTAAAAAATAAATATATTTTGTTAAGAAACGAATAAAAAAATATAAAATCTTTATATGGAATCTTTTTGACAAAAAATTGATTAGTGTAAATAATATTATATCCCAGCAAGAACAATGTTTTAATTACTTACCAGCCTACATATATATTCGCTTGATTAATTTTGTTCGCGATGTCCAAAAAGTAATGAGTGATCATTATCTTCGCTTACGAACAGCCAAAAAATAATAGGTACCCATTACTTTTTGGGCACCGCGAACAAAAGTAATTAAGCGAGTAAATAGCCTTGTAAGTAGTTGATACAATGTTTTTGCTGGGATTTCTAAGAAAACCCTTAAAAAAACTTCTAACGTTAAAAAAAAATTAACTGGATCTTAATGAGCCAATTAATGAAATAATTTAATGCCACATGAAAGGTATTTACTACCCATCTGACATTTGTCCAGTTTTGGTAAACTATATATGATGATATGATTATTTGTCTTGTTGTTTATGAAAACAAGACAATATTATAACTGTAAATGGTAAAGTCATGTTTTATTTGATGTATAATTAGTTATTGATTGTTGCCAGCATTTTATTATTGGATAATTATCATATTTTTTCAAAGTCATGATTTTTGTTACCACAGTATGGTTACAGCTAATCATGTTATAAAATGGAAATAGTAAACTGCTTAATAATTATGGAAACGACTATGTTGATGGTTAAAAACCAACAACTTGGTTGTGACAACCATACCCGATTGCAGCAAGCACAATATAGTAGCAGTGATCATATTGCAACCATGTTTTTTCTCTGCATGTGGACTGTTCAATAGAAAGGTACAATAGAAAGTTATATAAATTGGTAAAAATGTACACTTTTAAATAAAAAGTAAAATCTAATTATGAACTTTGTTGAAGCTAAATCTTTACACTGATTATTTTTTGATCAGCCCTACTATATGTTATACACTCAGAATATAGATAACTGTTTGTAGTTTAATAAAAAAGTTTTCCGTTCCATTTTAAAATAAAGGAAGATACATTTATTTTTCAAAGAAATATCTATATTAACTGTTTTATACATTTATTCGAAATAATTTACTATCATTTACCGATTTTTTCCAGTTTCATTTATTTTTTTCATTTGTTTGAAATTTAATAAAAAATTACCCACAAAACGGAAACTTGTGGTTTATTTGTGTCCGTAACAGTTATTACAAATTTAAATTTTGTTTACTGTCTGTTTCAAAAAAAATATTCAAAAAATTTCAATTTGTTTTTTTATTTAAATTGGTTGTATATATACAAAATTTTTCAATACAAATTACAAGAACTTCATAAACACACATACATACATAAATACATTTACACAAAAAGTGTTTATAGCTTCATATGCATACATACATTTTGTATTGTACGAGTATATTGAAAAAAAAAAAAAACAAAAAATACAAAAACGGAAATAATTTCAAATAAATGAAAAAAGAGTTATTTTTTAAAGAGTTTTTTTTGGTAGGTAAAATTTTGACATTTATTTTAACAGATTATATCATTTGTTTCTTACGGATGTGTCAGTTGATTAATCAACATTTAAAAATAAATAACAAATGGCATTTAATTTAAATGAAAATTAAGTAGACCGGTTTTTAAATGAAATATCTTTTCTTTTAAATGATATTTTCAGTTATTTTAACTTACAAACTTTTTTAAGTGTATCTGTGATCATTTGATTCTTTTCGGTAAATTTCTAGAATGGTCGGTTGCAAGTCTGTTGTTTTGGATATAATTATTAAATGGGAAAAATTTGGCAACAGGGCTTCTTCACACGATCAAAGAGATTTTAAAAGAATATTTTCGAATTCTCTATCTTGCCATAAATATTTTATAAGAAATATTAGTATGCTAAAAGAATATCATTTTTTTGGCATTTTCCTAATATATTTTTCATTTAATTCCATTGTCGCCCTAATGTTTAAGTTCTACAATGTACTCGTACGTATGTATTGCATTATGACAGACTATTAAATTTTAAGTATCATTTTTCATTTTTTTTATGCAGTTTTTTGTTTTTAGTTTTTCGTTGACAAAAGTTAAAGATATCGTATTTACATGTTTTAGATTGTAAAAAAAAACAAGATGTTGAAAATACTTGTGTAGTACATACTACTTTGTATATTTTAAGTATTTGCTTTATTGTAAGTATTTTATAACATTTTTCAGTTTCATTTTTATAATTCTTAATACCCTACGGTATTCAGAGATTAATATGAATTTGTTATATCGTTTACAACATTACAATCTCCCATAGATGATTCCTTTCTGAATTAAGCACGCAGAGAAAAACAGTTTCGAAGAGTATCATATATTTTTAGAATTATGATTATGCCAACCAAAGTCGTACTATCATATTATGATAATAAAAAACTATAATTTTACCATAATATAATTCCTACAAATATATTATGATTCGAAACTATGATAAAGTTCTTTAAGTTAAGAATATTTTTTTAAGAAATATTTTTTTAAAGAAAAAATTTGATATTAAGGACTTTTTCAAGAAAACTACTTTGTTTCCTTAGACTTTTATAAAACAAATATTTCAAAAACAATTTTAAATTTTAAGGACTTCTTTAATATAGGTTCTATGGACTTTTTCTAATAGCAAAATCCGTAGAATCTTAAGACATTTTTAAGATTTTTTTTAGATAGATCTTAGAGTCTCAGAATTTTTCTTTTAGAAAAAGTCCCTATATCAAAATTATTTATCATGATGAAAAGTTCTCAGAATTTTTAAATATTTCTACAAGAAAAAGTTCTTAGAATCTAAGTACTTTTTCATGATGAAGCAAGGTCTTAGAATATATATATTTTTTAAGAATATATGAATTTTTATCTAAGAAACAGTTTTCAGAATCTGAAAACTTTACTTTAAGAAAAAGTCCATAGAATAAAAAAATGTTGCTATCAGAAAAATTTCTTAAAATTTAGTATTTGGTATAAGAAACCTTTTCTTACAAAACAACTCTCAAGTTCTACAGACTTTATTTTAATAAAAAATTATTTTATTAAATCAGTACTTTTTCCACAAGAAGGAAATTACTTATTATTTTTATTGAAAAGAATTAAAAAATATAAAATTTTGACAATGAATTTTTTCGACAATGGGTTGATTAATGTAAATTATAATGTTATATGTATTAGGCATTTTGGAAAATAAAACTCCCCAGGTGAAAATGATCATATATTATAATTTTTACGTGGGTGAATGAACTGATACAATTTTTTTTTGTGAAAAAAGGCTGTATTATGACTATAAATATCAGTTATGTTTTATTTTATTTATAATTATTTATTGATTGTTGTCAGCATTTTATAGTTCCATAATTATCATATTTTTTTTTTCAATGTAGAATTTTTGTTTTTGTTTTTGTATGGTTACAGCCAATCATGTTATAAAATAGGAAGTGGCTATCACAATACCAGCGACCATATTGATGGTTAGAACATATTTATAAAACAATAACTTAATTGTGACAACCATACCCATATGCAGGAAACATAATATAGTAGCAGTAATCATGTTGCAACCATGTGTTTTCTCTGCGTGAGCTTAAATGTCTTTAGACTCACACTGTTGTACATATCTGGCTGAACTTTTGGTTGTAAATACTGCACCATAATTACACTGTCCAACAAATTAAGACTTTTTGAATGGAACAGAATAGCGACCCCATAATTCTGAAAGGGTATGTTGAGTAGATCATTTTTGTAAAACAAACTTATGGTCCAGCACGTCTGAGTTTTTTTTACAGTGGGTCAAAGTTTTCATTTTTTGTTCGAAGGGAGCATTATACTATATGAAAAAAATGCTGTAAGTTAATGTCTGAGAGAATCCTTGTGATCAGAGTTGTATTGTGGAATTGTATGAGGATTATTTTTGTGGAAGATCTTAACCCTCTAACTGGTCTCTTTATGGGTCAATTTTACCATTTTTTCGAGAAAATCAAAAAATATCATTTAAAAAGGACATTTAAGGATTAAAATATTCTACGAAAATGTTTGCCGAAAAATTTCAGTGGGGGTCACCAAAGACACCAATGTTGTAAATAAAGCTTTTTACGCTTAATTAGTAAAATTATACACCAACATATACAAAACAGGTAAAAAGGGCGTCAAGTTCGGCCGGGCCAAACACTGAGTTCTCGCGTCTAGTCAGCTGTGACTTACAAATCGGGTGTGATATTTATTAAAATTAATAATAAAGAATAAAAGAAAAAAATCAAGCATATTTGAGCTACTAAGCAGTACATATCGGGTGTGATTTTTACTAAAATTAATATAAAAAAAGAAAAAGAAAAAGATAGACAAGATCTTCAAAATAAGCTTGGTCTATCAAATTAGGACATATGTTTAAACCATCAAGAGGCAAGTAACTTATATCTGTATGTGTAGGCGGTTGAGGCACCGGAACACCTTCACAGCGCACTTCTGGTAAAATGACATCATTTGTTGCTTCGTATGTCATTATCGCGTAGTGTCTTTGGCTTCTACCAAATTTGTAATTTACGCAGAAATAGATGTATCTTATTTGTGATCTTCAGGTTCAATCCATGTAATAGGCGCAGAAAATGGCAGCGCCTTAGTACCGCCTTTGTACCAGGTCAAAAGACCACTTTCGCAAGTAGTACATACGGTTTTTGGTATCCAAGCTTCAGATAAAAATCGTATTCCAAAGAAAAGAAAATATGGTTCTTCCATTGTAGGGAATATCTTTCTTCTGCTTTGATGGTGCGTGAAATGTCCACAAATAAAACAAAACCAATCTCTTAATTTGCAAACAGAATCCGCCATGCTTATTTAAGCTTTAATTTTTTTTTTTTTTATTAATTTTAGTAAAAATCACACCCGATATGTTCTGCTTAGTAGCTCAATTATGCTTGTATTTTTTCTTTTATTTTTTATTATTAATTTTAATAAATATCACACCCGATTTGTAAGTCACAGCTGACTAGACGCGAGAACTCAGTGTTTGGCCCGGCCGAACTTGACGCCCTTTTTACCTGTTTTGTATATGTTGGTGTATAATTTTACTAATTAAGCGTAAAGAGCTTTATTTACAACATTGGTGTCTTTGGTGACTCCCACTGAAATTTTCCGGCAAACATTTTCGTAGAATATTTTAATCCTTAAATGTCCTTTTTTAAAGGATATTTTTTAATTTTCTCGAAAAAAGGGTCAAATTGACCCATAAAGAGACCAGTTAGAGGGTTAAGATCTTCCACAAAAATAATCCTCATACAATTCCACAATACAACTCTGACCATAAGAATTCTCTCAGACATTAACCTACAGCATTTTTTTCATATAGTATAATGCTCCCTTTGACCAAAAATGAAAACTTTGACCCACTGTAAAAAAAAAACTCAGACGTGCTGGATCATACGTTTGTTCTACAAAAATTATCTACTCAACATACCCTTTCAGAATTATGGGGTCGCTATTCTGTTCCAAAAATGCTGTTGGACAGTGTTATTGCCTCCAGATTTTAAGAAAACCGGACCATATTTGACCATTCCCCATTTAATCCACCTTCCGGATATATGCGTAAATTAATTTTTTCATCATCTTAGTTCAGATTTATCTCAATATATTCCATTTAATTCATAAAAATACTATTAGGACCAATTCTAGAATTTGGACCGCTTCCCAAAATGTTAACCAAATTAAACTTGTTACAGGGTGGCATATAGTCGGAGTGACCGACTTTTTTATATTTACTAGTTTTTATTTTGCGCATGGTTGAGTATCCGATGACATCCTTGAAAAACCATATCAAATATGAAACAATAAATGAATCTAGTATGGTTAGAGACAATTTTTTTGTTATATGTATTGTTTTACTGAAGACTTCTTGGCAACTTAACACTTTTAGCATAATGTATCAAAAAATTTTTAATTTGTTAAAAGAAAAAAGGACATATTTAAGTTGAATTATTGAAAAAAGTTAAATATAAAATCAAATTTATATATTTTTTTTAAAAGAGCTTAAAACATTTTTTTAAATTATAATTATTTATTTATCCCAATATTTCGTCTCTATAATTTGTTTTGAAAAAAGTTCTTAAGCTCATTTGCAACAAAAACACAAATCAAAAAGATCAAAGGAACCGAAATCCAATTTTTAGTACACCTAAAATAGTTTGTAAGTTAAAATAACAGAAAAAAACAATTAAAAGAAATTTTATTCCATTTAAAAACCGGTCTACTTACTATTTTTTTAAATCAAAAGGTATTTTCTTATTTATTTGGAAATGTTGTTAAAACAACTGTTACATCAGTAAAAAAACAAATGATTAATCAGTAAAAATAAATGTTAAAATTGTACCTAACAATTCGGTATAAAATAACTGATTACTCATATATTTAAAATTGTTTCAGTGTTTTGTATTTTTGTTTGCTTTTTAATCTACAAAATGTATACTCAGTATATAGACACATTTTGTGTGAATGACCACATGTGTGTGTGTTTAAGAAGTTCTTGTAATTTAATTAATATTTTGTGTATAAACAAACATTTTAAATAAAAAACAACTTTGAATTTTTTGACTATTTTATTTAAACAGCAAACAAAATTTTAGTTTGTAATAATTATAACGGAAACAAATAAACCAAAAAGTTCCGTTTTGTTGGTAAATTTTTATTAAGTTTTAAAACAAATGAAAAAAAAATAAAGGAAAGTGAATAAAATTGGTAAATGACAGTAAATCATTTTGAACAATTGATAAAAAAATTAAAATATATATATTTTTTTAAAACTAAATGTATGTTCCTTTATATTTAAATGGAACTGAACATTTTTTTTTAAACTGCAAACAGTAAACTACATAATGTACTGAGTGTATATTTAAGAAATAACTTGAAAAAGATAGTGAATATAAACACAAATAAAATTTTGTATTCTCAAATAAAACTACTTAATATGAAGTGAGTCAAATACGAAATAAAAACAAATCAAATAACACAATTTTTATTAGATTTTGCGAATTATTACTAAACATTTTCAAAGAAAAAAAATTATCAATTTGTCACTACCAATTAACTTGTTAACATTAACATTTAAAGAGAATAATAGAAAAAAAAAACATTAAGCTAAAGTAAAATGTATAATATACAGTCGAACCCCGAATTGCGAGCATTATTGGGACAAACGTAAATCAACAGGTAAACAGACATTATTTCTAGAATATTTTTAGGAAATGTAAAAGAAATTGAATTTGTACAGTGTAATAAAAACCCTGCGGGGAAAAGGACCTATCCCAGGACACGTGACATGACGTGGACCGGTCACGGGACCGATCACTTTAACATGGGCTTGTCCTAGGAGGGGGTCAATTGCCCTCTGTGACATGTCACAGGACTGGTCTAAAAGGACAAGTCGAGGCTTTTGAACCGGTCACGTGATAGGTACTTTACGAACCGGTGCTCTTTTCGCCTATCCCGGGATAGGTCCCAATTCCAACTGACCCCTTTTTTCCTGCAGGGTATTGATATACCCTGATTTCAGAAAATAAGCAAAGAATGGTTCTGTTTCCGCAAAGGAAGTGTTAAATTTGACTACTAAACTAGTGTTGAGGCAACAAAATATATGTTGTCGTAATCAAAGTACTATTATCCCAACTTATTTTCAGTTGACACTTGAAAAAAAAAATTGGTTACCACAGCCGAACTATTCGATTGGTATCAAATTCTGTATTTCCTAACGGACAGTACATTGAACTTTTTTTTCTGTATGATTTTAATCGGTGTTCGACTATATGTGTTCCGAACTAAGTGCGTACTCAAAAAAACTACGCAATCAATAATAAATTTAGAAATTACCAAAGTGATTTAGTATTCAATTTATAGTAAATTTTTTGTTGTTGTATAAAATTCCCTTAAATACCAATAAGCACTTAAAATCACTGTAGTGTTAAATGTACATTAAAAATTCATGAATATTAAGTGTTATGAAAATAAAAATAATAAATTGCAAAATGCTTAAATATAATAGAAATTTATAGTTCAATAACCTGGAAAGAAAAACTTTTTCGAAAATCTTATTATATATCAAGCGTAGAAAAAGAAAATTCAAGAATATTAACAACATTCAACAATGTTTTTTTTTTATATGAAAAATTTGTGTAGCAGCTTTGTCCTGAAAGATGCAGTATAAATGAAAAGAAAAACTTTTTCATTTTATAAATTTATATTAACCCTATAATACTAAGATATTTTTAAGTTTTATATTTTGGGTTTTAAAAATATTTAGACGCATAGTGCGAAATTTTTTATTAAAAATTTCATACATTAATAAATTTTATTTGATACTTTTACCAAACTTTTATAAACAAAAGGGGCGTCATAAAAATGTCTATTAAATATTGGCTTAAAAATTTAAATATTGCTTTTGAAAAAAAGAAGGTTTGGTGAAAGAGTCAGCTTTTTATTTTTGCTTTTGATAAAAAGTTAAAGTTTAACCAATGATTTGGCTTAAATATTTTTTCAAGTATTTTTCTTAAAAAAAGTCCATAGAATCAAGTTTTTTCTTTAGAAATAATATTTCTTAAGGAAATATTCTTAAATTTATATAACTTTTTCATAGTTTCGAATCATAATATAAAATTATGGTAACATGTATGTTTCTTATTATGCATTTAACTTTTTAAAAGCCTGAAGTAACGGGCACAAGTTTTAAATATCGTAAGAAGAATTTTTAATTCTGTTTTCTAATAATTTTTCTCCATTAATAATGTCAAGTTTCACATTTCTCACTTAAATGATTTACACAGGTCACAGAGAGTTTACCTCTTTGTTCCTTTACAAAAAAATTATCAAAAATATTTTTCAGAGGACACCTACTACGTAATAAATATGACTTTTTTAACTCGTTTTTACCACGTCCTATTGGAACTACCAAAAAAATTTTCCTTTCCGAATTAGCTCACAACTCACGCAAAATATATTTTAAATTTATGATTTCTTGCGTAAGAAATTTGAACGGGACATTAAGTCCCCACCCCGTAGAAATTTCCCAATAACTTGTCTTGGTTGTATATGTCTACTCCGTAGCATGAAATTTCATTCTAATTAGAGCTGATAAGAGGGTCGCTTTTTTCTGTTTTACATTATCAGGGAGTTAGCCCATACTGCAGGGTTCACATGCTTTAAATTTTAGTATTCTAGCCATAGTGGCTTAGGCAGGCCATCAAGTGGGGCATATTATCACTTTTGGGCTCAAATTTTTACCAGGTACCCAGCGAAAATCAGTGAGTTAGATCAGTGATTTAGATAATTCTTTTAGGTTTCTAGACAAAGGGGAAGACTTCTCCCTGTCTGCCCCTTCCCATTAAAATTTTCCAAAAATGCCGCCTTGGCAGATGTCTACGCCGAAGGAGGAACCTACATGTCAAATTTCGAGTTCATAGCTCCAGTGGCTGAATTACGTAGATTACGGACACCTTCCTCTTTTTAGCCCATTTTTAGCACATTCTTATTAGGAATTTTAAAAACAGTCTCTGTAGTACATTTCAGATTTCTTGCCAAAGACGTTTGGGTAGGCCGTTAAGGGGGGAGAATTTTCCCCCTTACTACGTTCCTGACGAAAATTCGAGGTTACTCCAGGTTAAACATATTTTAAAATTATTTTTATTCTAGCCAAAGCGATTTCTGTAAGATGAAAAAGGGGTGACTTCCCCTAAGTAATCTCCAAAAATTACGAAAAGTTTTTTATTAGTATTTTAGCTCATAATCTAGGAAAGAAATATTTAGAAATTTTTGGGTCTCTAGCCGACGCACTTAGTCATGGTAAAACTTTGCAATTTTAACAGCGTTCCTGAAGAAAATTCCAAAAATTTCCTTATATGTGCCCATAATAAAGGGAACACCTACTACAGGGAAGACCTATTTCAAATTTTAGGTTTCTTGTCGAAGCGCTTTGGGCTGGCCGTCAAGGGGGAGCTTTTCCCTTTGAAACCTTAAGTTTTACCTCGTTCCTGACTATAATTTCAAATAGTACCTCATCAGGGAATTAGCCGATGTCCCAGGCAATATATTTTTTAAATTTAAGATTTCTAACCATATAGGTTTGCACAGACCTTTTCCTTGTTGCGCCCTCTTGTGTTATTTTATGACTACGCCGGAGAAGGAACGTACGTGCTGTTGAGTTAGCTCATGAATCTTAAAATTTAAATTGAGTTCTCTACTTTTAAAAGCAATTTATGTGTCTGAATTCGCTTGCACTGAGAAAACAGATTCATCGTGACAACCGAATTTCTTGCCAACTGATTATTTTGTAACCAAAGTATCCCTGATTCATTTAAAATGTTTTGTTTCAAACAAAATTCTGTTTCAATAACCGAATTTCCCTTGCGACATTGTTATCGGTGGTTTCAACCGAGCCATTCGGTTGGCAAGAAATTTGGTTGTTACAATTAGTCTGTTTTCTCTGTGTGGAATCTATTACTCGTATAGTTTCAAAGTCTCTAAATACGAATATGTCATCAGGTCCAATATGTTGGATAATTGAAGCGGAGCCGCGGATAACGTTTTAAGCGAAAATTTTCACAAAACCTGTTTTTTCCAGATTACCGTTAGTATAACTCTCTTTTATGACTTAAAAATAAAATAAAGCAAAATTATGCAGCATTTCGTTATAAAAATGCAATCTTAAGAAGTCAATCAGTGGAATACACCTACAAGTTCTAAAACGTTTTTTCGATTTCTCAACAACTTCAATTTTGTCGCTTACAACGTTATTCGCGGCTCTGCTTCAAATGTAAAAGTGTCTGTATTTGCTTTAAATTTGTGCACGCTTTATAAGAATAAGGATCCGCCATCTTAGAGTTATAAAAACCGCAACTGTCCCAACCAAAAAGTCTAACATTTTTATTTTTACCCGGATTTAAATTCGGGACTTCCCATAAAACTCCTGCACTGAAAATTTGCATAAAATTTTAAAAAATGCCCTGGTCGTCATTGGGTTAATAAAACTCTCTAACAATAAGTCAAACACAATGGCGGAGGAGTCTCCATTTGTCATGAAATGCCTTTTATATAAAAAATATTTTATAATTTTTCTTTTTAACAAAAGTGTTAGGCATTCTCTTATTTAAATTAAAATTTTTGAAAAAGATAAAATAATCATTTATGAATTTGGTCGCGGTGCATAGGGCCTCCTTTCTAATCTATACACCCGGAAAACAGTATCAGTTGTGTCCACCGACACGAATTCTGGCGGTTACGACAACTGTCTTCATATTAAATTATATTTTTAGTTGTAAAAGCCAATATTCAGTTGCAATTTAATATTTATATTCATCAGAAATATTATTATGTTCCACAAAATTTTATTTAAAAAAATTGTTTTTAATTTTTTCCAGTATCGAACCTTACTACACCACAACTAATTTAAATTTCCTTTAATAAATTTGCCATTTAAACACTTGAATGTTTTATTTTAATTAAAAAAAATATTTTTTAAATGTTTGCCTTTTCCGGGATTTGATCTCGGAAATTCTGTGTACTGAGCTACCTCTCTACATACTACACAACAAACACTTAAGAATTCTTATGCACTCACCAAAAAATGTCTGTAATGGCAACTGAAAATTTTGCTGTTATTATGGGAAATTATGCTAATTTGAGCCCAGCGGTGTTTTTTTTTGCTAATTTTAGCAACACATGTCTGCTGACGTGTAGTACAATGAAATTTGTAGAAAAAATTAGCTGCCGCTACTAAATTTTAGTAAACTTTTTGTAAAGTGGAATTTAAAATCGGTTTGCTAAAATCAGCGAAAAAAATTACTAAATATTAATATTAGTACAAAATTTAAAATTTATTTTTTTATCGAAAAAATATTTTTCAAAAAAATATTTTATACAAAATTATATAACTTTATTCGATCTTATTTTAATATTAATATTAAATTTTTTAAGCTAAAAATTAGGAAACTTAAATGTATAGATATGTTTTTAATAACTATTATAATTTAATTTCATAATGTTATTTTATTTTATAAACAACATGTATTATGTTCAATTTCATAAACTAAAGTATTAAACCAATATAAAAATATATTTTACGAGCTTTAGCAGGAAAATGTTGTTTATAAAATTACCACTTCTATTTGTTTAAATGTTAATTTAATTTAAAAAAAAAAATTTAATTTATATTTAAATGTTAAATGTTTTTTATATTTAAATGTTAAATATTTTTTTGTTTGTCAACTTTTTTATAATTATTAAAATTTTGTTTTCCTGAAGATGCTAACAAATTGTTAGCGAAATATCAAAAATAAAATAAGAAATTTTGTATAAAAAAAAGAAAAAGATCTTTAGCTTAAAAAATTTAATATTAATATATTATACAAAATTAAAAAAAAAAAAAAAATGTAAAGGTTTAAAAATTGTAAAAACATAAACAAATTTATCATTTTGTTTTAATTTGGTAGTTTCTGTTTTGAAAAATATTTTAATCAATTTTTTTTACTTTTAAGGTAAAATTTTAATTGTTTTTAGGGCTAATTTTGAGAACAAAAACTTTTTAGTTTTTATCTTTTATTTACCCTTTTTATTTTATTGTTAACTAATTTATTTTTTGAGCTTAAGGTTCGTTTTGTAAAAATATATTATTTATTTTTCAATATTTCGCTACTCCATTGTGTAGCATCGTCAGGATATTTATTATTTCCCGAAGATGCGACACAATGGAGTAGCAAAATACTGAAAAATAACAAAAAGTTAACAAAACTTTTATGTGGATGTCCTGTTTTTAGACATGAGTCGGTATCTTCACTTCCGATTCCTTTTTTTTTTATCTATGTAACATTTTAATACAATTTAAGTTTTAATTAGAAATAACATTTCCTTTTTTTAAAATTAATAATTTTTTCGCTAATTTTAGCAAATCGGTTTTCAAAATTTTGTAAAATAAATTCTGAAATTAGCAACAAAAATTTGTAAAAATTCTGTAATTTGCAAAATATAAATAGCAAAAAAATTTGCTAAATAATATTTTTTTTACTAAAAATCAGTGCAAAAATAGTAAAGTAGAATTGAAAACCATTTACAAATTTTTCTACTTACTTTTTTTTTTGAGTGTGGCTAATTTTGATTTTAAGCAATTTGTTAGCAAAATAAATGTTAGTATAAAATTTGTTTATCAATACCAAACATTAGTGACGTCTATTATCAATACAATCCACATTCCGATTGCTTCTACTGAAACCCTAATTAAATGATATATTTTATCACAATAACCATACTTATAGTTACCACTTTTGAATATCGACAATTTTTTAATAAAAATGATAGATTGTACCAAATTACTAATATATTCACTAACATACTACTAACATATTCACTAAATAAATGGTTGCTTTCACCACACACAAAAACCACATGAATTTTATTTTTAAAGATGATTGGAAATAACAATAATTGAATAATAGGATTGATTTTGGGTTTCTTTTCCCTTTTTTTAATTCCCAATACAACATTTTTGCTTTATTAATGGCTTTTAGGTCCTTCGAAATAAAATTAAATCTTCACAAATAAATGATAACGGTTTTGATTGAATTGCAACCAATGTTTTCTCTGGGTGTAGAATTTTAAGATAACAAAAGTTTTTTTTTTTTTTTTCAAACAAATGTACAATTTTGTATAGCACAACAAAAAACATGTTATAAATTGCAAGATTGCATTAAAATAAAAAGCATAAACTTGCTACTATGTATTTATGTTACACAAAATATTAACCATCTTAAACTGTTTTTGTTTAGGAAATATACGATCTATAGAAATATAGTAGATTGCGTTTTAGATATGGGTTAATAAATTTCAATACATATTACATTTATTTTTCAGTTTTGCAAAAGTAAGTTAATATTAGTGGCAAAGTCTTCAAAATATTTGATTTTTTTTTTACATATATTAAAGAAATGTTAACCTTGACAGAGAATATTTTAAAAGCTGATTTTTTAACATTTTAAATGTACATTTATGTATGTAAATTTATACGCAATATTCACAAAATAATATGATAATTTTTTTTTGATTGTTCTGATATTTTTTGCATTTTCAATAAAGATTTTATTTATTTACAAACCAAACAAAAATCTTACAAAATGATAAGAACGCATAATATTAATAACAATAAAAATAACAAATTAAAAAATTTTAAATAAAAAGTTATTGTTTATTTCTTATAATATTATTTAATAAATACAAGACAATACATGACAGTACATGCACGTATTTACTTACAACAACAAAAGTAACACCTCATTTTTTCCCATTACAATTTGTTTAAATTCATTATACAATTTTTGCTTATTGTTGTGTAGTCAAATGGCTGGCATGTGTGTGTTTACTTGAAACATTAGCATTTATACAACAATATTATTTTTACCTCAAAAATGTATACAGACACATAATTATAAAACACGTATAATACACATTTAAACATGTGATAAGAAATCTGCTTTTTTGCGCATTCTAACTGCTTTGTACTGATTATAATACAATTGAAATATGTTTATTTTAGGTATTTTTTTTTGTTGGTGGTGGAGGCTTGTTACGATCAAATGATATTTCTTTTATTTTGTTTTCATATTTGTTTGGAGTAAGTATTTAGTGCTAAAAGCTTCTTTTTAAAATAACAAAAGATATAAAAATTTATCAATGAGTCACTTGATGTCATCTGGTTTGATTACAGTTATTTACAAAAAAAAAAAAAAAAAAAAAAATTAAAGCAGTTCACAAGGTATACTAAGTGTTGTATTGCTGTATCGTCGTACTCAAAAAAATTGGCAAAATTTTCAGTAGATAAAACATTCAATTTTCTATAACGATGATTTGCTGTTGGGTTTTCTTTTTGTTATTATATAGTAATTAAAAATAACACACCAAACATAGGTACAAATATAGTTCCGTAGTATTATATACTATTATATTAACTCTGTTACAATAGCACAATACAACACATATTACAAATAGTACACCCCTTATGAACAACATAATTATTTACATTTTTTAAGTCCAGTTTCTGCTTAAGGAATAAAATCAGATAGCGTATGATGAATATTAATTCTAAGGTAAATCTTCAGCACTCATACGTACGAGTATATAAAAACTTAACTGTAGAAATAACAGTAGAATTAAAGGGATGTTGAATTTTAAGGGTATTATTCCGTTTACTTTTATGACAAAAAATTTTGCCCGTTTTTTTGCCCTTTTTTACAAAATGTCTTTTTGTGCATCATAATAACAATTAAAATAGGACAAATAACATATCAAACTAAAGTTATTTAAGTGACCCATTTAAATGTCATATATAAGACATGTCAAAGCATGCACAACATCTCTAATAAAACATTAAAATATATTATTAATGTGATATCTAATTCGTCCGCTTTTACTATATATTACTACACTCAGAAAAAAAGTTTGTAGAAAAATGTGTAAACTGTTTTCAATCCCACTTAAATATTTTTGTACTGATTTTTAGTAAAAAAATATTATTTACCAAATCTTTTTGCTATTTACATTCTTCAAATTACCGATTTTTTACAGAATATTTACAAATTTTTCTTGCTAATTTCAGAAACCATTTTACAAATTTTTAAAAATCGATTTGCTAAAATTAGCAAAAAAAACTAATTTAAAAAAAGTGGCTATTAAAGGAAATATTATTTCTAATTAAAACTAACACCTACAAACTTAAATTGCCTTTAAATGTTACATAGATTCGAAGTTAAATTCACTTAAAATAACACATAATATTTTTTTTTAAATCTAAAAATCAGCCCTACAATTAAAATTAAAAATTAAATAAAATATTTTTCAAAACAGAAATTTGCAAATTAGAACAATATGATAAATTCGTTTATTTTTACAATTTTTAAGCCTATGATTTTTTTTTTAATTTTGTCTAAAATATTTTTTGAAAAAAATCAATAAAATAAAAAAAATTTTGATGCTTGATAAAAAAAATAAATTTTAAATTTTGTACTAATATTTATAATATTTAGTAAATTTTTTTGGTGATTTTAGCAAACAGATTTTAAATTCCATTTTACAAAAAGTTTTTCTATAAAAAATTTTTCTACAAATTTCGTTGTACCACACGTCAGTAGATATTTGTTGCTAAGATTAGCAAAAAATACCGATGGGCTCAAATTCGCAAAATTTCCCGTAATAACAGGAAAATTTTCAGTTATCATTACAGATTTTTTTTGTGAGTGTACGCACAAAAAGATATTTTGTAAATAAGGGGCAGAAAAAAGCCAACATTAAAAAAAAAAATAAAACGCCTTCAGATACTCAGTTAAAAAAGTACATTTTATTAAAAAAACACCTTGTATTAAAAAAGTACCATTTACAAAAAAAGGACCTTTAATTAATAAGTAACTTTTACTAAAAAAGTACCTTGTATTTAAAAAGTGCATTTTATTGAAAAAATACCTTTTATAAAAAAAGTATCCTTTATTTAAAAGTTCCCTTTATTAGAAAGTACCTTTTATTAAAAAAGTACCGTTTATTAAAGAAGGTACCTTTTATTAAAAAGGTACCTTTTAGTAGAAGTTGCCTTTTATTAAAAAGTACCTTTTATTAAAAGGTACCTTTTATTAAAAGGAACTTTTTATAAAAAGGTACCATTTATTAAAAAGTACCTTTTATTTAAATGTAACTTTTATTAAAAATTACCTTTTATTAAAAAGTACCATTTATTAAAAAGTACCTTTTATTAAAAAGTACCTTGTATTAAAAAGTACCTTTTATTAAAAAGTACCTTTTATTAAAAAGTACCTTTTATTAAAAAGTATGTTTCATTAAAAAGTACCTTTTATTAAAAAATTACCTTATACTAAAAAGTATTGTACCTTTTATTAAAAAAGTACCTTTTATTAACAAAGTATCTTTTATAAAAAATATACCTTAAAAAGATAAATTAAAAAAGTGTCTTTTATTAAAAAAGTACCTTTCATTGAAAAAGTAACTTTTATAAATATAGTACCTCACATTGAAAATGTAACTTTTATTAATATAGTACCTTTTATTAAATAAGTACCTCTTATTAAAAAGTACTTTTTATTAAAAAAGTAACTTTTATTAAAAAAGGACCTTTTATTATAAGGTACCCTTTATTAAAAAAGTACCTTTTATTACAAATGTACCTTTTAGTAAAAAAGTACCTTTCATTAAAAAAGTACCTTTTATTAAAAAAATACCTTTTATTAAAAAAGTACCTTATATTAAAAAAGTACCTTTTATTAATAAAGTACCTTTTATTAAAGAAGTACCTTTTATTAAAAAAGTACCTTTTATTAAAAAAATACCTTTTATTAAAAAAGTACCTTTTATTAAAAAAGTACCTTTTATTAAAAAAGTACCTTTTATTAAAAAAGTACCATTTATTAAAAAAGTACCTTTTATTAAAAAAGTACCTTTTATTAAAAAAGTACCTTTTATTAAAAAAGTACCTTTTATTAAAAAAGTAACTTTTATTTAAAAAGATACTTTTATTAAAAGTAGCTTGCTCAAAATTAAATTACCTTGTTTTTTTAAATACCCTTGTTCAATAAGTACTTTTTATTCAAAAAGTACCTTTAATTAAGAAAGCAAATTTGTAAAATGAACAATATTTTATGCATTACATCTAAAATATAAAAATTTTAGGCATGTTTTTACGTCTGAAAATGGTATACAATTCTTACGTATAGTATAATATGCTCCTATATTGAAATTGCTTCGATATGTTAGTTATAAAGGGTGAACTGTAGTTTATCTTGTTGGTTATTTGTGAACTTAAAAAAAATTTCCAATTTGTTTTTTATACTTTTTTTATGAACTCTCATCAAAAGACCTCTAAATGTCTACACTTTTTTAAAAAAAGTAAAACATTGTATTTGTGTTTCCATATATTTGTATGTTCTTTTTACTTGACTGCCCTATCAATTTTATGTCATAGTTACCATAGTGATATTTGATATATTCATACACAGAATATGAAAGAGTCAACCAGATGAGTTTGTCCTTCATTTATGAAAGTATTGTCTTTTAGCTTAACAATAATATTTGTTTGACTATTTGGTTTTTCGATCACAAGTCCATATATGTTAAATGTCTGTGTGTCATTATGTTGATATTATTACAATTTTGTGTGCACATGTAGATTTGTATAAATGTCCTTTATTTTATTTACTTTATGATATGATGTGTAAAGTCATCATACATGTAGATTTCCTAGAAATATATATATTTCGATAGCAACAAAACAAGTGACATGAAATTACAGAAAATTTTCACAGAAAAAATGGGATTTCAAATAAATATAAAGAGAAATGGTTATATACTAATAGGAAAATATTAATTTAAATTTTAAATTAATGGTTTTTGTTATAATGGAATATTATTACTACCCGACGAAAAAGATTTATATATGGTCACGTATAAATTTATATTATTATATATTTTTATATATAAAAAAAAAACAATAAATAAGTGATTCAGTAAATACATAAAAAATCTGTCACTTTTATATATAATTCACATATAAATCTATGCAAATACATACATAAGTATGTTAAAACTAAAAATAAAAATGTTATCACTTCTATATATAATTATATATAAAAAATACACAAAATTATGTTTTAGAATTATAAAGAGATATATCAAATTGTATCAAATTATATATTACTTTTTAATTAGATGAATAGGTTCAGGTGAGGATCAAATTATATCAGAAGAGATCTCAGGGGATCCAATGGGATCAGATTATGTATGACATTTTTCTGATGAATTGAAATATAATCTAATATGGGATTATATATATGTATATACAATAAATATATCGAAATTTTGTTTTAATCGATATAAATACCCTTAATACAACACTCTGAGCTTAGGTTTTTTTTTAATTGTGTGTCCTCCTATAACTTATTGCAAATCACTGCAACATAACGATATACCATCAAATCATACAATATACAAAACCATAAAAAATTAAAACACATAAAAATCTAAGATTTATGTAAATATAAAAAAAAAGAAATCTCGGAAGGATTTGTTGATTTTGCTTTATTTTGTTTCTATTAAGTAAAATGTATGTGTCCAAGCACACAGATACATGTACGAGCATCTCTAGTCTTTGGTTTATGTTGTAGTAAATTTTCTTGATTTATATTTATTTGTATGGGTAGAAATGTGTGCGTTGTGAGTGATATGTTTTTGTAATGCGCGATATTTTATTATAAGGTTACAACCTAATTTACTATTCATAATGGTTGTTAGTGGTTTTGTTGGTGTTAGAGGTTTTTATTCCTTTTTTGTTTTTTTTTTCGTTAGCAAGATTTCTATTCTGAAACCAAGCACGTGCCCGGATATATTATACAAACAAAAAAAAAAAAAAACAACACAAAACAGAGATTCCCAGAAACACATTAACTGAGTTTATACAGTGGTTTGACAACTATGTGTGTGCGGTCCTTTTTGGGATTAGTTTTAGCAGTATAAAAATAATGGAGCAGAGAGTTGATTGAAATTTAAGGATGATTATAAAAAACATTTTTCTGTATTTTTAGCATGTTTTTTTTAATGTGTGTACATTTCTACAGCAAAATGTCAAATGGCCAGTTTTATAGTGGACACCTTAGTTTTTTTTTTCTTTTTATAAATTAGGAGTACTATTTAGACCACTTATGTAAACTTTTTAAATACTTTAAAGTTTAAAAATATTTCAGCTAAAGACAATACGTGAAAGATTTTAAGATAATTTGTTTTTATGTGGTGATTTTAGTTTGTCTTAAGGTCTTTGGTTATTTAGAAATAAATGTAAAAATATAAAATTTAAAACAACAAGTTTTAGAACATTTGTTTTTATTCAATATTTCGATCTAAATTTTAGATCATCTTCTGGCACTATTATGATTGTTTTTTATTTCAAAATTTCTTATATTGACGGTCATAAGCAAAGAAGAGAAATTAGCTTGTTTGCCTGTTAATGTTTTATTTTTATTTTTTCATCATATTTGCTTCTTTCTCTTTTTTAGATTTTCCAGTTCTTAGCTTAAAGTAGCTTTTTATTAAGATTTTTGAGCTTCAAAGCAGGGACTGAAACCCTTGAAAAAATGGGTTCAGGTTTGGGTTAATCGAAATTAAAAATTTAGGTTCGGGTTCAGTTCAATTCATGGTTCGGGTTCAATAAATAAAAAAAGTACAAATGTTTTATTAATAGGAAATGTATTCTTGTTTCAAAGAAATTTTCTTTTAATTTTATAATTAATATAACATATTTTTTAAGTTTTCTTCTTTTAAATTTGTTCTTTGTGGCGACAAAATAAATATCAAAGCTGAAAAGGCCCTCTCATTTGAAGAATTTAATTTTGAAAATCGTTCCTTCTTTTTTAGAACTTGTTCGAGCATATCTTCATCATCTTCTGAAAAACAAGATATTGATTCTCTCATAAAATTCTCTCTTTCTCTTTTCATTTGCAAATTTTTGAAAATTTTAATTGTTTTTAAAATAAATTTTTTTAGCATTTTCAATATCTTTGGGACTTAGATATAATCGTGCAATCAAAAGTGTATTATTAACAATATGTTTCTTTTTATTATTTAAATATAATTTTTTTGAAAATGTTTTCGTTATGTCATCTTTTGTTAGCTCTAATTTAAAATTAAGCCGGATTCTATAAAAGAACTTTAGTTCTTCTTATAGTTTCAGCGTTAATTTTTTAGCAGGTGCAAAAATTTCTGCGAATTCTTCACAAATATTTTGAATATTATCATTCATATGTAGTAAATGCAGCATATAGTAATCTATTTCAATAAAGCTTGAATTATGTCATAACTGGAATTCTATCTAGTTTGACAATCTAGTACAGCTTTAAGTTTAGCTTTTTAGCTTAAGAAGAAATTTTTGGTGTTCGCAATTTTTTGCAAATAGCTCTGGATTGATCAAGTATTCGCTTAAAAGGACTAGATATAGTGTCGAGCAATTGCAAACTGGAGTGCAAGAAATATAATGTGTTATATGATTTTTCTATTAAACATTTCTCAAGCCATGAACAGCAAGAATATTTTTCTATATTTTTGAACCCGAACCTGGTTAAATTTTTGGATTCAGCGGGTTCGGGTTCAAAGTTATTATAAACAGCGAACCTGAATCCGTTTGGGTTCGGGTTCGGTTTCAGTTCCTGCTTTAAAGTGTTTTTTCACATTCTTTTTACACTTTTTTCTTATAAAAAAATATTTTTTTCTGCTAGTTTTGATTTTCTTGTTTAAAAATTTCGTTTTCCCGGCTTTTTCCTTTTGCATGTTTTTTTTTGCTTTTTTGCAATTTTTTTTAGCTTTTAATACTCGTACATTAAATTTTGTTTTTTTTTGTCTTCTCATGTATAAATTGACAACTTTTAACTGTAATACTAATCTAAAAAGTGCATAGGCTTTTTTTTTAAATTGTTTTTAATGCAATTTCTCCTCCTTAAGCCGAATTTTAAGTCAAAAGTCCAACCTTTGACCCCGGAAATATTATATGGAGACCAAATTTTGATTTTTTAGTGTACAACTTTTATTTGAATAAATTGTCTATTATAAATGAAAAATATCAGAAAACATCCTTATTTAGCCGCGGTGAATATTGGGACTAAAAAGTTTTCGGAGGCCAAATATTGACCTATCTCTAATCAAAATTTGGACGAATTAATTCTATTTAGAATGAATTTCTTAACAATTAATTTCAACTACTTAATTTATAGAATGAATTCATTACTTAGAAAAAATAACAGGACTTTATTCCTGTTAAAGACTTTAAAGAATTAAAATTATTTACCTCCTTAAATAGCGTTATGTCATATGCTAATTTGTTATTAATAGAAATATTTAAAAAATTTAATATGTTTTAATATTTTTTAACTTTTTACTTCTGGGTATTCAGAGTAAAACCTAAAATCAGAAAATTAAAAGAAAAATTTAATTCGTGCCGAGAATTAAGAGAAAATTTAATTTAATTTATAGAATTATATAAAAAATTGGATTCCTTGAATAAATGAACTAAATATTATGTCAACAGGGAATTAAGTGCAATATAAACAGAATTCAAGAGGAATTGATTCAGTAGGGAATCAATTCCTTAAACAAATGTTTAATTGAACTTAACTTGAAGGGGGTCTGTGGATGAATGAACTTATAAAATTTCATGACGTAATCTAAAAAATTAATAAATTCCTTAAAGATAAATCAAATAAAATAAAACGATTTAATTTAATTCCCAAATACTTTCGGTCAAGGCATTTATACCCAAAATATAAATTCTGAAACTACAGTTTGGGTGTATTTGCGGCTACAAAAAACTTGTATTTTACTTTGTATTTCTTTTCTCCAAATTTTGCATGATTGATCCAAATATTAAAAAAAAAATCGGGTTTCTTCAGTTTGTAAAAAAAGATTTAGGGAATTAACTCCTTTGAAGCTCTGTCCATGATATAATTCTATCAGTGAATTAATGCTACTGTAAGTTGTACAAAAAATAAAAGCAGTCATTAGTCCCATTAAATCTTAAGCTAAAAAAATTTTGGGAGCCATAGGTTGGCATTTTCTTCATTTTTTTAATCTTAACTCTTCTTTAATAAGTCAATTCAAATTTTCTGATAGTTTCAAATTAACTCAATAGATAGTTTATTTGGCTTTGGCCCCCCTTAGTCCTTAGCACAAAAAAGTGTGAGGCCAAAGGTTAACGTTTTCTGACATTTTTCAATTTACCATTTCATCTTATGGGCCGTTTAAACTAAATACAATTTTAAAATTGAAATTTTAACAGTTGGCATCACAAAATTATGAGGGGGCCAAAAGTTGCTATTTTTTATATTTTTTAAACTTTATTATCATTTAGCTGGTTATTTGAACTAACTGCTACATGTATACAAAAATTCAACATTTGGCCCCTCTTAATCTTAAGAATAAAATATTGCGGGGACCAAAGCTTGAAGTTTACTGATATTTTTAAAATTTTACTAAAATTTATATAGAAGTTTTTTTTTAAATAGAAGTTGTACAGAAAAAACTCAATCTTTGTCTTAATTAAGAATAAAGAAGTTCGGGGCCATATGTTAGCGTTTTCTGGTGTTTGCTAATCTGTAATATAAATCAATGCAAGTTTTACACAACATTTCCACCTAAATCCCTTGTGAATATTAAAATCAAAAAAGTGTAGGGGCTAAAGGTTGGTGTTTTCTAATATTCTCCAATCTGTAGTATAATCTAATTATCCAATGGAATTAAATGTAAGTTGGCTACAAAAAAATCTATCTATATTTCTACTAATATCTAAAATGCCAAAACAAAATCGAAAAAATATGGAAATATTAATTTAAATACGAAAATTCTTACTTTAACTAGAAATATATTTGGTGAAATAAGATTCATACTTAATTTAATAATGGACATAAAATCATAAATGATGTAATATTGGATTTTTTATTTTTTTTATTTTTTGAAAAATTATTTGTACAAAGATATCATAAATTCATACACATTGGCCTCAGCGCCTTTTAGGCATTATTGAGGCAAGTTGGCAAAACATTATTACACATGTACAAATATTATATAGAAAGTAATTTTTTTTTTTTTATAGAAAGTAAATTTTTAAAATTATTAAAATTAAGGAATAAATTTCAATAAATAATTAAATAAATAAATGCTAGTAGTAAAAAGATATTTTAATTTCAAACTTAACATAAATTACATAAATTACAGGTTTAACATGGTTTTTTCTCTGTGTACGAGTTCCACAGGATTATACTCAAATGACTGTTGAATTTATGTAAAATTTAAATATAAAAGGATTTTGAAATACTTCTTGAGCCAGAATATAACTTTTTTGTATAAATAATTTTTAAAATTATGGCAACGTCACTGTGCCTGTTAGGAAATTAATTTAACAAATTCTTCTGGAGGCTAAATCTTTTCTAAAGGTTCGGGTTCTTAAAAGATCTTTTACTGGATCGAAATACTTGTATCAGCCTAACTAAAAATAATTAATTCCCCAGCAAAAATGAAGCTGCCAAAGAAGCAATAAAAGCATCACCACCATGGCAAAGGCATCACTTCTTTTCGGATGGTTTCATCGATGAATTTAACATTATCGTGTCACAGGATGAAATTATTCAAATGTAGTTACTAGCAGTACTTATTCTTTACTATAAGGAAGCAATGGTAATACAATGATTATATATTCTGATGCATGAGTGGAAAAATTGCATATACTTTGTATTATTTAAGCTTTGATGAAAATTTAATTCTAAAGAATGCAGAAAAATAAGTTTAAAGAATCGAAATTTATGCATTGATAAACAAATACTCTTTATTAAAACAAATAAATAATTCTGCATTAGTGAAAAAGCATTTTTGAAACATTTTTCAAAAATTGTAATAAATTTTTAGACAAATTTTAAAATATTTTTGGATAATTTAAAAACTAGTTGTACAATTTGGAAACATTTTTAGACAATTTTAAAATATTTTTGAACAATTTTAAATAATTTTTGCACAATTTTAAAACATTTTTTGGTAATTTGGAATAATTTTTAAACAATTTTAAAATTATTTTGATAAATTCTGAATTAAACTGGAAATGGTGTAGTGTTAAATAATAAACATAATGCAAAAATGCACAGATTGCGTCGTCAAAAAAAATATTTAAGGCTGAAAAAATGTAAATGACAGGCCAGCTACTTTCAATTAAAGTTAAAAAAAAAATCTGTTTTTTTTTTTGATATTTCAAAACTTTTATAAAAATTGCAAAACTGCATAAATTCTCATGAAATTTTAAACTAAAATATAAAAAATGATTTAATAAAAAAATTGAAAAATTTCAACGGAACTATTTTCTCAAATGCTTAAAATTCAAAAAAATATACTATATACTATAACTTATGCTTTAGAAGTAATGAAGAGTGACATCGGGTTTATATCTAGATCACTGCATTTGAAATATGAACACATGAATGCTTTTGAAAGTGCCTTCGAATAACACCAAAAAATCATAAAAGTATGTCAACTGAAGTTTAGGAAGCAATGAAGTTTAGTCACAGAATGACTACCATTTTTTTTTTGCTGGGTCGCTTTGCTTTTGTAAATATTTTTTGTTTTATTTTTGTTTTAATTTGAACTTCCAACATTACAACGATTTTGATTTTGTTTCCATTAAAATACTTATTGTTTTGAGACACTGTGCATTTGTGCACAAATGATAAATTTGATATGAATAAAATAATTTAATATACTACATGTAATAAAATGTCACATAAAGATACAATATTTAAATGAATATAAATATACAAATGCAGATCTCTTATTAATCATAAATAAAATCATAGAAGACATTCGTTTTTAAAAATTGAATTTTAAATTTATCAACACGCGTTAACAACCAAAAGAAAATAAAACGACTTTATGAAACTTTCCTTTTTAGAACACAAGAAGGAAAAAAAATTTAAAAGAAATATATTTAAAAAATAAAAAAAGATAAAATGTATAAAAAATAAAATTGTATATAAAAACATTATTACTATGAAAAACTTTATTCTTATAAATAAAAAAACAAAATTAGATAAATTAGTAATAAATTTAAAATCAAAACTTTTATTACAAAAACCAACAACATCAAAGCAATATAATTATACCCTTAAGATAAATAATCAACAATATAATTGCTTAACAACAGCAGCAGAAGCAGCAGCGGCAACAACAAAATTAACATCAATATCAAATAAAATATATCCTTTAAGGGCATTTAATAAAATTACTAATACAACAAAAACTGATTGTAATATAAAAAAATTGAGATTTTGCAATAAGTTATCAAAATTAAATTCATTAAAACGGAGGGTTTAACATTTGCATTGCTAGCGGGCCCAATGGGCCAGGCTGCAAGTATGTGTCGATTTCGTGGTTGTCGTTATAAAAAGAATAAAACAAATAAAAATCAACAACAACAACAACAGCATCAGCAGCAACAGCAGCATATAAATTCATCATCATCCTCTATAGTCTCCCCAACCACATCTCCAGTAATAGCACAAGCTCCTTGTGGTGCTACCACAACTATTTGTACTGCAGCTTTAACACCATCCGATTCACCAGCAGCAGCACCACCAGCAGCAGGTGAGCAATAGCAATGCAAAATCACCAACAATAATGTGTTTAATAAAGATATAAAAAAAAAACAAAAATATACTTTCATTATAAAGCATGAAATTCTATGCCTACAATTTTGCCATTTACTCTCTCTCTCTATGACCATGACGTATGAGTAATTTTAATTTTTATATTTTCATGTTGCTCATACTTACTGTTGGTTTTAATTTCATAATAATTTACAAAAAATTTAATAAAAACAATAATATATGGTAAAAAAGAACTCATTAAAAATATTTTCTGAATAATTTTATTAAGCTAAAAAACAATTTATTAAAAAATAATAATAACAATAATAAATGTTAAATTGGTATCTTGTTAAACATAATAATAAAAATAATGCAATAATATTTTTTAGTTAAAACATGTTGAACGTAACGGAAAAAAAAGAAAGTAAAAAAGAAAAATTAAGCTGAATTTAATCTGATCAAACAAAATTATGAACAAAAGTTTCACATTAGTAAAAAAGTTTTCATGAAGAATTTTTGGTCATTAACATTAATATTTCGACAGAAAATTCTTAAGAAATCAAAGTAAAAATGTTTAACATATTTGAAAATGTTCTACCATTAAAAAAAATGAAATTGGACCATTAGATGAACAAACCTAAAAAAAAAGTCTTGTAAATTTGAAATGTAGTCTGTTTTTTTCCAGCGCGAAAACTTACGAAAGGTTGTTTATTTTTTCCAAATGGTTCGTTGCTTTTCAAAGCGGTTTTGTGAAAAAAATTATCAATTATATTGGCACATTTTAGGGGTATCTTCAGATTTTTAATTACAATTTTTCAATCGTAATTTTATTAAATTGAATTTTCATAAACTTCAACTCAAAGCCGTTGGGAGAATAACAAACAATAATGAACAACCTGTAGTTCATCTTAGTGCCGGGATGATTTGTTAGTTTAGTGGTCTACATTTAATTCGAATTGGAATTATTAAGGCTGCGATCGCAGTGTATGATTTTTATTAACTTCGAACAGACTTTGAGTTACAAGGATACTCCCATGAGACTCCCTTTAATAAAAGTCATTAATATTTTTTTTCATTTTTTTTTTTTTTTTTGGAAAATAGTTTATATTTCAAAAAATGTGGGAGATAGGATAAATCGGATACATTTTTTAATCTATAAATAAATTGATGTAATTCAGAGTAAAATTCTGAATAAACTTCATCTGAATAAACTTCAACTTTATCTTATTTATGAAGTGTTACATTGGACGAAAATCTATGAAATTTTAGATCATATTTATGAATTTTTTTTTTTTATAAAGATGAAGCTTTTTCTTTGACAATGACTTAGACTATGACTAAGACTATGTCATATACTATGACTTAGACTATGACTTAGACTATGACTTAGACGATGACTTGGACTATGACTTAGACTATGGCTTAGACTGTGACTTACACTATGACTATACTATGACTTAGACTATGACTGAGACTATGACTGAGACTATGAATTACACTATGACTATGACTTATACTATGACTTAGACTATGACGTAGACTGTGAATTAGACTATGTCTATGACTTATACTATAACTTAGACTTAGACTATGACTAAGACTATGACTTATACTATGACTTAGACTATGACTTATACTATGACTTAGAATATGACTTGGACGATGACTTGGACTATGACTTAGACTATGGCTTAGACTCTGACTTACACTATGACTTATACTATGACTTAGACTATGACTGAGACTATGAATTAGACTATGACCATGACTTATACTATGACATAGACTATGACTACGACTATGACGTAGACTGTGAATTAGACTATGACTATGACTTATACTATGACTTAGACTATGACTAAGACTATGACTTATACTATGACTGATACTATGACTTATACTATGACTTAGACTATGACTAAGACTATGACGTAGACTGTGAATTAGACTATGACTTATTCTATGACTTAGACTATAACTTAGACTGTGACTGTGATTTAGACAGTGACTTAGACTATGATTTAGACTGAGACTTGTTTTTAAAACTTTTAGAAAACACATAAAGGAAGAAGGAAATTCTACTTTTTATCATCTTTGCGAATCACTGGGTTAGACAATGGCGTAGACCACACTCCCAGGCGGAGCTTTTGGATATTACAGAGTACATTCATGTTCACTGATATTCAGCATAGGGTAAGGGTTCTGTCGGCGGAGTTTGTTTTATAAAATACGGGTTTGAACTGAAAGAAAATGATGAACGTTTATTTTGGCAGGGGATTTCTGAGTTTGATATGGGTAGCTGGTCATTGTGGATTGAATGCGCTGGCGATCTGACTAGGAATGGATCCAGCTTGGTCTGTGCTAACCTTCAAAATCCAATATCCTTTCGTATGACAAAAACGAATATTGAACAACGAATCTGAAATGGTCATGATGTTGCTGCCGGATGTGGGGGGTGACCCGATTGTGAGCAAGACGGAGGATCTTAAGGCTGCGGAAAGGAACTGTCCAATATGATGGGAATTTACACAGGTCACTTGACACACATTCACACGTTTTAAAATTCGGATTGACCCTGTGGTTTGTAGGGCCTGTGGGTAGGACGATGAGCTTTTGTTCACTTTTTTATTTTTTTCCGGCTGCCGCAGAAAGTATGACAAAACAATGGCACAGTAAAGTTATACCGTCATTGGGGTGTTGGCGGGGGGTTGATTTGGGTACACTGATGGGATTCCTGAAGGATACTGAATTCTTTAGGTAGACCGAAATGTTTATTGAAATATATATGGACATACATGATTATATATTGGCTTGTATAAGATCATACATGTAATACATGATTAAATAAGTCCATGCATGCAATATATGATCACGCACTATCTTATATATTTCCACATGTGTCGGATCCCGAGGGTATATGACCGTATACGCTCATATATGATCATATATGGAAATATATGATAACAACATGTATGCTCATATATTGAACTATGAATGGACCTATATGATAATATATGATCATATATGATAATATATGATCATGTATGATCATATATAATTATGTATGATTATGTAATATATGATGTTGTATTCTCATATATATTTCGATTTTTAAATTTGTATTTAAATGTTTCTTATATACATTTTAATTGCTGTATAACTATCATTTTCTTATATAGTTTGCTCATATAGTGTATTCTAAATGGGAAAACAAAAATTAAAGCCAAATTAGAAATTAGGCCTTATGGTTAGAAGAACAATAAACGTTTTTCTCGAAAAATTATAAGCACTATTAATTTTTAATCACACTATATATTTTCTGGTCTTTTTTGGACAGGCATCATGAGTGATTTTCCATTAAATTGTATTGTTTTGTGTTATAATTGTCAGATTGTCTCTATGCGATAATTTTTTCAACAACCCGTCGTGTGTAGGAATCGAACCTGTTGTCCTACATTAGAAACGTAATTTTTGTTAGAAAATTTATCTATAAAAGTTAGAAACTACAAAAATTTATTTTAATAAACGGTCTATATTTCCGTACTTTTCTCTTTTATTAATTTGTGTGGAATCGATCAGTGGCAAGTAATTACGGAAATTATTAAATTTAACATTTTTTTTGAACTAACAGTATCTTTAAAAAAATATTTTAAAAAATTTTCTTATTTAAAACCACATTAAATATCATCCTGATATTTATATTATAAATTCATTTGGAATTCTTTTTGAAATTTATAACATCTAAATGCAAATATAGAAATTCTAAAAGATTTAATACTATAAAACTTTGTTATAAGTTTTTGTTTGTGTTCATGTTAAATTGCAACTATTTGTTTAAAATATATTTTTTCTACACACAGAGAAAAAAAATTAAAATCAGGCAAGAAACAACTTTGAAATTAATCCTATATTGGTTTCTTTTTAATTTAAATATGTTTCTATTTATTTTTAAAATGCCAAAACAATATACAAATTGTTAACATATTAATTTGAATCTAAAATGTTTGCTTTTAACAGGAATCTTATTTAATTTTATAAAATTTCAGCTTTATTTAAAAATGTAAAAGAAATTAAAAGTTAATTGAGTTAATTGTAATTTTTTCTCTGTGTAGATAAAAATGTTTATATCTATATTTAGTTTTATATGTTTATAAATGCAAATGCAAATACTACGTATATTCATTTCTATATTAAAATCCCCCAATAGAATAGAGAAAATATCTGTAAAAACATATGGACGACTACCAAAAAGTCATCATGAACTTATGAATGCTAGAAAAGAAATATAGTCTGTGGAAAAGCTGTAAGATATTTTTTCGGGGGAAAAAGAAATACCTTGAAGTGCTTCTATAAAACCAGCATGAACATAAAATAGATAATACCTCTTGTTAGAAATTGTTAAAAATTGTAAAAAAAAAAAAAAATTGTTACAGAAAAATAAGTATCATTAAAAATACTTATATGTGTAACAAGAGGAATGTGAGGGTATGCAATAGTGTTTTTTTCTTTTTTTCTTTCAATATTAAATAGGGTAATTTATATGTGGTTTTACAAAGTACTTATGTAGACACTTGAAATAGTTTGTAAGTTAAAACAACAGCAAATGTAATTTAAAAGAAATAAAATTTCATTTAAAAACCGGTCTCCTTATCTTTCATTTAAATAAAATGGAGTTTCTTATTTGTTTTTTAAATGTTGTATGTTGTTTAAATAATTGACAAATCAAATGATTATTCAGTTAAAAATAAATGTTTTAATTTTAACTATCAATTCAGTAAAAATAAATGATTATGAACATATTTAAAATTGCTTATTTTTCTCTGCAAAATGTAAACACACATGCACTATTAACACATCTTTTATGAATATATTTTCAAATTGTAATTTGAATTAAAATAAATATGGTATATAAACACACAATTTAAATAACAAGTAAAAAAGGCTAAATTCGGCTGTGCCGAATCTTTGCATACCCTCCACCAATATCCTAAAAAGATGTTCTCTACTGGTTTTAATACAAAAAATATAAAAAAAAAATTTTGAAGTAAAATTATGTAGGTGAAAAAATTTTTTGAGGTGAAAAGATGTGAAAAGAACTTTTTTGGTGTAAAAAAAATTTAGAGGTGAAAAAAAATTTTTGAGGTGAAAAAATTTTATGTGGTGAAAAAAAATTTTAGTGGTGGAAAATACAAAATATTTACTGCTAAGCAACTGGTTAACAAAAAAACATTTTCACTAGTGTTTTTAACCATGAACTGCACAAAAAACACATTTTAAAGCATAGTTTTTGGAAAATACTCAATTTTGTTACTGACTAATGGGGACTAGCTCTGCAGTAGAATATGCCTAATGGAGAGAATGCACTTTCTGATGCGCCACGTATTTATAAATAGTTGCAACAAATGTTCTTTCTTTAAAAAATTAAAGTGTGTTTGTCTAATGGAGAGAATTCAACAAAGAAATTAATTTGTTAAAGAAAGAACATAAGTTGTAACTATTTGTCAATAGATGGCCCATCAGAAGGTGTATTCTCCCATTAGGCATATTTTGCTGCAGAGCTAGTCTCCATTAGCCATTTTGTGCTACAATATGCAGAAGTGTATTATTGATTTTCTATTTTCTTCGTAACATAAATGAATATTTGCCAAAAACTATGAAAAATATATGTTTTGATTTTTAAAATCAATAAGCATTTAGATGTTTAAGATCGCAATATTGCGATTTTTTTTTTTAAAGAAAAAATTAAAATAAAAATATGAAACAAATGCTTTTATTAAGTCAAACATTTGAAAAATTGACTTTTAAATTATGTAATAAGTCTACTTGTAACATCTGAATGCATTATAATTTGAGGTATGTAGTTAATTTAATATTTTTGTTAAATAAATTAATTGAAAGCCTAATCCAAGGCTATATCAACCTAGCCATGGGGCAGGGTATTGTTTTAATGAATTATGTGCCACCTATTCAAAAGTAGAGGCACTAAAGCAATTATGCATTTTGTTCTTTCTTTATATATAAATTTCTTTGATTGTTTTTGTTAATTCAGCGCCACCTATTTAAAAGTAGCGGCAATAAAGCAATTGCGTAGTTTGCTCCTTGTTTATATATAAATGCCTTTGGTTACAAAAACAAAAATTACATATTATGGAATGAAACGAAAAACCAACAAAAAAAATAGATACAGAAAAATTGTACCAATTGTGCCATTTTAACAGACAGACGGACATCGCTAAATCGACTTAAAATTGAATAAGGATCACGAATATACATACTGTATGGGGTCTTAAACCTATATTTCGACATGTTACAAACGGAATGACAAACTGATATATACCCTCACCATATATGGTGGAGGGTATAAAAAGCAATAAAGGAATTATTTTAACAATTAAATATATTAATTTAAAATAGCTGTAATGGTAACAAGTAAACCACAAATTTCCGTTTTGTGGTTAAAATTTTAGTAAATTTCAAAAAAATAAAAAAATAAATTAAACTGAAAAATCAGTTAAAACCATTTTTTTGAACAAATGTATAAAAAAGTTAAAATAAAAATTTCATTGAAAAAATAAATTCATGTCCCTTTATTTTTAACTGAACTAAAAACTTTTTAAACCACACAATATTCTGAGTGTATACATACTCATGATGTTTAGAGAGTATGACTATATCAAAAACCATGTAGTTTATATTGTAATTTCCATAGAAATATTTACCTCAAAAATATATTTATCTTTAATTTCTTTTGTGCTCTCATGTTAAATATTAAATATTGACAAATGCTTTTGAGTGTTTGTAAAAAACAAATTTTCATATGCGGTAAAAGCAATTCATGGTTACGTAAATATTCTCAGGTAAACATAATGGTAAATATCACCTTTGTTTACTTTAAATCTTTACATTTATAAATTTCGTTCTTATTTTATTTTGATACTTTAGGTAAATTTTAATTTTCCTTACTTATGTACTTTATGTGTGATTATGAAATATTTTACAACATTATTTATGGTTCGAAGAACCAGAAAAAAAAAATGAAATTTGTGTGGCAAGATATCAAGTCTATTTTGACATATATGGATAATATTTCTTATATTTAATTGTATTTTTTTGCTATGAATTTCATGGTGTGTTCTCGTAGGATACATTTAAAATTATATTTGAAAATATAACATATTTTTTGATGAATCACTTGAATATTTATGTGTAATACGACAATGATTGATTGCAACTTTAATAAATTACATTAAAGTAATAAAATTTGTTAAAATTTCAAAAACGTATCTGACAAATTGTAAAACATATTTTATTGTAAGCCGGTCTCTATCCAAATTTTATTCTTGTCTAAAGCGGTCTTCCGACATTAAGTAGTTTCTGGCTAAATAATAATTTTTTATTAAAGCAGTTATATTATATTGATAGAAAACATAATTTAATACTTTTTCTCCCTTTGTATAACAAACGATCTTCAACCAAGAAGAATGTGAAATTCAATATTCCTAAATTAACAGAAATACATATTTAAAAAATCGTTAAAAATATATTTACGCTCAGGCATACTTATTGTCCTGCAGGAGATGTACCTATCCGAATACATGTCATGTGACCGGTTCATTGTAATAGGGACCGGTCACGGGACCGATATTTTTATATGAAGAGGACCGGTCACTTTAAAATGGATTTGTCCTAGGAGGGGGTCAATTTTCCTCTGTGACATGTCACAGGACTTGTCTAAAAGAACATGTCACACAACCAACTCCAAAGAACATATCACAGGACTCGCACATTCACACTCATCACGTGATAGAGGCTTTTAAACCAAGCATGTTGTAAATTTTTTGTTTTCATCTAACACGGGACTAGCACTTTTAGACCCAATACGTGATTGAGACTTTTTATACCGATCACGTGATAGGAACTTTAGAAACCGATCCTGTTTTCAGCTACCACAGGACTGGTACTTTCAGACCCATCAGACTTTTAAACAGTTCACGTGGTAGGTAATTTAGGAATCGGTCTGGTTTTCACCTATCACGGAACAGGTCTCAATTCCCAACTGATCCCTTTTCTCGCAGGGTGGTTATACCAAACGTAGCTCAGGGCCTTTGGTTACAAAATGAGTTACTATTCTTGTTTCAGAACTCGGGACATCCTTTACGAATTTTACTCTATACTCTTAAAAACAAGCTTACAGTGTTTTCGTTTTTTAATTAAACACAGCTAATTCACGGAGACTTTGCAGTTAGTAGAACTAATTCTGTTAAAATTTATTAATGTTAAGTGTCAATTTCGCAAAAATTCGCAATTTCCTAAGGCGAAAATCGACACATTTATTAAAATAATAATATTAGATAAATAAACTCTGATCATTATATAGTTTACTGTTTGTAGTTTAATGAAAAAAGGGGCATACATTTATTTTAAAATAAAATATTTATTTTAACTTTTTTAAACATTTGTTCAAAATGATTTACTGTCATTTACGGATTTTTTTTCAGTTTAATTTTTTTTATTTGTTTGAAATGGATTTTTATGAATTGTTGATCTGTTATTTTGTAAATGAATAGTAGGATTTATAATCATATAATCATATTCTTTTTATAAATTTTTTAATTTTAAAGAAACATAAGCATTTTATTAGTAAATTATAGAGAATAAAAATTGAGAAAATTCCACAGAGCCAGCAGGATAGAATACTTAGTATTTTCGGTTGACGCTATCCAACCTTATCAATATCCACGCTCTCTATTCTCCCCTTTGGTAATTTAATAAAAATTTATCGTTATGCTTATTACAAATTTAAAATTTGTTTGCTGTCTATTAAAAAAAAAAATATATTTAAAAAACTCCAATATATTTTTTATTTAAATTGTTTGTTTCAATTTAAATTACAAGAACTTCATAAACACATACACACATTCACACAAAATATGTCTGTAGACTGTGTGAGTATACATTTTGTAGATAAAAAAAAAAAAAATAAAAATACAAAAAACGGAACAAATTGATGAATAAATAATTTTTTATTTACGGAATTGGTAGGTGAAATTTTAAAATTTATTTTTAACTGATGTGTCTGTTGTTTAAACAACATTTAAAAATAAATAAAAAAACCATTTGATTTAAACGAAAAGTAAGTTGACCTGGGTTTTAAATGAAATATCATTTATTTTAAATGGAATTTTCAGTTATTTAAATTAAAAATTATTTTAAGTTTAATTTTATTTTACTCTGAATTTTTTATTCCTTGTCCAGCCTTTATTATGCTATATCGCCTAAATAAAGCGATAAATAGCGATATGTAGTATAAATATTATAGATATCAGAAAAAAAGAGCATTAGACGGTTAAAGCCAGAGGCTGCGGTATGTATTTTTCAACATCACGAACGAACACACGAAGCAAATTTAAAACGCTCAAATATTATCTGTGTCGATAGCTAAGGAGGTTGTGTTATTGCTTAACAGTTAGAGAATCTAGGTTTCAATCCTATCATGAAATTCCCAAATCGAGAAAACAGTATCAGTTGTGTCCACCGAATTTGTTGCCAATGGAATTCTGGCGATTACGATAACTGTCTTCATATTAAATTATATTTTTAGTTGTGAAATTTAATATTCAGTTGTACAATTTAATATTTATATTTCACAGAAATATAATTACGTTCCACAAAATTTAATTAAAAAAAAATATATTTTTTTTTAATTTTTCCGGTATTGCACCTGGGAAATCAGATTCGTAGTTCACAGTCTTGCTTACTGCACCACAACTAATTTAAATTTCCTTTGATATATTTGCCATTTAAACATTTGAATGTTTTATTTTAATTAAAAAAAAATATTTTTTAAATGTTTGCCTTTTCCGGGATTTGAACTCGGAAATTCTGAGTGCTGAGCTACCTTTCTGCCTACTACACCACAAACACTTATTAACTTTGATGGCTAATTTTAAATTTAAATCATTTGTCAGAAAAACAAATATATTATAAAATTTCTTTATCAATACCAATCATTAGTGGCGTCTATAATCCACAAATCAGTTGCTTTTACTGCAATAATATATTTGATTAGGATAACCATATTTGTAGTTATAACCTTTGTAAAATGCGGTAAAAAGGTTATGAAAATATAATTCGGTTAGAATGTGGTAGAAAATTATTCTAATCTATCAAATGTATTAAACAAAATGTCGATAAGTGGTAACTACAAATACGGTTATCCTTTTCAAATATGCCATTAAATTAGGGTTTCAATGGAACCAACCGAATTGTGGATTGTATTGATTATACCCGCCACTACCCAGCAAAAAAAAAGTAGCAAAAGAAGAGAAAAAGAAGCAGTGATTTTGATTCCGGTGTTGTGAAAATTTGGATCGGAACCAATGATTTTTACATAGGGGTGTCATAGAGTGGAAGTTTTCTTTTATGATCCTTTTTCATTGCATCTATAGCCCTTCTTATGGTTTAGTGAAAAATTAAATCTTTTGTTCTTCCCAAATAAATTTTGAATTTGTAATTTAGATTTCTACAGGACATCAGTAATCGAGCCTTTGCCTCAGTTTCACAATCTCCCGTTAGCTTCTACCTGTACAAAGTTTGAGTTTTACTGTTCGTTAAATTTTGCAATCGGGCCTTATATATCTCTATTCGAAATGCTGGCAACTTTTACTACAATAAATTTTTTACTTTTTGTAGCGTCATAGATTTGAAAAGTGTTTAATTTCATTTAAAATCACATTTTTATAAATTGTGAAAAAGAACTTACTTAGAAGAGAAAAATCAGAACTAAACGATACTTTAGAATCAATGAAAAATTAATTCCTTAAGAATCACTTCCATTTATTTTTGCTGGGTAGTAATGTTTATGTTTATTTTCCTAACAAATTAATTTAATTCAAAACCAAGTAGAAAGGTAGGAAAAGGTAACCATTAAATTTTTTTTAATTAAAATTAAATATTAAAATGTTTAAATAGCAAATAAAGTTAAAAGAATTTAAATTAGTTGTGGTGCAGTAAGCAAGAGCAATCTGAATTTCCAGGTTCGCTACCGGAAAAATTGAAAATATAAAATTTTTCTTTGAATAAAATTTTGTGGAACGAAATAATATTTATGTGGAATATAAATATAAAATAAGACAACTGAATGTTGACTTTCACGAGACAAAATATAATTTAATATGACGAAAGTTGTCATAAGCACCATAATTGAATTGGTAATAAATTCGGTAGCCACTACTGATATTGTTTTCTGGGTGTGTAATCAAACTACAGGCCGTAATTAAAAATATATATTTGAATGAAATTTGATAAACCCCATTTAATTTGATTAGATTCGGTCAGTATTCTGACCTTAACCGAAGAAGCAGATTCATGTTGACAACCGATTTAATAGCCAACCGAATTTTTCGGTTGTGTGTACCGAATTGTTATTTAGTCAACCTGAATACTGTTGTCATAATCAAATCACTCATCTCATTGGATTGTCTACAAATTCAGTTGTCAACACGAAAGAAAGTTTATTTCAAAATTGGGCTAACATTATTTTTAGACACAAAAACCGTCGATATCTGGTTGAAATATGTATTATGAATGTTATATGAGACCAGAACTCGTTACTCGAAATTTAAAAAAAAAATCTATTCTCTGCGCTGTTCATAAAATAAGGCTCAGGATCTTTCTTGGACCGCTATTTACTCAAATTATTCATGGTATAGGTGGTATCACGAAGTCGAAATTATAGACCTTAATCTTTTTACCAGAATTCAGTAAAAAAAACTACCAATTACTAGTATTAACTTTAGCTGTTTCTACAAGTGTAACCTCTTAACCTCCCAAAATTAGTTTTTCCCTTAAAAAAAACTTTTTCCCCACAAAATTATTTTTAAACTATTTCTATAAGTGTAAATACTTAAGTTATAAAATTGAATAGTGAATTAAATTAACAATCCTTTTCAATGGAATCATAAAATTTGCATTTGAATGAAATAAACGAAAGAGTTACAAATAAAATAAATGTCTGCATATAAATACTATCGAGTTACAATAAATGCAAATATTAACTGATGCTGCTGCTATAGTAGTATTTTATGATGAGATTTCAAATATAAATTGAAAGCACAAATTTCCGTTTACATAGCAAATAGATAAATTTTATATGTATAAATGTGTGAAATACCGCATTCGAATAAAACGCAATTTAAAACAAAACAAATTCGACTTAATAATACTTAAAGTTCAATGGTTTCAAAAATGCTGATTTTCATGATTTTGTAAAATAAAATATTCTCTTTATATGCGATAAGGATGTATGTAAATTAATTTAATATTGTATAATAATCCTATTTATTTTTCATTTCATGAATATATTTATAATTTTCCTTATTTGTTATTTATTTATTTTATTTTTTTTTTCATTTCAGGCTTACATTTGCGTAGCATTGAAGAACCCACAGCTCAATTGTTTACCTTAAATACCCCACCTAATTATAATAATACAAATTGCAGCAGTGTTAGCAATAGAATGCCGGCTGAGGTGGGGGGCACAGGTTATGGTTCTGAACAAAATTTAATGTTAAATAATCGTACCGGTGTCCCCCTGGCCACATATCAACAACAACAACAGCAACACCAACACCAACAACATCAGTATCAATATCAGCTACCACAACAACATCATCAGCAACAACAAAATTCTTCATTAAGTTTACACCCGCTTTCACCGCAAAGGCATTATGATCCTGAATATGCCCGTATGGAATCGTGGATGGATGAAAATCAAGAATTTGTACAAGATTATTTTATAAGGTAAGTGAAGTATTTAATACAAAAGGCAAATTCTTCATATGTTTGCAATAAATTAATATAATTTCATCATATAATTTATAACAAATATAATACGAGTTTATATTTGATTTAATTAAACATTAATTAAGTTAATTGCGTTTATTGTCACAACTGTTTGCAGTAAATATAAAACAAGTACGAAAGTGTAAATAATACAATGCAGACTTTTGTATTGCCAGCCCCCACAACTACAAGAAAAAACAAACGAAATTGATAAAAAAAAATAAAATATCATTATATTTGAAACTCAATTCATAACCCACACACTAAAATATTAAAATACAGAAATATCAAATATAATCTCTTTTGAGTTGTCTGCAATCTATCAACAAAAAAAAAAAAAAAAAAAAATCGCTCACTAGTTATACTACTAACTTATATCTATTTGTTGCTAAAGTTTTTAATTTTTTTCTTTTCTATTCGTATATATTTCATTATAGAAAGGCCACACGTCAAGTTGTTGATGCCTGGTTAGTTTCTCATGCAACAACTGCTGGCAGTGATACATCCAATACATCACCCACACATCCAAATGGACAAAATTGCTCATCACGTGGTGGTTCAGGAGCCACAACACCCGTTAGGTAAGTTATATTGTATTAAATATTGGTTGGCGTACATATTTATATCAAATTGATTACAATCGAGTTTTGTCATTTTATTTTTTTTTTTTTAATATTTTATTTACAATCTATTATATAATATTTAGTAAATTTGATTATAAAAAAGTACTTAACATATGTTATTAAGCTTCAGCAAGCTTAATAAACTTATCTTAAAAATTTATGTTAACAAAGCTATTTACCTTTTTTTTAAAAGATAAGAAAAACAATATTTTTAGAAATAAAATTTCAATACGGTATTAACAATATTTGCATTTACAGTTTTATTTTATATATTTATTTCCTGTAAGGTAAATCTAAAATGTGAAACCTTTTAAGTCTCCTAATCTCCTCAGTTTCATCTAATAAAGAAATTGCTAACACGTTACAGTGGTTACTTAGACGATCTATATATCGAGAACTAAACCGATTTATTTCATCTCTAACTAAAGAAACCCTAAGGTCTCGATAGATCTGATTGTTGGTCATATACCACGGAGCATTTGCTATAAACCTCAAAGTTTTAGACTGGTAACGTTGCAGAATTTCCACGTTTGAGTTACTTGCTGTACCCCATAGTTGAAGACCATATGTCCAAACTGGTTTTAATATAGTCTTGTAAAGTAGAACCTTATTTTCCAGGCTTACTTGAGATTTAAGTCCTAACAACCACCACATTTTTCTTGTCTTAATATTGAGATGAGCTTTCTTAGCAGCAATGTGATCGAGGTGCATTCCCAAATATTTAACAGAATTAGTTTTTGGGATTTCTGAACCGTTAATATACAACGATGGACATTCCTTTTTTTTAAGAGTAAATGTGACGTGATTGGATTTATCAGCATTAATAACAATTTTCCATTTCGTAAGCCATTCTTCTAGTCAATTTAGATACATTTGAACTAAGTATGATGCTTCAAATTCCGAGTTGCTAGATGCTAATATAGCAGTATCATCGGCATAGGTTGCTATTACAACATTATCAGATAAAGGGATATCTGATGTATATATAGTGTACAACACAGGTCCTAATACACTGCCCTGCGGGACACCTGATTTAATTTCACATAGATTGGACGTATCATCGTTTACCTTAACATAAAATCTTCGGTCTTCTAGGTATGATTTTAAAAATAAATAAAATGGAGCAGGAAAACATTTTTTGAGCTTGAAGATAAGACCTTCATGCCATACCCTGTCGAAGGCCTGTTTGACATCTAAAAATACAGAAGAGCAGTACAATTTTCTTTCCAATGTGTCTGTTATCATTTTAACTATTTGATGACACTGTTCCGGGGTTCCATGCTTATGCCGAAAGCCAAATTGGTGATCAGGTATAATTTTTTGATCTTCCAAAATCGGAAGTAATCTAGTTAAGAACAGTCTTTCGAAAACTTTTGAAAAGGTAGGTAGCAAACTAATTGGCCTATAGGATGACATTGTATTTTCAGGTTTATTGGGCTTAAGAATCATAATAATCTCAGCACATTTCCATTGAGTTGGAAAGTGTGAGAGTCTTAATATAGAATTATAAAAAAGGGTAAGAAATAAAACACCTTTTTTTGGAAAAGATTTTGCAACCATTGGATCAATTTTGTCATATCCAGGCGATTTGGAGTTGTTGAGGTTAGAGATTTCATTTTGAACTTCTATAGGTGAAAAAGATTTTACTGGTAAATCCATTTGACAAGCAGTTTCTAAAAATTGTTGAATGTAATTGTCATCCGTATTATTTGTTGTTGGAAATGGTTGAAAGATTTTTTCTAAATGCTCACGGAATGAATCAGCTTTACTTTTACTACTTCGACACCAAGTTCCGCTTGCGTTCTTAATTGGAACATTTCTTTTAGTTGGTTTCTTTAGGTACTTTGTGGCTCTCCATAAATTGTGTTCGTTATTGTTTCTGATGTCCAAATTTCTTAAAAAATTTGAAAGATCTTCATTTTTTACTTCAGCAATACGTTTTTTTAGATCATTGGATGCTTTGTTGTAATTTGTTTTATCCCTCGGATTCCTACTTGATTGCCATATTCTTCTTAACCTTCTCTTAATTCTTATCAAATCTCGAATTTCAGCGGATATCTTAACCTTACAACCATTTGGTGCTGAAATTTGAGGAGTAGATAGTAGTGCAGCTTCATGTATTAGATTTGTCAATTGCTCAACAGCTAGATCGAGTTCGTCGCCTGATTTAATAGATATGTTTAAATGCAAATTTTTGTCTATCCAGTATTGAAATGAATTTATGTCTGTTTTGGGAGTAATAATTTTAAAGCATTTTGATACATGTTGTATATTAGTACTGAAGTTTAAAATAATTGGTGTGTGGTCTGAACTAAGATCATCACAGTCCATTCATTTTAATTAAAGACAACAACACTTTGTGTAGTATCTTTGCTTCTAATAATACGGTTTTTAAACTTTATACTCCTGAGGGATTATCAATTATAATTATTTTTATACCCTACAGTGTATGTGATGTGGGTTAATATCAGTTTCTCATTCCGTTTGTGACATATCGACATATAGGTCTAAGACATTAGACCGAACCACCTTACAGAAAAAAAGTGCGCCGTACATCTTCGAATTAAAGTTTTTCTGTAAAGGCAATTTCGAAAAAAAAAAATTTGCCGAACGTAGAGGTCGCCTTTTTAATATTTTTATTATATCTTCGGCATTTACACCAGACTGTCACTTTTCATTGATGCAAAGGTGACTGATGTATAATTTGAGGGTTTCCATTGCTCAGGACCGACTATTCTGTTTATTCACATGTTCATTCAAATGAAAATGTGCCTCATCACTCATTATGATTTTTTCATGATAATCGGGGTTGTCATGGGCGAGCTGTAACATCCTATTGGCATATGCACGGCGGCGTAAATGGTCTTGCGGAAGAAGCTCTTGTGTCAACTGAATCTTAAATGGAAACAAATGCAAATCCTTGTGCGAAATTGGGGCCAAAGTTGTTCTTTGAAGACCAAGCTCCTGAGGACGGCGTCGAATTGAGGTTGATGGATTGTTTTGAACACTTTCTTCAGCAGCAGTAGTGTTTTCAGCCGATCTTGCGGTACGTTGTGGTCCATGCTTGGGCCTATCACCTGCATACCCTCTTTCGTCGAAACCATTCACTACACGATAAATAGTTTTAACGATTAAAAATGATAAAATGTTTTAACGATTAAAACACGTTGGTTTATCGAATATTTCCTAATAATAAATTTGCCACGTGTCTACTTCACGACTGTCTAGACTAATGTTTACCAAAATGCCACCAAAACAAAGTAGTATACCTTCCCGGCGGACACCCGTATAACTATAATATAGTTATCATATTATGATAATAATATAACCATAATTTCCGATAATATTGTCTCTAAAGTTATATTATGATTCGTAATTATGAAGAAGTTCTTTAAATATTTCTTTTAGAAATGTTTTTCCTAAGGAAATAATTTAATATAAAGGACATTTTCAAGAAAACTTTTTTATTCTATGGACTTTTTCTAATAGAAAAATTCTTTAATTCTTAATTTTTTTTTTAGATACTCTTTAGTGTTTCAAATTTTTTTTTTTAGAAAAATATAAGAATTTAAGAATATTTCTAATAGAAAAAGTTCTTGGAATATAAATATTATTGATTCTTTAAGAAATGTTTTTCCTAAAGAAACAATTTGATATTTAGGACTTTTTCAAGAAATCTGATTTGATTTAAAAAAAAAACTTGAAAAATAATTTTTAAATTCTAGCGACATAGTTTCTATGGACTTTTTCTAATAGAAAAATTCTTAAATTTTTAAATTTTTTTTAGATAGTCCTTAGAGTCTCAAAATTTTTCTTTTAGAAAAAGTTCAGAATCTAAGAATATTTCTAATAGAAAAAGTTCTTAGAAACTAAATGATTAGAAGTCCTCAGAATCAGAGAATTTTTTAGAATATTTTTAATCTTTTTTAAGAATTTAAGTTTGCAGAATCTTGAGTTCTACGGAATTTATTTTATTAATATTCTGAGTACTTTGAAAAGAAAGTCGTTATTTAAAAACTGAAGTAATAAACATACGAGGGCGGATCAATAAGTCTATGACTTTTTGAATGAAACACATTTTTTTTTTGCAAAAAAAAAATTGTTTTTCAACATAATCTCCTTTTAGCTCAATACACGTAGTCCAACGTTTCTCCAATTTTTGTATCCCTTCAAAAAAAAAAAAATAAATAAAAAAAAGGATTTTCCGAGGTCCATAAAATAGGCCTTTGTTTGATTAATAATTTCATCGTTGCAGCTAAATCTCTTTCCACCAAGGCATTTCTTTAGGTTTGGAATTAGAAAATAGTCACTGTGGGTTAAGTCCGGAGAATGAGGAGAATGAGGGGGCAATTCGTCGTCTACTTTATGAATTTTAGCCATGGAAACTAAGCTGTCACACGATTCCGTTGGTTGCGGAAAGCGTTCCCATACCCAAGTGATCGTTCAAAATTGAAACCACTAAGCCATGTGGGATGCCTATGTCTTCCACAATATGTCGGAAATTTAATCTCCGATCGGCCAACACCATATCAATTGTTTTGGGTGTAGAGACCCCAATTGGCCGTCCAGAACGTTCAGCGTCATTTGTACCTGTGCGACCAAAACGAAAGTCAGTAAATCACTTTGTTACCATTGAAATCGATCTCCATAGTATTTATCAAGCTTTTCCTTGGTTTAATTGACGTTTTTTTCACAAAAAATAATTTTTAATGAGATCTCGAAAAATCCACGAGGTTGTATCTTTTGAACAGCTGTTAAATTCAAAGTAAATGACGGAACTTGTTCAAAATTTGACAGTAGTTTATTAACAGGTGGTACTTGATGGGAGCAGTATTGCATTTCATATTCATATTCGTATTAAAAATAAAAAAAATATTGTTTTAATAGAGAAGAATTAAAAAATATAAAATCTTTTTGGCAATGAGTTTTTTCGACAATGAATTGATTAGTGTAAATTATAATGTTTTATTTATTAGGTATATTCAAAAATAAAAACCCCCCCAAGTGAAAATATTCGTATACTACAAGAGAGCATAATGACTGTAAATGTCAAAGTCATGTTTTATTTGATTTATAATTTTTTATTGATTGCTGTCAGCATTTTATAGTTGCAGAGTTATCATATTTTTTTCACAGTCAGAATTTTTATTTCCATAGTATGGTTACAGAAAATCATGTTTTGAAATTGAAAGTGGCAATCATGAAAGAATAAAATATTGGTGGTTAGAACCTATTTACAAACTAGTAACTTAGCAAGTAGCAGTGATCATGTTGCAACCATGTTTTATGAAGAAAAATTTGAAATGGCGATCCCTACATTTGGCAACAAAAGAAAAAAAATTCTAATATTTATTTATTTTTTTATTTATTTATTTATTTTATTAAACATATAATTTCAAATTATATTTTAATACCCTAACCGAGCACTAGCAACAAAGGTTATCGGCTCGTTGTAGCGAAAACAGACCAGAGCCTCTGGTGGGAATCGCACCCACAACCCCCGCACTGATAAGCTAGCACGCTACCAACTAGCCTACCGGGGCTCTCAAAATTCTAATTGTTCTGCTGTTATTATTGAAATACTTCCCTATCAAAAGTTAAATGATTTTTTGCGAGCTTAAATTTTCTGATAGTATCGTGGTAGGAATTGAGATCAGGTGGGTAAATACCAGAATGGGATACTTGAGGGCAATGGCCCTTGGAGCGAAAAACATCGATATATAAGACTTTAAGATCCGTCTGTAAATGTCGAAAATATGACAACAAATTTGAAAGAGACATACTACGTTCGGCAAAAAAAAAAGAAATTCGAAACTGCCTTGCAAAAATAATTCAGATTCTCTTTTTTGGTGCATTTAAGATTCTTATACATAATTCTAAACCGATCTCGCTATGTCCTTCTGTCCATGAAAATGGCGATCACGGCGAGAATGTGTAATTGCGGTTGCTCATTTTACCTCGGATTGTTAATATTTCTCCGAGCAGTATGGTATTGAAAATGGGCAAAATCGGTCCAGCGGTAACAAAGTTATGAATAAAAATGTTTAGGCATCTCTAAAATTTTCTGTATAAATTTGTGTATTTTTGCACATTTTCATAGTACAAGTAACATCTGGTGAATAAAATATTTTGTCATATATTTTCACAAGACACTATCATTTAATATTTTTTTTTCAATTTTTTTCAAATCCATTAATGTTTTTCACTACAACAAAATTCTTTTTTTTACCTCCACAATGTTTTTACAATTTCAGTTTTTTTTCATTTTATCTGTCACAAAAACACTGTGGAGGGTATAAAAGAATTTCTGTAAAGCCGAATTTAATGCTTTTACTTGTTTTCTTTTTCAATCTATTGAAAATTGATGATGTGTGTCAAGCTTTTGTGCTATTGATAATCTATTTAATGCGATTTCTTACACACAAATATGATAAATTCTGTATATAGAAAATGGTTTTGTATGGTGATTAGGATGTATTTTTAAACAAAATTTCTATATATAAAAGTATAACGCGACTGACTGGCTGGCTAACTGAAGCATCAGCGTCCAGCGTAAACTGAAAAATTTGATATATGTTTTTCTTTTAGAAGAGTAGAATGTGTTCAAAATGGGAAATGTGTTCCCCTAATCAGCTAACACAAGCGCTGAAGCTTAAAAAAGAGAATCTTTGTATATGTACAAGAGTACATTTTTCCTTCAGCGTAAAGGTCCCCTTAGATGGGAATTTTTAAAATTATCGCGGCTTGGCCAAAAGCCTTCGCCTAGAAATCTGACACTTAAAACTTTGATCGACGGGAGCTTATGATATATTTTGAAGAATCCTTCCTACTAATCACAAATTAGCACCTGGGCAAGCCTGATTTTTAGACCGGAAAAAGTAGCATAGCGTCCTTGCCCGCAAATGTTTGATAAATGCTTAGCATTCATATAGTCGTTGCTGTGTATTTATCCCACAACTCACAAGTGAATATGCTCAAACTAAATTATATGAAAGAGAACAATAATTTAAGGTTCATTTAATTTTCTATGTTTTATCTTCAATGACAGGTTGCTAAAAATTGGTACTTTTATCGTTTTAATAAATTATTTTTACATATCTTTTAAAGCAACTATTTAAAAGTTGCATTGAAGGCAAAAGATGTTAAACTTTCTCTTTGGCGAGTACATAATAAAAAAATTCCCTATTTCCTACCCCTATTTTATCCCCTAATTACGAGGAAACCTTAATTTTTTTTATTACACATTTAAATTTCATCCTAATCGGCGTGAAAGCGGTGGGGTGGTATTCCCTTGTCAGAGTATACAATTTTGTAGTTTATTTATTTTAATGCTGAGTAAGTTTAGTTTGCATTCGAGAAGGCATATAAGAGTATATATATACATATGTCTATGTGAGATTGTTGTTTATGTTTGCTTGATAAGAAACTTAATGTAAACAATGCTTTATAACAATATGCATACGTGTTTGAATGTAACCAACCAGCAACATCTCAGTAATGAGTGGTCATTACTAATATCTAATAAATAAACAGTACAAATAGGGTCTATTTCATATATTTCGGTGCGAAATCTCATAATTATTATTTATTTATTTTTATAAATAGTTGTACATATTCGCTGCAAGAAAAACACGCAAAATTTGTATACTTGCTTACCCGCTGCATTACAAAAATATTAAAAATAAGTAGTTAACAAAATATAAATAGTTAGCCGTATGCTGATAAGCAGTTAAAAAATAAGTTGTTACAGCTTTCTAAACAATAAATCTTACTCATACAGGTTGGTTGAAAAGTTCCTGCGCTCGAAATGAAAGAATACTGTTTTTGTTACGAAATATATTTTTTTATTCAATATAATCTCCTAGAAGCTCAATACACTTGTTCCAATGATCTTCCAATAATTTCATCCCATCCGTCTACGGCTGCTATGGCCTCTTCATTCGACCAAAAATGCTTTCCACGAAGGAATTGTTTGTGATTTCTGAAAAGATAGTAGTCACTGGGAGCCAAATCTGGTGAATACGGTGGATGTTCAAGTAATTCGTACTTTAATTCTTTGAATTTAGCCATCGCCAAAACACTTTTGTGAGCAGGTGCATTGTCTTGATGAAAAATGATTTTTTTCTTCTTTAAACCAGGTCATTTTCTCACGAATTTTTTCACCAGCTGATTCAAAAGGCTGCAATAATATTCAGAGTTGATTGTTTTACCTTTCTGAAGATAATCAACCAACAAAATTCTTTTTGCATCCCAAAAAACTGATGCCAAAACCTTCTTTGCTGATCGTTGTGACTTCACCTGCTTTGGAGCTGAACAACCAGCTTCAGTCCACTGTAAACATTCTTGTTTCAATTTAGGATCATGGTGGTAGATACAAGTCTCATCCATAGTTATAAAACGACGCAAGAAGTCGGTTTTATTCGGCTTAAAACGCTCCAAATTACGCTGAGAAATTTGTTTTCGATCCAGTTTTTGTTGAATTGTTAATGTGTGCGGCACTAACTTTCCAAACAGTTTTTTCATACGTAATTCTTCATGTAAAATATGGAGTACTCGTTCGTCCGAGATGCCCATGGCATTAGCAATTTCACGCTTAGTCAAACTTGGATCTTCACTAACCATATTATGTACCTGCTCAATGATTTCTGCTGTGGTTGAAGTTTTTGGTCGTCCTTCGCGTGGATCGTCTTCAAGGCTGGTACGACCACGTTTAAATTCACCAGCCCAAAATTCAACGGTGCGTTTTGAAGGTGAGTACTCCTTATACACTTCAAACAATTGTTCATAAATTTTCTTTGCTTTTAAACCCTTCAAAACAAAGAATCTAATGACTGCACGATATTCAATTTTTTCCATATTAAAAAAAAATCAATGACACGTCAACTTCAAATGGCTTGTAAGCAAAGAAAGAATTGACAGAATGACTTGCAACTTTGCATGTGTTCTCAGGACAGGTATACCAACTTGAGAAAAAAAAGTTTGGATCTAGCAGTGTCATCTCTTGGTGAGCGCAGGAACTTTTTAACCAACCTGTATACTTTTTAGTAATAAAAAAACAAGGAGTTACCTGTATCACAATAATTTATGTAATTAAAAAAGTAGTTGCGCTTAAGCTTGACTGCTTATAAATTCATGTAAAAAAATAACTAGATGCCAAATAATAAGCCATACAAAATTTAAGAAAACTTAACTTATTTGGAGGAAAAATTGAAATCAAATCGGCGCTAAAGACACTTTTTACCAAAATTTAATAACATTTTTTTTGATTTAGAAACAAATTTTACTTAAAATTTGGTCAAAATTTTTAAATTATAGAACAATTTTACTATTGAGAACTAAATTTTTATTAGCAAACATAGCAAAATTTCCTCTTACTTTTATTCAGAAAATTTTTCCTTGGTCTTAAAAAAAATTTATTTTATTTAAGTTTGTTAGATATTTTTTTACTAAAAATTCGGACTTAACTTCCTAAAAATAAGAAAATATTTTCTAACATTAAGTTAAATAGCAATTCTTTTATGTAAAAATTATCCTAAAATTTGATACAAAGTTTCTAATAAATATGAAATCGTTTCTATGGCAAAGGAAATATGTATATTTTACCATATAAGGGTGTCTCAGTAAGAATGCCCTTTTTAATTTTATTATAAATACACGTGTTTTTGGAGATAGTTGTGATTTTGTTATTGGATTGTAAGGAATACATGTTCCTATTAAGTATGAAATAAAATATCGGTCAAATGGCCCCCGTTTCCGTAACGAATGCCGTTCACAGTCACTGCAATTTCGGCCTCATCTTCAAAAAAAAGTAAGGCCCAATCACACCGCCTAACCAAGATCCGCAGCAGGTAGTTGCTCGTTGTGGGTGCATTTGTTTCTCATGGATTTCATGAAAATTTTCTGAGCCCCAAATTCGACAAGTTTGTTTATTCACGAACCCATTCAGATGTAAATGCGCTTCATCGGAGAAGATGACTTTTTTTTCGAAAAATTGTCATTGATTTCACTTTGCTCGATTACCCACTGAACTGATTGCAGGCGCTTTCCTTGGCCTACTAGTTTGCGCTCCATTTTTAGTAATTGTAATAAACATCTGTGACAGCTGCCGAATTTTAGATTTGCCACTTGCACAAAAAAGAAATGACACTTAATTTAAAAAATGCACTGTTACGGAGACACCCTATATTTGAAAGTACTTTAAACTCATTATTTTAGTATTTTGCCACTTCCAGAGGACTTTCGCTTTCTAAGGACACGATTTTTAACAAGATTTTTGTTAAACATTTTTGTTTTTAAATTAAATTGAATTATACTTAACTTATGTATGATATTTAAAATATAAATCAAATTTCATTAGCAAAAAGATAAACAAATTAAAAAAATATACTACAGGATATCCTGAAACGTAATAAATTGTGACAAAGTCAGATCCTTTCCGTAGTTAAATAACGGTTCTGCTTGAGAGAACTACAAAAAGGGGCGCCCTAAGTGACACACTGCATCTATGGCTAAAGGAACACTGGGCGTCCTTTGTCTTCTTAAATTAACTTGTTTATTGAAATTGTTGCAAAAATACAAAATATCACAGTTACTTGTAATTATTGGAAAATGGGAAAATGTCATGTTTCTTTTATGGAATTTTTAGGTTAAATTTTAATTGACATATACAAATTTCCACTTTTTTTTATTATTAAGTGAAAAAAAAAATTTTAAGCTACCTTAAGTTCAATATTTAAGACTGTTAAAATTAGAGATGGGCACGTGAGCGATTTTTGACTCACGCACGATCTGGAACCAAAAATTACAATCAAGTACGTTAATTTTTTTATTGAAATAATATTTTTTCTTTAAAATTAGGAAAAATAACTTGTTTATTTTTAATTTATTATGTTCTTTTTTTGGAAATTTTTTTTTAAGTTGAAAAAATTTTTAGAAAAAGAATCCTATACCTAAGTTTACTATTTCCCAAAAATTAAAAAAAAGTGTACTTGAAACAAAATAACATTTTATTAAATTTTTTAAAATTTCTCTCCTTCATCAGTTTTTAGAAATATACCAAATACATTTTTATTATTATATAAGAAAAACTTGGTTAGTTTTTGTGTTTAATTGCCTGAACTAACTTTTAGAAAAAAATTCTTAAAAATTTGAAAGTTGTAGACTTAAAAACTGAATTTAGAAATGGCTTTTTAAAATTAAGGTAATTTAACTACTCGCAAAAGAAAGTGAACACACATTAAGTTCAAGTACTTTCTTATTTTAAGTTAGACATATTTTTTAAACTAAATGGTAGCAAATTATTTTCTAAATTTTTTTTTTTTTGAACTAAACTTAGTTTTATTATATTTTAGTATGGATTTTTCTTAAAACTAAGATATACTTGTTTTTTCCCTTAGAATCGAGAAATATTAGTTAAGAAAGTTTTGAGCTAGTTCTGAGTATATATACTTATATATATATATATAGTACTCAAACAAAGGAATTTTTATTCTTTTTAACAAAATTTTTCTAAGTTTTAAAAAAATTTGACTTAAATTGTGGAAAATTTTTAAATTATTTTAAAGGAAATATTGGATTAATTTTTAGTGTATGTATTTCTTTTTAAGTGTAATAATAGATATTGCTGGGAAATGCTATTTATTCTTTAGAATTTACTACACAGAGAAAACACAGTTATTTTAACAACTGAATTACTTGCCAACCGAATGGTTTGGTTGAAGCCACGGATTTATTTGTTTGTCGCAATCGAAACTTGATTAATATAACAGAATTTCGGTTGAAACTAAATACTTTTGTTGTATCAGAAAAACAATTGGTTGGCACAACTAAATAATTCGGTTGCTGCAACCAAAACATTCAGCTGGCGAGAAATTCGGTTGTTACACCCAAAAAAATGATTCATGCAGACAATCGAACTTATTGCCAATCGAATGATTCAGTTTCAGCAACCGAATTTTTGGGTTGTGACTACCGAATCGTTGTATATGTTGTTTAATGTCTATATTGTATTTTTATTTATGTTTAGTTGTTTTTCTTTTCTGAAACATTTCTATCCTTTTTTTTACAAAAATACCACATTTAGTAATAAAAGCAATTTATGCTTGGCTACTCAAAAATAAGGTATAAACCTAAAACCATTTTTATTATTCATGTGCTCTGATAGTGGTATATAAAGAGATGGATAGAATGTTATGATTAGTTTGTTCAGTTTCATATTTTTCATGTTAGTTGACATGTTGTAATGGCTTAGTTTTTGTTTTGCTACCTTTTTGTAAAGTTCTGCCAATGACATGCTATGCAGTTTTATTAGAAAAAAACACTGTGGCTTAAAAGTTGCCTAACATTTCTATATGCATTTCGATTTAAATGAAATTTTTATAAATTGGTACAAAGAAAAATAATCTAATTTCAAATCGTAATGTTGTAATTTAATGAAATATGTATAAGGTGTCTGGAGGATCCTCTATAATAATTGTTTATTATAGCAAAAAAACTAAAAACTTTGTGTAAATACATATATATTCAAAATGTTGTTCTACTACTTTATTGTTACAGGTTATTTTTTTTCTATCTTGAGGGCCTGTATTTTGTAAAAAAAATTGCTTACATTTAGCTTAAGCTTGATTGTCAAATTTTGCTAGAAATTTCTTTTGAATTTGATAAGAATGGGGTTTAAAGCTGTGAAAAGAATTTAATTAATATGAAAATTTATGTAAAAGAAGGATTACAGATGTTATTGTAATATTCTAAGAAATTGTTGAAAAATTATTTTTAATTTTCTTTTTTAGAAGTAACCAAAAATTCTAATGTTTCCCTACAATTAATACAGGGTACTTGTAGCAATAGTTTGTTCACTTAAAATAGTTTATAGTTTAAATTAGCTGAAAATGTAATTTAAAATAAGTGATGCATCGCTTTAAAAACAGTATTTTTTAACTCTTCATTTATTTTTAAATGTAAAAAAATTAACGTACAACACAAAAAAAAAAAACTAAAATTGAATTTCAATTAAAATATTTGTAAATACAATTAAAAATTTAATTCGTTGTTACAATGTTTCCTGTTTTCTCTGTGTATGATTTCAAAAAAAAAAAAGTTGTCTATTTGTAATTTTGGCTTATTATATAAGAAAAGACAATGGAATACAATAAAAAAAATAGCAAAAATAGGGTACTTTTGCTGACAAGTGTCAAACGACACATGTAAAAAAGTGTCATCCTATGCTTCAGGTACCAAACTGTTATAATTTTGTAAATGTGGAATTATAGGCTAGAATTCTGAATACTCTTTTTTTTTAAGTTAGTCGGTTTCGTTTTGACAAACTGTTCCCTTTTTTTTTGGCAAAATAAGATAATGTTTTAAATTCGCCTCACAAATAGTGTTAAAATAGGTAAAAATCATACAATCTCACGTGCCAGTACAAAACCCATAGTTTTCTGATATTCGGTCAAGTCAAACGGATTACAATAGCTACGCAGCATAGCATATATAAAACTCATGCAGTTTTTCGTCTAAACTTATAAGAAATACGGCATCATCGGAAAATGTAAATAGTCCCTACAGTAAGAATATTATGTACTCTTTGTAGGTTAATAAAACAATTTTCCGTTCCATTTAAAAATAAATGTATGTATTGATTTTTCAAAGAAAAATCTATTTTAACTTTTTTTTACATTTATTCGAAATGATTTTCTATCATTTACCGATTTTTTCAGTTTCATTTATTTTTTCATTTGTTTGAATTTAAAAAAAAAATTTACGCACAAAACGGAAATTTGTGGTTTATTTGTGTCCATTACAGTTGTTTCAAATTTAAAGTTTGTCTGTATAAAAAATATAAAATATTCAAAAAATTCCAATTTATTTTTTATATAAATTGGTTGCTTATATACAAACTTATTTCAATTTAAATTACAAGAACTTTAAAAACACACATACGTACAGAAACACATTCACACAAAAAGTGTCTATAGCTATGGATACATTTTGTAAGTCAAAAAAAAAAACAAATAATTTGAAACAAGAAATAATTTCAAATAAATGATAAAATCATTTATTTTTTAGGTAAAATTTTAACATTTATTTTTACTGATTAATCATATGTTTCTTACGGATGTGTCAGTTGTTTAAACAATATTTAAAAATAAAAAACAAAAGCCATTTGGTTTAAATGAAAATTAAGTAGATCGGTTTTTAAATGAAATATCATTTCTTGTAAATGGCATTTTCTGTTATTTTAACTTACAAACTATTTTAAGTGTAGGGATCTTGTAAGTCATAGCGGGGTTAAACCGTTATATGGTTAATTTTTTCAGTACCAAAATAATGTTGAGGTTTTAATAGTACCACAAAAAGTACTATAGCACCAACTTCATCAGTTTTTTTTTTTGGTACAAATAATATAAAATAATTAGAAGGGAAAATATTATGGAGGTGTAAAAATTATATTGGGATGCAAAAGTTTGTTTTTGGATGTGAAAGCAATTTTTGCGTGGTGAACAAATTTTTGAAGAAATTTTTGAAGTAAAGGCTTTCCTATAATTGACGTAGCGCTTATTAAACTTTATATTTATCCAACAATTTTTTTTTTTTCACTTAATAATAAAGTTTAAATTTGTGTATGTCAAATTAAGTTTAAGCTAAAAATCCCATAAAAGGAACTTAACTGTTATATTTTGTATTCTTGCGACAATTTCCTTAAATTAGTTAATTTAAGAAGACAAAGGACCCCCAGTGTTTCTTAGCCATAGATGCCATATGACACTTAGAGCGTCCCTTTTTGTAGTTCTCTCAGGCAGAACCGTTAATTAACTACGAAAAGGATCTGACTTTGTCACAATTTATTACGTTTCAGGATATCCTGCAGTCCATTTTTTTAATTTGTTTACTTTTTTGCTAATGAAATTTAATTAATATTTTAAATAAATGAATTTACATGTATAGCAAAAATCTTGTTAAGAGCAGTGTCCTCACAAAGCGGAAGTCCTCTGGAAGTGGGAACATACTTACTCAATGAGTGTAAAGTAGTTTAAAATATATGGTAATAATATATTCCATAGAAGCAGGATAAGGATAATTTTCACTTAAAAGAAGTGGTGAAATAATTTTTGAGGTGAAAAATATTTTAGTTGAAAAATTTTTAGCATGGAAGATCTGCACATTTGGCTATTATATTTTAAGCATCACTTCTAAAAATTCAACAGTAGTTAAAAAATATTTGCGTGGTGTTTAATATATTGTTCTTTATTAGCTTGGTGATCCCATGTCGAAAAGGGTTAAAGAGGTCATATTATTTTTTCCCAAACCGCTAAGCTAGTTAGATGAAATATAACATTTAAAAGTACAAAATTTATTAATTTTTGATACAAAGTACTTAAAAAAGTAAATTTACTTCATTTTTCTTTTTATAAAAATCACACTTTTCTCGAAATCCACAAAAAATAAGAGTTTGTCACGGAGAGGTCCATGGAGGGATTTACCTCAAAATTGGCAAACTTCATAACTGAGTATTTAAAGGGTGTCCCAAGAAGAACGCAATTTTTAAATTTTAAATAAAACAGATATTTTAAAAAAAATCGTGAAACTTTATTATATCGTAAAGTAGACAGAATGAGGTTATGTATGGAACAATATATCGTGCAGATGGCCGCCGCAGCTTTGCTGGCGTGCACGCGATCTTTTAATGAAATTTTCAATGACCGTTTTGCATGAATGCTGCGGTATTTTTTTAATGCAGCGTCCAATTTCCTTTTTTAAGGCTTGAGTCGTCGTCGGCTTATTCGCGTAAACCATCGACTTCAAAAAACCCCAAAGAAAAAAATATAATGGTGTTAAATCGCACGATCTAGGCGGCCAATTCTGATCTCCAAAACGCGAAATAACACGACCGGGAAATGACTGATGCAGCAATCGAATTGTTTCTCTGGCTGTATGACATGTGGCGCCGTCTTGTTGGAACTACATGCCCTCCACATTCATTTCTTCAATTCTAGGCAAGAAAAAACTGGTTATCATTTCACGATACCGAACACCATTGACTGTTTGCGCTTGACCTGCCTCATTTTCATAAAAAAAGGTCCAATGATTCCTCCAGCCCAAAAACCACACCACACATTGACAAGTTGAGGATGCATTTGCTTCTCGTGAATCACTCGAGGATTTTCCTCACCCCAAATGCGACAATTCTGCCTATTGACGAAGCCATCATGATGAAAATGGGCCTCGTCACTGAAGATGATTTTATCGGCAACATCAGCATTTTCATGTTGTCTCTCCAATACCCAATTAACGAACTCCCTTCGCTGTCCATGGTCAGCTGGCTTCAGTTCCTGAGTCAATTGAACTTTGTATGCATGAAGATGCAAATCTTTCGTCAAAATTCGCTGCAAAGTGGATTTGGAGACACCAATTTGCTGAGCTCGGTGTCGAATTGAGGTGGATGGAGTTTGAGCGACATCATCACGTACAGCTGCGACATTTTCGGTCGATCGACCTGGTCGATGGCGCGTTGTTGTCTTTACATCACTAAAAGACCCAGCTTCGGCAAATTTATCCATTAATCTCTTTACAGTTGACTCTTTTGGAGCATTATTGTGACCCCAAATTGATCGCAATTTGCGAACTGTAGCCGCAAAACTTTTACCATTTTGGTTTTTGATTCAAAAAGTGACATCAAATTTTATGACCTAATGTTTTTTGGTTTGGGGCGTTTGTTTTTTCATGGCGAGTTCTTAGCTGATTTTGAAGTTATGCAGAAAAATTGATTCATAACACAAGTGGATGAAAAAATTAAAATATAGCACGAAATTTTCTTTAAAACTGAAAAAAGTCATATAGTCCCGTATAAACACTCTTGATATTTCGCCTATTAAAAAATGCCCATATAACCTTGATACCCACCTTGACATCTAACGATATATTTATCTGACAATTGGTATTAGTTTTGACAAAAACTAAAACTACGTATTTAAGTATTGAATTTTTGGTTTGTCTTTAGCTGTTATTAAGCTGTATTGATTTTTTTTCTTGCAATGAAATAATTACCAATGCCAAACATATAATAAAAATGTAATCGCAATCAGAAAAAAAGCTATACATTGAGTTAACGTTAGTTTTGCTAATACTTTATTCTGTTAAAACTGTATTTAATAGATTAAAACTAACTGCCAATACAAAACTAATTTCAAACAAACATGATTTTCAATAAAACTCATTTTAAAGCTTTAAAGTGAACTCAAAATTACTTTATATATAAATAATCCTTTAACATTGCCATAATCCTCGTATATATTTAGCAAAAAAAAATAATTATTGCCTTAAGTTGTGTTGTCCACCACAACAACCGCAATTTAATCTAATACTTTAACCAGGGACCCTATAAACCAGGATGAACAAACTACCAAACTTTTAGCCACTCATGATGCCATGATGCCAAATAGTGCGACTACAAAAAAATTCTTAGTCGATACCACGAAATTCTTAGCCGATTTAGAGAAAAACTTAGCCTCTAGCAAGGGTTGTACCAATTCAAACATGTATACATGCACATAACAATCACTTTACTTGCGCTACAACCCTTGCTAGCGGTTCAATGTTTCTGTAAATCGGCTAAGAATTTCGTGGAATTTTTTTTGTAGTCGCACCATTTGGCATCATGGCATTTTGGGTGGCTAAAAATTTGGTAGTTTGTTCATCCTGGCTTATAGGGTCCTTGCTTTAACCACTAAAAGGATATTGTTTGCTCATAACATGAATAGTTTTCTTTACAACAAAATATAGCTGCAGTATTTTTTTTATATTTTTCAAAATATCATATTTTTTAAAATATTATTATCCAACAATAGTTTTATAATTTTCTTTTCTCTTCTTTATTGTTCTTTTTATAGAAAAATATCGGCACATGAATTTGAACGTGGTGGTTTATTGAAACCCATAGTAAATACCATAGATGGTACACCAACATTTCTTAGTATAGGCACACAAAATGATTGTTCCACAAATACAAGTACAAATGGCAGTAATGGCAGTGTAGGTGGTGGCTGTGGCGGTGTTGGTGGTGGTGTAGGGGGAGGTGGAGGAGGAGGTATTGGTGGCAATAACAGTGGTGGTGTTATTGGTGGCGTTGGTACTAATAGTATTAATAGTAATACACAGTATCATCATAACAATCATCATTATAATCAACATCATTATCAACAGACGGGTATAGCAACACACTCACATCATCATAATTATCATCATCATCATAATCATTATCGACCGCAACGTTTATCTCGCAATGAATTAAAGCAATTAGATGAAAAGGAATTAATATTTGAATTGGTAAGGTATTGTCTAAGAAAATTTGTTAAGGAGTATAAAGACATAAACAGAATTAACATAAAAAGGAATTACTAACAATAATACGTATGAGTGATATTTAAGTGATATTAAATTAATTATACGTAGTGTATAAAAAATAACTTTTGTGCTTTTGCATAACATATCGTCGAGTTCGTGAATAAACTGCTAAAGGAATTAAAAAAGGTTATTAGTAAAGTGATAAAGTTACACTTTTCTTTATTAGTTACTTTTGTTTTAATATACACACACTTTTAGTATTCAACTTAAATTAAAACCGAGTACTCGTTAGTGTTTTTATCTTTAAATAGTATGAAACCAGATACTTATTTCTCGGAACATACACTATATATTATGAGCTTATTTTTCAAAAGTATATTAAAGTGTGTTTCGTTAACAAAATAAAATAAAAGTTCAAATATATTTATCGTATTTTTTTGTTCGGCATAAATTAGAAATACTTTTTGTATACAATTTTTTTTCTTGAAACCAATAATATTGATGTACATGTGAGACTAGAGTGAAACTGAAGATGCATTTTTTTTATTTTCTGATTTCTAGTAAAAATTTTTACACCCTAACAGCCGAACAGTTACTAATATCGAAAAGGGTCCGGATCTCCCATCATTACTTAAATTAAAAAGGTATTACAAATAAATTTGAATTTAAAGTTATAAAATATGTTTTATGAGAAGTTTCATATTATTCTAAACTTCATAAATATACAATAATCATTCTTGATATATTTTCTTTCAATATAAATGTTTTCATGTGAAGGTTCTCTTCCTTTAAGTCACTGGGCCTGTACGCTCCAGAAATGCTTGGATATAATCGTCCTACATCTTATCTAGTTATTCGTTCCAGTTTGTTAGGTAGGATCGTCATACCTAAAACGGGACAGAAATCTAAACAGTTGCCCAAACCTTATAGACTAATAAGTTTGAGTTATTCTTTCCTCAAGACGATTTTGGTTTTGAATTAAGTTTAATCAGGGATGTATATATCAATCGTATGCCGATTAAGGAGCTCCAGTTTACGCATAAGTAGGGAAAATCCCCTGATATTGCGACCCTTAATGTTGTCATTCAAATTCAGAGAGTATTTGAGGCGAAACAAATCGCTCCTTGTGCTTTCAAACAGATTGCCTTCGATAATACAATACGTCATATGTTGCGATTATAAAATGCACCATTGAGGTATTAGCATCCAGGGTCATTTCATGGAACACAGGCAGCTCATCTAGGACCATAAGTGCCACTAGGGGCTGCCAACTGGAGGCTGGTATTTCTCCCCTGCTGTGGACTCTAGTTATTGATGAGCTACACAGTGAAAACAGATTCATTGTGACAACCAAATTTGTTGCCAACTGAATAGTTTGGTTGCAGCAACCAAAAAATTCGGTTGTCACAATGAGTCTGTTTTCTCTGTGTACTAGGGCTAAAACCTACACTGGCAAAACAGATTTATTGTGATAACCAAATTTCTTGCCGACATAATTGTTTGGTTGCCACAAACAAATTATTCGGTTGTCGCAACTAAATTTATTCCTAATTTATTTAAAATATATGGTTTCAAATCGAAAATTGAATTTCGGTCGTTACAAACAAATATGTTGGTGGCTCCGACCAAACCACTTGGTTGGCAAGAAATTCGGTTGAATATGTTTGCTCTGTGTATGGCTACGCCAGGGATCTTGTGACAAATTATATTCTCAAATAGTGTCAGGAAAAGGAGTTATCTATAAACACGTCCAAGATAATCCAGACACATTTCAGTAAACGTACACAGATAAAACAGATTCGTGCTGACAATCAAATCTGTAGCCAATCTAATGGTTCGGTTGTGGTAACCGAATTTTTCGATTGTTACAACTGAAAACCAATTGAGACATGATTAATTTGATGTGACAACAGTATTTAGGTTGCCTCAATAACATTTCGGTAGTCACAACCAACAAATTCGATTGCTGCAACTGAATCATGCTATTGGCAACAAATTCTCTAGTCAGCAGGAATCTGCTTTCTGGATGTAGAAAGCTAAACTTGGTGGATCTCAAGATTAATAACACGACCGTACATTTTTTTTTAAACTTAAAATTTCAATAGTTTTTTAATGAAATAATTGCCCTTGAAAGTTTAAAAAGGCATTATTTGCAACAACTTTAACAGGTTTAGCTAACAACTATTAATTAATAACTATTACTACAGACTGCACATTTTTTTGTTTTAACTAAGCGAATATGTGGTACCGTTTGGCAACGCTAGTTAAAATAGTTAAAAATATGTGTAAAAGTTAGACAAAAAAAAAAAAAATATATACATATATTAAAAAAAAAACCGATTAACCGACACCGTAAACCCAGTTATCGGTTTATTTGAAATTAGGAAAAAAAATCTAAATATGTATGTAAAAATTAAAAAACCGGTTAAAGGTTTGCGGTCTAATCTAATTAAATATAACCTGAAATGTTTCATAAATATGATGAAGCTTTTTTCTGTGAGTGTATGATATCACATTTTCAAGGTTAAAAACAATATTTACTCTTTAAAAGAGCGCCCCGGTAGGCTAGTTGGTAGCGTGCTAGCTTATCAGTGCGGGGGTCGTGGGTTCAATTCCCACCAGAGGCTCTGGTCTGTTTTCGCTACAACATATTATATTAACATATAATTTGTAATTATATGCTTCATAAATAAAATAAATAAATAAATAAATAAATAAATGAATAAATAAATACTCTTTAAAATGTTAATATTTAAATCAATATTTATTTTTAACCACTGTGCGTATATTTATTTTTTTGTTATATGTATAAATAATATTACTCATACGTTAAGGTGTTTTTAATTAAAATAAAATTTTAAGAAATTTCCTATAACACAGTACAACACGAAAAAAATGACGGGGTTCTGACAATGGATTTTTAAAATACTATTACATATGTCAGGACACACCAAAGCCCAATACCTAATACAAACACCAAAAACCAGTTACATTCAAAATTGCTTACCACATTTCTAGTCAGATTTTGGAATGACAAGACTATAAATCTGATCAACAATCTGGAATTTTACTGATTGATTGGGGTTTGTATTAAGTTTTGGGCTTTGGTGTTTTCTAACATATGAAGTAAAATTTTATGGTTAACATATTTGTAGAATATTTTATTCCCAAGCTTCCTCTTCTTATGGGTATTTTTAACGATTTGTTAAAATAAAGCCAAAAATTACCTTTATGTGGGGGGAGTTAAAGGGTTAATATGTTGCACAAAAATATTTGCGTTAATATTTGCTACAAAGTAACAAGATACCCTACCCTTTAAAAAAATTCCGATGTAATCTTTTAAGAATCCATTGTCAGAACTCGGTAAATATGGAAACAGTTCGAAATTGTTGTACTCCCTGAAAATTAATATTTTTAACAATAACCATTAATTAAAAAAAAAAAAAATAAAAAAAACTGTCAACTCCTTATAATATTTACATTTTAATAACAAACAATTTAACTTAATAAACTCTTTTTTTATTTTCTTTACAAATTTTTACTTTAACGTCTTCATTACAACAATACGTTACATTTCATATTGTTGTCGTGCATTTTTTGGTGTTACAACTATAATGATTATTGATGTTGTTGGCACAATTGCTATTGTTGCTGCTGATAATGTTCATTAAATAACAAATGGTGTCATTGATGTCTGAAATATTGTTGCCACCGTTGTTACAACAATTTGCTGTTTGCTGACTATCTTCTCTGCTCATGGTTATCTACCACTGCTGCTACAACTATTACTTTTCTTATTGTGGCCGGGGTGTTCTTTATATACAATTAGGTAAAGGACATATGCAACGAATTGGAAGTTCGTTCTTTGTGTCATAAAATTTTGCAAAATGTTTCAATATTATTAAATGCTGATCGTGGTTCATTGTTTTTGGTACAAGGACGTTGTGCTGGCAGTGTCAGTGATGGACCAAAGAAGTAAGTAAATTATAAAAGATAAATAAGTTTATTTTACTACAGCTATTACTACTACTATCACTACTACTCCTTACTAGTTGTCATTATTTTTTATGGCTGCACATTTGTTTTGTTTGTTATCAATTCCATTGATTTTTTTTGTATATGACAGTTTAAAGCTGAGTTTTTGTAAAAAGAAAAATGTAATAAAATATTGGCTAACATCGTAGTTTAAAGAACTTTAATATACATTTAGAAATTTAGTATTACTATTTAAACATATACATATTTTTATAACTTATGGAAAATTAAAGTTACAGTTAGTAGCTAACTGGATATTGTGACAAGTTCTCCAAAATATTTGCCTTAACTGGTCGACAGGATATCAAATTTTATTCTCTCAATTTGTTTTCTTTCTATCAACACCATAAAAAAAACATAAATTTCAATTTTAAAAATAGTATGGTTAGAATTTTACCCGCTTTATTTTTTTTTAAGTGTCAAGGTCACTCACTTGATTAATTAGTAGATGCTATGTGGTATGAACATAACCAATACTCTCTATGCAAACACTTAATAGAACATGAACAATATGTGTGTGCGTGTGTGTGTATATGTTGTATGTATAGTATTTGAAAATGTGTTTATTTTCAATGCCTGAATGGATATTGCTAATGCACCCATTGTTATATATGAGTTCATTAAAGTAAAGTGAATAGAACAGCAAAATATACTAAGTACAGTGAAACAAACATAAGACCATTGTATGTTAGAAATGAACAAAAAAAAAAAAAAAACAAAAAACAAAATGTGCTTCATACATGTTTTCTGCTGCTGACTTGGCTTTTAAAAATAATACAAGAGATTTTTATGTTCTCATTAAAGAACACGTAAACATTCAGGTAAATATTAGCTTTATAAGTACTATGTGTAGTCGAATGAATTAGTTCCAAAACTAATATATGTATATAATTTATTGTTTGGCTTTTTTATAGGAAATAAAAAGAAAGAAACTAAATTTCAGGCAATATAAATTTTAATACATTAATGAAATTTATATTCACAAAATGAATCAATTTTGAACTTTTTTAAAAAAAAAAAATATTTTGATATAAATTCCTTAATGGCCTGCCAAACCGCTTTACTTAGAAGCCTGAAATTATATGTGTTCCCGGAGCCTAATTCACTGATGAGGTGCTTTTTTTGATCAAAAAAGGGGGGTTTTCGGTTAAAATTCGTCACCTTAAACCGTTTTAAAGAAATCTGACATTTATAATGTGTGTTCCTCGGAACAGATACTAATTTACTGAAGACATAATCTCTCCGACATTAACGTGCTAAAAATGTTGTTAGCAAGGAAGAAATTTCCCCAATTATTCAGCTTAAGCCGCTGAAGGTTTCTACTTTGGCGTACACGTAGAGATAAAACATGGTTGGGAGAATCATGTTCAAAGATTATTATATATTTTTGGGATTATGATTGTGACAACCATAGTCGTGCTATTATATAATTATCATATTATAATAATAAAATAACCATAATTTTACCATAATATGTTCCCTACAGTTATATTATAATTCGAAACTATAAAAAAAAGTTCTTTTAAATTAAGAATATTTCTTTAAAAAATATTTTTTATAAAGAAAAAATTTCATATTAAGGGGTTTTGCAAGAAAACTAATTTAATTCCATGGTCTTTTTTTAAAGAAAAATACTTTAAAAAATTTTTAGATGCTAACGACATTTTTTTTATTAAAAAAAAAACATAGATTCTATGGACTTTTTCTAATAGAAATATTTTTAAATTCCAAGGAAATTTTTAAGATTTTTTTTAGATAGTCCTTAAAGTTGCAGAATATTTCTTTTAGAAAAAAAAACATACATTCTATGAACTTTTTCTTTTAGATATATTTTTAGATTTCGAGGACATTTATAAGATTTTTTTAGATAGTCCTAAATTTGCAGAATATTTCTTTTAGAAAAAAACATAGATTCTATAGACTTTTTTTAATAGAAATATTTTTAAATTCCAAGGAAATTTTTAAGATTTTTTTTAGATAGTCCTTAAAGTTGCAGAATATTTCTTTTAGAAAAAAAACATACATTCTATGAACTTTTTCTTTTAGATATATTTTTAGATTTCGAGGACATTTATAAGATTTTTTTAGATAGTCCTAAATTTGCAGAATATTTCTTTTAGAAAAAAACATAGATTCTATAGACTTTTTCTAATAGAAATATTTTTAAATTCCAAGGAAATTTTTAAGATTTTTTTTAGATAGTCCTTAAAGTTGCAGAATATTTCTTTTAGAAAAAAAAACATACATTCTATGAACTTTTTCTTTTAGATATATTTTTAGATTTCGAGGACATTTATAAGATTTCTTTAGATAGTCCTTAAAGTTGCAGAATATTTTTTTTAGAAAAGTCATTAGAATCTAAGAAAATTTCCACTACAAAAAGTTCTTAGAATCTAAGTATTTTTCATGATAAAAAGTCCTCAGAATCTCAGAATTTTTTATACAAAGACAGGCTTTAGAATCTAAGTTCTTTTTAAGAATCTATGAATTTTTACCTAAGAGTCAGTTTGCAATATCTAAGAATTTTACTTTAAGAAATAGTTTATAGAATCTAAAAATGTTTCTATCAGAAAAATTTCTAAATATATCAGAAACCTTTTCGTACAAAACAGCTCTTGGGTTCTACAGACTCTTATTAATATTCTGAGTACTTTTTTCCACAAGAAAGTTGTAATTTTACAAGAAGTGAATAAATAAACATACTTCTTTTTTTTTTTAAATTATTATTTTTTTTTATCAGGGTTAGTCCGTGAAAAAAATGGGTTCAGGTTTGGGTTCGGGTTAATCGAAATAATAAGTTTAGGTTCTTGTTCGATTCAGGGTTCGGGTTCAACATTTAAAAAAAGTACAAATGGTTAATTAATAGGAAATTTCTTTATTTTTCAAAGAAATTAACGTTTAATTTTATAATTAATACAGTTTTTAAGTTTTCTTTTTTATTTATAATTAATCCAGCATTATTTACAATTAATGCAGCATCCAGTAATTCATAACTGGAATTCCATCAAGTTTGACAGTCTAGTACCGCTGTTTTCAAGTTTTTTTTAGCTAAAGAAAAAATTTTTGATGTTCGGAATTTTTGCAAATAGCTATGAATTAATCAAGTATTTGCTTAAGAGGACTAGATATAGTGTCGAGCAATGCAAACTGGAGTGCAACAAATATGATGATGATTTTTCTATCAAACATTTCTCACGCCATGAACAGCAAGAATATTTTTTTTATATTTTTGAACCCGAACCTGGTTAAATTTTTGGGTTCAGCGGGTTTGGGTTCAAAGTTTTTATAAACAGCGAACCTGAACTCGTTTGGGTTCGGGTTCAGGTTCGGTTTCAGTCCTTGGTTTTTATTGAAAAGATTTAATAATATAAAATACTTATATAGATTCGTTTTGACAATGAATTTCTTTGACAATGAATTGATTATTGTTTATTATAATACTAAATATATAAGGCATTATGGAAAATAAAACCCCCTAGTTGAAAATGATATTAAATTATCATTTTTTCATGGGTGACTGAACTGATACAAGTTTTTTTTTTTTAGGAAAACAAGACAGTATTTTGACTGTTAATATCAAAGTCATATTTTATATGATTTATAATTATTTATTTATTGTTGCCAGCATTTTATAGTTGCATAATTATATATTTTTTTTCATAGTCAGAATCGTTACAGCCAATCATATTATCTAATGGAAAGTGGAAATCATGAAATAATAATATATTTGCTATAATAATGATGGTACTGACCATATTGATTGTTGTGACAACCATATCCGAATGCAGCAAGTATCGAGTTTTCCAATAAGGACTTGACAACTTTTTTTTTAAATAAAACGCAAACCATTTGAGATATTTCCAAAACTTTATGATAGACTTGAAGTACAATCAAAACATTTATGAATGGAACTCGACTTCGTTCATATGGCCACCGCGGGTACGTCGGCAGCGGTTGATTCATTGGACCCAATTTTCGATGACTCGGTCACACATTTCGGCTGTGACGGCCGCTCTGAGTTCTTCCAACTTCGTCGGCTTGTTGGCATAGACCAATGATTTGTCGTAGCCCTAAAGAAAAAAGTTTAGAGGCGTTAAATCGCACGAACGAGGCGGCCAGTCTATTGGCCGCCTCCAATTCTTGAGATAACACGCTAACCAAACTTACTCTTTAATAAATCGATTGTAACGTGTGCGTTGTGTAACTGTAACAAAAGAACAATAAAAAACAATAGAATGAAGCTGATGGAAGAGCAAAATAACGGCAATGTTTTTCTGGGATTAAAAAGATATTTAATGGATCGACTAGCTAAAAAAGCTAAAACAATAAATTCAGAATATTTATTATTGTAACAACGGCAAAATTTAACGAATTGAAGTACGAATTGCTTGACCACCCACTTTATTCTCCTGATTGAGCTCCCTGTGAATTTATACCTCCTTTCCAAATCAAAAAAATTCCTTGCAATTGCGGCTGTAAACGATTCTTTTGCAGAGATTTAGGAAAATTTTAACTTTTGTTTTTATTATTGGAAGAATAGTTTTGAACGGCCATCACATAAACTCAATTGCGGTAGTCATACTATGAAGAAAATACACACATTTATTATAGAAATATGCATTTCTTTAGATTAATAACATTTTGCGAATTTCATAACATATTTGAAAATACAACTGGTTGCTAAGTAAAATTACGTTAGATTTTTGTTTAAAAACTAACCGACAATTTTTCTGTTAGAAAATCATAAAAATTTTTTTGATGCGCGAAATACTGAAACGGGGTGCAGAGTTCGTAAAACATTTGTGACAAAAATGTGATAAAAATACGACGTTTAAGTGTATATAATTTACATTAAACCATCCAATTGGTAGCTTTTTCTTAAAAATATTATAAATCTTTGAATATTTTTGTGTTAATATCGATACTTGAATATTTACTGCCGTTCAAACATTTTTTCGATGCTATTTTAGTGTTACATAAAAAAACTGGTTCAAGATTTTTTTATTCGGTTTTGCCCATCTCTAGTTTTAACACACTGAATTTTTTAAATAATTCTATTTTTCCTAGTTTTTTTTTTTGCTGTTTTTACATACTATATAATGTTTAAGATAATAGTACTCATACGTCATGTTGTACTGCAGTTAAAATCAATATCACTTATACGCATAGTAGAACATATTTTTAAACAAATAACTTGAATTTTTTTCTTCTATAACTAAAAAATAGTACATATTTTTAAAAACTCAAAAATTTTTAAAACTCAAAATTTGAACTAAATTTTACAAGAAAATACAGGAAGTTTGAAAAAACTACTAGTTTTTGAAAGCACTGTAAACTGAAATTTAAATGCTGATACAAATTGATAGATATAACAAAGTAAGTAAACTTGAAAAAAGTTTATTAAATAACTTGTTATTATAAAAAATAAAATTTAATTATCCATTTATTAAAAAAACTATCCTGAAGCTCTGCAAAATAATCGTTTTTAGCTGCAATCGCATCTTCATTTAGGGTATTTAAGGATTTTTTTTTCAGATTTCAGAAATCAATAGAATTAGGTGGGTGGCCCAAGCGATTCGTATATTCGTTGATTTTTCCATTGTTAAAACTCTATTGTGTGCTGGTGCGTTATCTTGATAAAAAAAATAATATTTTGAGTTTATTGTTTTACCTTTTTGAAGATAGTGAATGAATGAAATACCTTTGTAATCGCCCGAGCAAAAACATGGTAATGACGTTACTGTGAAGATTACCTTCCAAGAGAGGTTGTTACTTTTGTATTTACTTTAAACAATAAAATAATGACCTACTGATAATGGGTGAAAGAAGTACTTATATATACATGAGAGGGAAATGACTACCCATGAATTTTGGGACATCGTGAACAAAAGTAATTAAGCGAGTTAATGGCCTGATAACTAGTTAAAACATTTGTGTGCTACTTACTCCCTTAGTTACTTGGTAATGCCTGTTTTTGCTGGGTCAGTAAACCATTGTCATCACCTTACCAGCCAATTGAATTGTCTTTGCCTTCTTAGGTGCACTTCCATCAGCTTCAGTTCATTGTTTTGATTGTTCTTTTATCTCTTATGTGGTAGTCATGGACCCATGTTTCACCAACAGTAATGAAAAAAAGCTTAAAATCCATTTTATTTCTTAAATCGATCCAAACAAGCTTGAAAATTTTTCATTCGAATGCGTTTTTGATCAACTCAGCAAAAAAAATGGTAGTCATTCTGTGACTATAACTTCTTTCATTGCTTCCTAAACTTCAGTTGACATTCTTTTATGATTTTTTGGTGTTATTCTAAGGCACTTCCAAAAGCATTTATGTGTTCATATTTCAAATGCAGTGATCTGGATATAAACCCGAAGCATATCTTAAAATATCACTCTTCATTACTTCTAATGCATAAGTTATTGTATATCGTATATTTATTTGAGTCTTAAGCATTTATTCAAATTGAAAAAATAATTCTGATGAACTTTTTTAATTTTTTTATTAAATCATTTTTTATATTTTAGTTTAAAATTTCATGAGGGTTACAATTTATGCAGGTTTGCAATTTTTATAAATGTTTTGAAAAATCAAGAAAAACAGATTTTTTTTTGACATTTAATTGAAACTAGCTGGCCTGTCCTTTGCATTTTCAGCCTCAAATATTTATCACGACGCAATCTGTGCATTTTTGCATTATGTATTTTACTTAACACTACATTATTTCCAGTTTTAATTCAGAATTTACCAAAATAATTTTAAAATTGTGTAAAAATTATTTCAAATTGCCCAAAAATGTTTTAAAATTGTGCAAAAATTATTTAAAATTGTTCAAAAATATTTTAAAATTGTCTAAAAATGTTTGAAAATTGTACAACCAGTTTTTACATTATCCAAAAGTATTTTAAAATTTGTCTAAAAATTCATTAAAATTTTTGAAAAATGTTTAAAAAATTCTTTTTCAATAATGAAGAATTATTTATTTGTTTTAATAAAGAGTATTTGCATAAATTTCACTTCTTTAAACTTATTTTTCTGCATTGTTATGAATTAAATCTTCATCAAAGCTTTAATAGTAGTAAAGTATATGAACATTTTCCACTCATGCAACAGCATATCTAATCATTGTATTATCATTGCTTCCTTAGAGTAAAGTATGAGTAATGCTAGTATCTTTATTTGAATACTTCCATCCTATGACACGCTAATGTTAAATTCATCGATGAAACCATCAGAAAAGAAGTGATGCCTTTGCCATAGTAGTGATGCTTTTATTGCTTCTTTGGCAGCTTCATTTTTGCTGGGAATTGTTAAAAAATGCGGCAGAAAGAAGCAAAAAACTTTTTTATTTGTAAATTTCGATGAAAAATTAAATGGACTGGATTATTTGAAATACTTCTTCCATACCACTTTAAATACAATTTTTATAATTATGAGTTTTTAGAATTCTATGTCAAGAATTCTTAGTTAATTTTTGGAATTAATTTTGTGAACAATAAAAAATATATTTTATACAAATTAAATAAAATATTTAATCTAAAGTTAATATAAATGGAAGACTGTCAACGATGCCATAAGTAGTGTCACCGAAAACAAAATGAAATTATTGCCGAAAAAAAATAACACAACTAACAACAATCAGAAGTTTTCTTGTACGGCAAACGTTAAATCAAGTTAACAAAGACTTTATAATTCATTTATTTCATCTGGATCTTTTTCATCTATTAATAAGTAAGCAAGAATTCAAATATATGTACATCGAATTTGGTTTAAATATAAAAGAAGTTGATCAAAAAATCACAGAATATCTTAATAGTTAGGTTTGCCATAGAAGGTCCTGAGACGCCAAATCTCGCATCAAGAACTTCCTGCCTACTTGAATCATTTTGAGCATTCAAAACTAAAAAAAAATCCTTTATGTCTTTTTTTTTATAAGTCTCTAAATTAACATTTACGATTTTAACTAAAAATCTGAAAAGGAATTCGGTCTACTACAAATAAGTTTGATTACTAATAAAGGTATCGGATAATACCCTGATTTCGTTAAAGAAGAAGTAAATAATTTTAAGTTTTTTCATCGAACTCAATAGCCAACTTTTTAAGAAACTTTCAGTTCCAATCTTAGAAGAAGGGTAATGTGGAAGCTTCCTTAATACAACTTTAAGCACAATTTTCATAATTATGAATTTTCAGAATTTAATTTTCAATTAATTTTTGGAATTGATTTTGTGAACAATAAAAAATATATTTTATAAAAATTAAATAAAATGTTTTATCTAAAATAAATAAAAATGGGAGATTCACACAGCTCCCTTAGAGTTTTTGGACGTCCACTTCGTGGTTCATCTGCAATGCATGTACGACTAATTTTTTACTGTTGCAGATGAAGGAGCACTTTCACCTAAAATTCGTCATATCATTATTTATTTCTTCTCCCAATAAACCTTTGTTAAATAAATATTTAATAACACTTCGAACAGTTGTTACTATATGAATTAGTTGCCAGATCGAAATAAAATTTAACATTTATTCATATGATAGATGAAAAATGTACCGCCATCTTTGTATCAGGCTAAGAACATTTCGTGCGACCCCTACAAAACACACTTTTGTTGATTTGATATAGATTAACCCCATACATTTAACTATACCTGTATACCTTGAAATTCCCTGCAAGTGGTCCTTAATTTATTCCTACTTCACCATTTGTGTAAACATAAAACATTTCATGAATATTGTTTTTCTGTTAACAATTTAAACAAACAAAATTTTTTTTTTGAAAAAAATTTATATTATTCAAGTGTTATACAATAACCACAACAACAACAAAAAAAAAAAAGAACATGAAATTAAATCAACAACTCACCAGGAATTCTGTAATAAAATATGTATATTAATCATACGCTATGGTGAACCAAATTAAAACTTTAAATAACTTTTTTTTTGTATGTGTTGGCATTCAAACAAAATTTCAAATTCATTTACAAAATGATTTATAATGTTTTTTTTTTCCTGGTTTAAACTTTTTCCTCAAATCCACTTTCAATAATAAAAATAAATTTACACTATTATGCCTAGTCATAATGACGCCTTTTATTCTCGATTTCAACAATAGTTGTATGTTAGTTTGTTTTTTTTTTTTTTCATTTCTGTTTTTAAATGTTTATTACAATTTGCTTACATAAAAGTTTTCCATTATTGTAGAATTTCTCTTCTAAATTTTTTTCCATTATGCAAAATAGAACATAGTTATGCAAAAGCAACACTAACGGATCATCTTTACCAGTATTAGGAAAATATGAGAAAGTAAAGAAAATTTGCATAATGCAACTTTTGTTATGGCTGACATTTAAGTTGTTTTGTTCGTTAAACTTGGCAGTGATAGTGTGTTTTTCTTTTTTTAGTTTGTTCACGAATTTTTGCCTTTTTTTATTTTCTTTTATTTCTATAGTTACATAAAGTAATTTAAAATTTACTATTTATCATTAAAATTTTTCAATAGTAACTATTCTACATACACATTAGGGTGTGCCGATAAATATGTTTTCTTTTTGTTTTGTGAATTATTTGATGTAATACTTAAAACGATAAGAATTAATGAGCCGGAAAATTAAACAAAAAAAAAAAAAAAAAAACAAGAATTGAGGAGATCTTTTGTTGCCTATTAGCTCTTGAAGATTTCAGTATTCTATTTAGGCTAAAAAAAGGTTTGAATTTTCTTGTAAAATTTCTTATAAAAACTTGCCCAACGGCGACCTTTTGATAAGAAAGCCATTTTTAAAATTTTAATGCAGTAACTTGAAAAAAAAGCATTAGTACACAATTAAAATTAATCAAACAAAAATTTTAAATATATTTTTTGTAACGTTTTCATCATTACGTATATTTTAGTACCAATATTGTGCAAAATTTTTAAACTTTGTTTTACCAACATGACCAACATTAAACACTGGTTGGGAACTAAAGATCCCCTTTTTTATCCTTCATTCTTTTTCCCAATATTTAGCTCATTAATATCCATCGTTTGCGTGATATTATTTCAATTTTTTTTTATTGGCACACCCTGCTTTTTATGTAAACTTAAACTTTTATGTAAGTTAAAATAACAGACAAAATTATTTAAATGAAATGATATTTCTTTTAAAAATCAGTCTACTTACTTTTCATTTAAATCAAATGGTTTTTGTTATTTATTTTATTTATGTTTATAAAACTGACACATCAGTAAAAACAAATGATTAATCAGTTAAAAATAAATGTTAAAACTTTACCTAACAATTCCTTGAAAAATAACTGATTATTGATTTATTTGAAATTGTTTCCGTTTTTGGTATTTTAGTTTGTTTTTTAATCGACAAAATGTATACACAGTCTATAGACAGATTTTGTGTAAATGACTATATGTGTGTGTTTATGAAGTTCTTGTATTTTGAAGTGAAATAATTTTGTATATAATCAAACAATTTAAACAATTTAATACGATAACTGTAAATAAATCAAATAAACCACAAATTTTCACTTTGTGGGTATTTTTTGTAAATTTTAATTTTAAAGAAATGTATAGAAAAGTTCAATTAATTTCATTGAAAAATTAAGGTATGATCCTTTATTTTTAAGTGGACTGAAAACTTTTTTATTAAACTACAAACAGTAAACTACATAATATTATGAGTGTATATATAAGCTACACCACTACGTGGCCAAGGAATAAAGAGTTTGTGCTCATGTTTGGGACAACCAAAATTATCGGGCATACATCCACTTTATAGTATACCGATTAACTTAGAATCACTTCTTAAGTCGAAATGTCCATCCATCATCTGTCCATATATTCTGTTTTGCTCTCTCGTGTATACAAATTTAAAGAAAACTTGATCAAATTTGGCAAACTGATTTATGAACAAACAAATGAATAAACAAATGATTTAATTTTGGATCGAATCGGTCCATGTTTATTCATAGTGTTCATACTCTACTCAAGTTTTTGTTGAATTTTATCCAGACTGGTGTAGGGAGTATTATGGTCGTTCTGGACCGTCTATATATTTCTTATACAAGGTGGTGTAATAAGTGTCACCCTATTTGAAAGTGCTACCATTTTTGTAAATGGCATCGTATGTCAGTGCGAAGTATATAGTGAATAACAATGAACCTCTAATACACCTCAAAAACGCTCAATAATTGTGATAATGTTGAAGTGAATGATTTTTCATCAAAATTGATAAAGTGGGCAAGGCTTAATTTAATCTCAGCGGCCAGGTCAATTAAGAAAATTATCGGTTTTGGGTTACGGGAAATCCACGCATAATTCACAAAGTCTCAAAGTCACCATGTGATATGCAGTTATATCCAAAAACGTGATTATTTTTTTGAAAGAATGGCGACCGCTATGAAGCCATGCTGATTGAATTTTTCTAATCGAAAGTTGACAATCTAAATTTTTAGGACATATGATTTCAATAGGACGGGGCCACTTGTCATACTGCACGCGACGCAATACTTTTTTTTTGAGGGATGCCTTTGCAACGCGTTTTGGTGAATTAGCTTGACCAGCTAGATTTTTCGGTTTGACTATGCCGGACTTCTTCCTCTGATGATACGAGTATTTGAAGTCTTTGGTTGTAAAAGAATAAACCCCTAGCTTTGGAGAAATTAAATAATAACATTCGGGTAGAAATTGACAATGTGACACCACAAAAGAGCCCAAATTTGAATCAACGCCAACGGCAGCTATTTGTCGGACATCATTTTCAACAACTAATTGAAACAAAATATATTAATACGTATAAAAATAATCAGTTAAAAACCTAATAAGTTTTCAATTAAATCAAAAGTCAGATAATAGTTTTTGCGCCTGAGTGAGGATTGAACAAATATTTTAATTTTAAATGAATAATTGCGATACACAATATTCCACTAATATTTTCTCCAAATCAAAGCCGGAAAATTTGCTGGAACTTTCTAGGTCGATAGCAAAGTGTTTAAAATTTTTATTTGCATATAAAAAATTTTTTTTTTTATCGTTTTAGGATGAATTGATTTATTTATTACAATAAAAAATCTGGCCTATCATATAGGACAGTAAATACTATCTCCCATATGCATAGACATTTATTTGATTCTTATAACAGTCTTATTAGGAAAATTTGTTGTTATTTTACATGTTAATTTAATTTATAAGTGTGTTGTGAAAATCAACAGAATGTCTATGCATATGACAGTATAAGTTCGACATTGATTGTTGATTGATAGTTGGTATAAAAAGCCTCATATAAATAAAAATGTGGTTAATAAACTGTTAATATAATTGGTTTACTTTCAGAAGTTATTCAATTTAAAATCTTCACTTATTTTAAAATTATTTGTATTTTAATATTTTTTTTTGCAGGTGCCTTGTATCCAAACTATTTGATGTTTGTCCGCGTAGCACTGTTGAAGAAATGGAACAACAGGATGAGGTACAAATCGCTTGGGGTACTGGCATTGCTGGTCATGTTGCTGAAAGTGGCGAACCTGTAAATATACCAGATGCATATCAGGTAATTTATATTATTTTAATAATCTAAATTTTTTTTTATTATACCCTCCACCATATATTATCAGTTTGTCATTTCGTTTGTAACATGAAGTCTAAGGCCTCATAAAGTATAAATATTCGTGGTCATTATGGAATTTTAAGTCGATTTAGCGAAATCTATCTGTCTCTATGTTGAAATAGTGATCACGACGCGAAGACGCAAGGTGGGGTCCTCATTTTGCCTAGATTAATAGACATCCTCGCGAGCAGTTTGGTATTAAAAATGAGCAAAATAGGTCCAGCGATTAAAAAGTTATGAGTGGAAATGTGAAGGTACCTCTAAATTTTCCATACAAGTTTGTGTATTTTAGTACGATTCCATAGTAGCGACTGGCAAGTAGAACATTTTCACTTGTTTTTTTACCAGTCGCTTAGAATTAAATAATATTTTATTTTTACCTCAAATATTTTTCACCTCAAAATATTTTTTTCACATCAACATTTTTTTTTCCACCACAAAATTTTTTTTCACATCCAAAAACAGTTTTTCACGTCAAAGTTTTTTTTCCCCTCCTTAATTTTACTTAAAAAATTTTTTACATTATTTGTATTATTTGTAGAGATCACTTTTTTAGAATATTGGTGAAGGGTATTCCAAGATTCGACACAGCCGAATGTAAGCCTTTATTTAACTTACATTTATTGTGGTTTCAAAAAAAAAAAAACATATAAATATGCAATAATGCGGAAAATAATCAGAATGATTACATTTTTTGTAAATATAGGTAATTTTGTTTTAGATAAAATCTGTACAAAAAAAATTTGTTAATTTTAAAAATAACGATATAAAAAAAAAAAATTGGTCCCACTTAACACACAGCAATTTTTCTGGCAGCAATTTTCTTAAATTCTCTTTTGAACTTGCATTCATGTCCACACTGTGAAAGTCTCTTTTTGCAATTTTAGTATATTCTACATATAAAAAAATATGAATAAGATATTATAAGAGAATTACCGGAACAAGTAGGTCTGTACTTCTCTCCGTTCTTCTTTACTTTCTCTCACATAAACTCAGAATTGCTGCAATTAAAGTTGCTGTGTGTAAACCGAGACCAATAATGATTTAATGATTATTCCCATTTTCAGTTTGGGGATTATGACAAACCATTTTTTGTTCACAGCACCCAAACGAAACAACCAGTTAAAAATTATACCGATTGTGGGTATATTTTTAATTCCAGTGAAATTATTCTGCGAGATTGGTCTGAGGTCGGTCTAAGGGGGTTTCTACTATGTATGTCCAAATCTGTTTTTGGCTGAGTAAAGATTTTCTGCGTAAACAGCCCGCGTTCGGTTTTAGAGGTTTTCGTCGCAGTGAAAAGTCGAAGCAGGTTTCGCTGGCCAAAGCTTTAAGCATAAGCTTTTACGAACTTCGGCTATAAAATGGGAAAAAATGACCGACAGCCGGTGAAAAATTCGTACAAACAAATTAATTGCCTTATACGAAGCAGGAGTGTAGTTTTTTAAAAAAATTTAATATCACATAATTTAAAACTCAGAATAAAATTAAATCATTTAGTATTAATACATATTTTTTGTCAATTTCAATATCTTTCATAAATATCAAATAATAAATATCAGTTTAAGAAAAACTCAATAAACAAAATAAATTCAATATGAACAAGGACACTTCAGCTTAGCATGAAATTAAAGTTAAAAAAAAAAATACAAAAGCAATGACAACAATATAAAAGTTTATAAATCATTGTTTGATATTGAACGAAATACAAATTTAACCCTTAAGTTCGAAAAAAAAATCTTTAATAACTAAACCAACAAGGGACCAAACAATAACTGTAGAACAATAAAACAACAAATATTGTATATAAAAATTATTAGATCCTTACAAGTTCCCAAAATTATCCTAGAGCATATATAGAGATAATTTAACTAATAAACAACATTAATATAGATTTGATTTAAAAGCTCCTTTCAAACCGCCTTGATCAAAATTGGGTTAAATTGTTTTCAACAACAGGACTTTCCAACACACACACAAACACAATTTAAGTAAACATTTTAATTTAATGCTTGAATAACAATTAGCATTCAGTTTTTTTTTCAGTTTAATTCACTCTAAAAGCTTTTATTACGCTTGAAATATTAATGATAATGCGTATTTGGAAGAAAAACAATATAAACATTTATTTCTCATTTATAAAAAGAAATTACATAACATAAATCAAGATATACCAGCAGGGAATGTCACCCAACTGAGGGTGTTATAACATAAGCAGATTCAAAACTCTCACAAACAAATATTATAATGTTTGCTTCACTTATATAATTTTATTGCAGAAAAGCCTTCATTAGCGAGAGCAGTTTTTCAGCCTCAAGTTTTGTTTTTTATTTTTGATTCATTTTAATTAAATCGGTGCGTTTTAGTTATCAAAATTTGAGTTCTTGCAAACAGAATATACAGTGTATTTCGGAGAGTCAAAGTTATTACAGGTCTGACCCGTTGAAACTAGAAGATTTAAAAAAATACTTTTTCAAAAAAATCCTTTTTCAGAAAAAATATATTTGTTTCCAAAAAAGGACATTTTCCCACAAATTGTTTTTTTTTTTAAAAAAGGACCTTGTTCAAAATCAGTACTTTTTTATAAAGTACTTTTTTTAAACCGACCATTTTTCACAAAAATCCTTAACGAATTTTTGTTTTTTCTAATTCCAACAAAAAACTCTATAAGCTAAGTTTTCGCATGAAAATGTCGCCGTCTTTTTCTGGTAGAAGTACGTCAGTTTTAAGCCGTAGGAGGTTTTAAACCGTATGTATTAAAACTTTACAGAAGTTCTCGGACACAAATTCGACCAAGAACTATAGACATTTTTGGAGATCTTGGAACAGAAATGTTCCGCAAATCGCAGGAATGAGCAACAATGCGCTTAGCAGCTCCTGTATTAATCAAGGGATTTAAGTTTTAAAAAAATATATTTAGAAAATATTTTTTTTAATCTGATTTATTATTTATTTACATTTATTAAGCGGCTCACTCGCCCGCTGGTTCAAGTCGATAGGGTCGGCAGCGGGTGCGGCTTAAAAATAAAGTTCTCGAAGGCATCTAGCCGGCGGCTTGCGTCTTTGATTGGAATTGATATGAACAGTGATGTTTTGCACTTAAGTTACACTGTACAACAATTTCAAACTTTTTCCAAAATTACAGTTTCCTGACAATACACTCACCAAAAAAAAGTCAGTAATGGCAACTGAAAATTTTGCTGTTGTTACGGGAAATTTTGCTAATTTGAGCCCAGTGGTATTTTTTGCTAATCTTAGCAACACATGTCTGCTGACGTGTGGTACAATGAAATTTGTGGAAAAAATTAGCTGCCGCTACTAAATTTTGATAAACTTTTTGAAAAGTGGTATTTAAAATCTGTTTGCTAAAATCAGAAAAAAAAATTTACTATATATTATTAACGTTAGTACAAAATTTCAAATTTGTTTTTGTTTTGTTTATTTTTTTTACTTTTTTCAAAAAATATTTTAGACAAAATTAAAAAAAATCAAAGGCTTAAAAATTGTTAAAATTTATACCAATTTATCATTTTGTTTTAATTTGCTAATTTCTGTTTTGTAAAATATTTTTAGTCAGTTTTTTTTTACTTTTAAGGTCAAATTTTAATTGTTTTTAGGTATGATTTTTAGAACTAAAAAAACTTTTAGTGCTATTTTAAGTTGATGTCCTACTTTTAGACATAATTCGGTATTTTAACTTCGAATCTATGCAACATTTTAAGGCAATTTAAGTTTGTAGGTGTAAGTTTTAATTCCACTTTTTTAAAATTAGTAAATTTTTTTATTCTGCTAATTTTAGCAAATCTGTTTTCAAAAATTTGTAAATATTCTGTAAAAATTCGGTAATTTGTAAAATGTAAATAGCAAAAAATAGCAAAAAGATTTGCTAAATAATATTTTTTTTACTAAAGATCAGTAAAAAAATAAAGAGTGTCCCAAGAAGAACGCAATTTTTAAATCTGGCAACATTCGAAGTGTCATTGTTTGACATTTGAATAATTGTTATTGTTTGCTAGTAGAAGGTACGAGGTTAGTAAAAATGGAGCGCTACACGAATGAACAACGCATTCTCATTGTGATATTGTTTTACCAAAATGGTGAAAGTTTTGCGGCTACAGTTCGCAAATTGCGATCAATTTGAGGTCACAATAATGCTCCAAAAGAGTCAACTGTAAAGAGATTAATGAATAAATTTGCCGAAACTGGGTCTGTTAGTGATGTAAAGACAACAACGCGCCATCGACCAGGTCGATCGACCGAAAATGTCGCAGCTGTACGTGATGATGTCGCTCAAACTCCATCCACCTCAATTCGACACCGAGCTCAGCAAATTGGTGTCTCCAAATCCACTTTGCAACGAATTTTACGAAAGATTTGCATCTTCATGCATACAAAGTTCAATTGCCTCAGGAACTGAAGCCAGCTGACCATGGACAGCGAAGGGAGTTTGTTAATTGGGTTTCGGAGAGACAACATGAAAATGCTGATTTTGCCGATAAAATCATCTTCAGTGACGAGGCCCATATTTATCTTGATGGCTTCGTCAATAGGCAAAATTGTCGCATTGGGGGTGAGGAAAATCCTCGAGTGATTCACGAGAAGCAAATGCATCCTCAACGTGTCACTGTGTGGTGTGGTTTTTGGGCTGGAGGAATCATTGGACCTTTTTTTTATGAAAATGAGGCAGGTCAAGCGCAAACAGTCAATGGTGTTCGGTATCGTGAAATGATAACCAGTTTTTTCTTGCCTAGAATTGAAGAAATGAATGTGGAGGGCATGTGGTTCCAACAAGACGGCGCCACATGTCATACAGCCAGAGAAACAATTCAATTGCTGCATCAGTAATTTCCCGGTCGTGTTATTTCGCGTTTTGAAGATCAGAATTGGCCGCCTAGATCGTGCGATTTAACACCATTAGATTTTTTTCTTTGGGGTTTTTTGAAGTCGATGGTTTACGCGAATAAGCCGACGACGACTCAAGCCTTAAAAGAGGAAATTGGACGCTGCATTAATGAAATACCGCAGCATTCATGCAAAACGGTCATTGAAAATTTCAGTAAAAGATCGCGTGCATGCCAGCAAAGCCGCGGCGGCCATCTGCACGATATATTGTTCCATACATAACCTCATTCTGTCTACTTTACGATATAATAAAGTTTCACGATTTTTTTTTTTTAAATATCTGTGTTTTATTTAAAATTTAAAAATTGCGTTCATCTTGGGACACCCTTTAGTAAAGAGGGATTGAAAACCATTTTCAAATATTTCCTCTGATAGATATATGGTTTTTTTATTAATTCTTCATTTACCCAACCGAGCCATTAGGGCCTTATTTGGTTAATTAAAGATACTATCAAACAAAATTTACATTAAAAATAAATATTTTTTATGCTGGGAACTGGGCTAAAGACGGCGACCTTCTGCACACAGAAAAAGTAAAGTGTCAACCTAATTAAAAAGTGTACATATTTTGGTTGCGACAACCAATAAATTCGGTTAGAACCACCATATTCAAATGTGAATGCTAATTTTTTTGGGTTTTTCAACTAAATTTCAGTTTTGTTAACAAAATTTTGTTGTGGAAACCAATATTCAGATGTATCAGTATTTCTGTGTGTGCTTTTGTCAGGGCATTGCTGTTTTAAGATTGTTTAATCAAATTTTAAACCTAAGTATTTAAAATATCATATGTTTTTGTTTAGAAATGATACTACAGCTACAACAGAAAATAAATTGTGCCTTTTAATTTTAATCAATTAAAAAAAAAATAAATAAAATATGTTTGAACTTAGAACCCTTAGACTATCTGGCTGTGTCTCGACCACAGACACTTAAATTCAATTATTGTTTAATAAGTAATAATATAATATATTTCAGTTTTTTTTTTATAATAATAAAAATTTCGGTTGCTAATCTTAATTTTTTATTATAATTACTGAAATTGTAGAAAGTAATGGTGGATTGCACTAATGTTAAAAAAAAAACAATTTTAAATTATATTAATATTTATTAAAAAGACTAATATTTTGGTAGAGCAATAATTTTTATTGATACAGAAATAATATTAGAACTTTTTCTGAGATTTTTTGATAATATGATTTTGTTCAAACGATAAATTGTTGATTGTTGGTATTAGAGCCTAGCAAAAATAAATGGAAGTGATACTTAAGGAAGCAATTTTTCTGATTTATTTCATTTTATTTTATTTATACAAAAATATCTTAACTTCATTTTAATTTAGGCCCCAGCGCCTTATAGGCATTATTGGGGAAAGTTGGCAAATTAATTAAATATTAAACTTAAACTTATTTTTTTTCTGTACAAGCTATTACTTCATAAATTCATAATAACAAAAATAAAATCTTTAGACTTCAAAAGTTATATCAAAAGCGATTCAAATGAGTTACATAAAAATTTTTTACAGGATGATTTAAAATTATTTTATTTATAATTTTTAAATCCGTTGGTTAACTGTTGCATTTTATACTTCAAATATATTCAATACGTTTTTTGGTTGTTTCTAATCTTTGGGAGCTCATAAATTTGTTCTATTTCGTGTGTTAAAGTGTGATTGATTTTGCACAAAAAATATCATATGGTGGCCAACATGTTTAATTTAAAATTAAAAACAAATAAAAAAACCTGATACTCATGTAATCCATAAATGGGTAAATTAGTTCTACTTATATCCCTGAACAGTGAAATAGTTGAAAAGCCTATTGGAAAATTGTAAATTATTTTTAATGATTTATTTTGCATACATTGAAGAGATTTTAACATGTTGCTGTTTTTATTATAAGCATATATAACTGCCAAGTAATTTAAATGCAATTGTATCAAAGACTGATATATCATATGCAGGAGCTATTTTCCTATTCTAGTCTTTAATATGTAAATCCCAAGATAAATTACTTTACAAAGTGATTTCGAAATATTTCACTGAATGAGTTTCATATACAGTCTTCCTATCGACAAGCACAGAAAAATTAGTATTTAAACTTACAGAATGTGGTCTAAAACGCACTAATTTTGTTTTGTCTGGATTGAGCATTAAAAGATTTATACGTGCAAACTCAAAAATTAAAGCTACATCTCTTTTAATGTTGATTTTCAAAACTAAATCATACTTGTAAGGATAGAATAAACACACGTCGTCAGTAAACATATACACTTGGCCAGTCAAAGCCAGATTCTTCAAATCATTTAAGTAAATTGAAAATAGTAACGGACCTAATCTACTTCCTTGCGGCACACCATAATCAACAGATCCAATGAAACTTCTGGAATTGTTTATTTGCACAAAGTGCTTCCTATGTGATAAATAGTTTTTAAATAATAATAGTTCCCTTCATTTAGTTCTGAATTTCCCATTCTAAAGCAGTTCTTTTTCACAACTTCCAATAATGTGATTTTTAATAAAGTTTAGCTCTTTTCAAATCTATGACGGGTAACTTATTTTTGAGAAATATTGTAATACAAGTAAAACGTTAGCAATAGATGTTTTCATATAAATTTGATATTTAAAGGTTGGTTAAATTTTAAGGGCCGATGTTAATGTGAACCACACCAAAACGTCAAGTTTTTTTCTGCATTTCATTTGACATTTATCAATTTCAGACTAACTTAATTTGAACCATGGAAAGATACACAATCGAGCAACGCGTTAGTTATTCGGGCTTATTATGAAAATGGGCGTTCAAATCAAAATGCATATCGTGCACTTCGTGATTTTTTCAGTCAATTTAATCGTCCATATGTGCGCACAATCGGAAAAATCGCGCACAAATTTGAGCAAACCGGGTCTGTAGGAGATGTGAAACACCAGTGCATGCTCGTACTGCAGAAAATATTGCTGCTGTTCGCGATAGTGTGGCTGAACAGCCGTCCACCTCAACTCGTCGTCGTACCCAACAAATGCACCTCTCACTTGCATTTACACGCTTACAAGGTGCAATTGACTCAAGAACTAAAGCCTCTTGACCATTTCAAACATCGTCAATGCTCAGAATGGTGGCAAGAAATGGCAACAGTGGATAATCAATTTTCGAAGAAAATCATCTTCAGTGATGAGGCACATTTTCATTTCAGTGGATTCGTGAATAAGCAGAATTGCAGCATTTGGGCGAATGATAATCCAAGAGTGATTTTCGAAAAACCAATGCACCCACAAAGAGTGACTGGCAGCTGGCGACATCATCGGGCCGTATTTTTTTCCAAAATGGGGCCGGTCAGGCAGTTACTGTGAATGGTGTTCGCTATCGTGAGATGATAACGAACTTTTTATGGCCCGAATTTGAAGGTATGGATGTGCACGATAAGTGGTTCCAACAGGACGGTGCCACTTGTCACACCGCTAACGAAACAATGGCTCTTTTGCGTGACAAATTCAATGGTCGCGTCATCTCACGTGGTGGCGATGTCAATTGTCCGCCAAGATCATGTGATTTGACACCGTTGGACTTCTTTCTTTGGGGTTATTTGAAAGAAAAGGTGTACGTCGATAAGCCAGCAACTATTCAAGACCTAAAGGATGAGATAATTCGGCATATTAACGGCATAGAACCTCAATTATGCCTTAGCGCTATCGAAAATTTGGACCATCGGATGGAGGTGTGCCGCTAAGGTCGCGGCGGCCATTTGGGCGATATTTTGTTCCATGCATAATTGAACCATACCATATTATTATAATAAAAAGAAATGACAAATAATTTGTGTTTTATTCAAAATCAACATCGGCCCTTAAAATTTTACCACCCTTTATAACTATGGTTAAGTACTAAACTTTGGTTAGTTTGAAATAAGTCATCAGGTTTAAGCGATTTATATCAATTTTAAACATTAAATTTCGAATAAAGTAGTTACTGAATGTATATTAATGAAAATGCACTTTTTGTACTTTGCACCTTTATTTGTCTATAAATATATTCAGGTGAACCCCGATGGTCATAAGTTGCCAAATAATATGTATCAAATAGTTTTACTTAAGAAAATTAAGCCAAATGACTTTTATAAGATGCAAAAAATAGTTAAGTATGCTTAACTAAATTTGTCAGTTTGTTGCCAGTTACGAATTATCAACTTACGATCTTTGATATAGAAAATTTTATATTGATCCTACAAAACTGTTTTTAATGCGTTAAAATTTAAGTAAAAAAAAATTAAAATTTATTTGGGAACATCAAAAGATCTCATTTTTTACTAAACCATAAGAAGGGCTTTAAATGCAATGAAGAAAAGGGAACATAAAAGAAAACTTTCACCCTATAACACCCCTATGTAAAAATCATTGGTTCCGATGCAAATTTTCACAACACCGGAATCAAAATCACTGCTTCTTTTTCTCTTCTTTTGCTAGGAGGTAATGTGAAAGATAATATTTTTTCAATATTTATTTGAAGAACCAAGATTTAGGATGATGTGATATTGTTTGGGTTAATTTGATATATTTTCTGTTTATAATTAAATTTAACTATTCTGAGAAAGAACTTTAAGTATTTACAATCAAAAAAATAATTATAATAATTTTCTTTGTACCGATAAAATTGCCAGCAATTTTTTATCTGTGTGTAATTCTCTAGTGTAGCATGGTAAACAAAATATTTGCATAAAATTTAATATATATTTTAGTTGGTCAACATTCCCTGTAAGATTTCGTGTTTTTTTTTTTTGCTGTTTATTAAAATATGAGCAATGTCTTTAATATTTTTTTTTTAATAAACAGCGAGAAAAAAAAATGTCGCGGCATTAAATTAAAGTCATTTTATTTATTTGTTTGTATATCAATTTATTGGCTTTTTCTTTTGTGAGGTTTGCTTAGTTTTCATTATGGTTTAAATTTTTGTTTGCATTTCAATATAATATAAATTAATATGAAGATGATGATGATGAAGAACATAATATTGGTTTAGTATAATTTTGTTTATTTATTTACGAATTATAAATTTTAATAAATATTTACTTAATGGACTTTAAATTATGGTTGAGCAGAATTATATTGAAAGGAAAGTTAGTTAGCAAGAATTGGCCTACAACCTAAAAACTAATAAATGTGTAGGTTGCAATTTTGAATAAACAACTTTAAGCTTTTTAAATACACTCTTTTTTATATTTTGTGTGTGTTTTTTCAATGAAAAAATTCCAGGGACTTATTTTCAAATTATCAGAAGAAAAAAATTAATCATATCTCGAAATTCGTTTTAAAAATGTTACATTGCCAATATTAAATCAGAACTTTTTAATTAAGCTTAAATATTTTAATTAATTTTTTATTCCAACTTTAATATTTACTCATATTTTATAATCATATTTTGTTTTTTGTTCTTCCCACAGGATGACCGTTTTAATTGTGAAATCGATACATTGACCGGTTATCGCACTAAAGCATTGTTATGTATGCCAATTAAGGATTCGTCTGGTGATGTCATTGGAGTGGCACAAGTTATTAATAAACTAAATGGTGAATATTTCTCAGAAACTGATGAAAAGGTAAGATAGTTTGTTGTTATAGTAGTAAAACTATATTATTACTTGTAATACTATTTTCAAGCAATAGAGCTTATCAATAGTTCGATATAAATTTCTATGAAACCTTAATCTTAATGAACATGAAAAAGTTTTAAAATATATCTTTGTAATAACCTTTAACGTTTCAAATAGTTCTTGTAGTAGTATTATTTTCTAATCTATTATATTTGATAAACTTTATCCCTGAGAAAAAGTTTCGTTGTTCAAAAATGTTTAATTTTAAACAAGTTGTTAGTAAGAGTTTGTAGAAACAATAAAAGAAATTTGTTTTGTAGTTTCGTTTCCTCTTTTTTTTTATTTGAAATATTGTAGCTCTGTAAGAAAGACATCAAGTGCATTTAGTTTATCTTAAACAGTATGTAATGATAGAATAAAATTTAACAAAATCAACAAAGTTTTAAAACTTAAGACGACCATTTAATATTCTACACCAACTTTGTAGCCTTAGGGTATGGTGATTAGAATTATTGGACAGAAGTTATTTTTAACAAACTTTAAAAAATTTTGAAAACTTTTTAATATTTGTAAGTCTTGATTTAATTTCTGGTACTAATACTTTCATAGATTATACACTCTTAATATCTCATTCCTAAAAATAGCAAATAAATGGCAAAACAACAAAAACTTTCGTAAAATAAACCAATTTTCGTTTAATTTATAAAATTTTTTTTTATTATTTTTACATTTTTTTTTGTATTTTTATGCATGGATTATTATGAGTGTACTAATATAACAATTAAATGCTTAAAAGGTTTTGTAAATATTTTACTAGAAAATTAAAAGTGGAACCAATGCCTTAAAATTAGAGAAAAATTTGGATTTTATGGAGTACTCAATCGTTGTTCTTCTAGGTTTAACATTTTAATGCAAAAATCTTTTAAATTCTATTTATTGAAAAATTTTACAGATGTGTGGTCAACGGAAAATTTTCCATATTTCCCCCATTATTGCCACGTTATTATTGGATATTTAAATTATTAAATTATTATTAACGGGCTTCTAGACCGTAAACATTTTTGGAACTACTATCTTAGAGAATGTCTACACCGGAATAGCAGCCCACAAATATAAAAAATCCTAGCTCCACCGTTTTGGGATGGGTGATTAGGAGAGCACATTTTCTGTTTTTAATTCTATTTTTACCTCATTTCTGATAAAAATTCCAAAAAATAAATAAACCTTATTAGAAAAATATTCTATATTCTAAAGTACACAAGCATTTTATAATTCAGTTTTCTAACCAAAGCGGTTTGGCTAGGTACTTAAGAAGACATACTTTTACCCTTTTTAACCCCCCTCCTTACCACGATCCTGACTAAAATTCATCAAGACACTTTATCAATAAAGCATGGTTTAGCCACATATATTTTTAAATATATGTTTTAGTCCAATGGGGTTTTGCTAGGACGTTAAGGCGGACGATCCCGTGTTTAAAAAAAAAATTTCTAAAACTCTTGTCTTAGTATAAGGTTTTCCAATAAGGACTTGACATTTTTTTTTAAATAAAACGCAAACCATTTGAGATATTTCTAAAACTTTATGATCGACTTGAAATACAATCAAAACATTTATGAATGGAACTCGACTTCGTTCATATGGCCACCATGGGCACGATGACTCGGTCACACATTTCGGCCATTACGGCCGCTATTTCGCGTTCAATGTTGGCTCTGAGTTCTTCCAACTTCGTCGGCTTGTTGGCATAGACCAATGATTTGTCGTAGCCCTAAAGAAAAAAGTCTAGAGGCATTAAATCGCACGAATGAGGCGGCCAGTCTATTGGCCGCCTTCATTTCTTGAGATAACACGCTCACCAAACTTACTCTTCAATAAATCGATTGTAACGTGTGCTGTATGATTTGTGGCACTGTCCTGTTGAAACCACATGTCGCAAAGTCCATGTTTTCCAATTCAGGCCAAAAATAATCGGTAATCATGGCGCGATAACGATCGTTATCGTCGGCGAAAAAATAGGGCCCAATGACGCCGCCGGCATGCAAAACGCACCAAACTGTTATTTTTTGTGGATTAAGTGGTGATTCATGAAGCACATGTGGATTTTCACCAAACCAGTAACGCATATTTTGCTTATTGACGAACCCATTGAGCCAAAAATGAGCTTCGTCAGTGAAGATGATTTTGCTCTTAAAGTTGCGGTCACCGTCTCCGAATTTTGGTAGTTCATTTTTACAATTTTCATACGTTGTTCGTTCGTGTACTTTACCATGATGAAAATGTTGAGTTTACTGAAAACAATAAGAGCGGCTAAATTCGGCTATGCAGAATCTTATATACCCTTCACCATGGTTGGGAAAAAACTGAAGTTTATATATGGACATATATGGAATGGACAGATGTATACACGGACCAAATTAACCATTTAGTTTGGTGATAACACTTGGACTCGGGAAGATTTATGGTTCCAGAAAATAGGTATTTAAAAAAAAATACGTTTTGGGCATAACTTTTTTTGTATCTGAACCGATATTTCCGAGTTTTTTTTAGCAAATATGTTATAATAAATAATTTTGATCTCTTGCTATATAAGACGTATTCATAGGTCATATTACAGCTCTAAAATAATATATGAGAAATAAAATGGTTTAAAAATATGTTTATAAATTCTTTTAAATCGGAGCAAAAAATAGAAATAAAACCGTTTGTATTTTGTTTGTATCAGAGGGTTTTTATACAAATTTTGATGTTTTTAGCCTATATATTAATTATTAATTTAAAATTTTATTTAAATAAATTATTTAATTTTGAAAAACAAAAAAAAAGTCTTAAGAAAATATAAAAAAATTGTACAAAAAAAATAAAGTTGAATAGACGGGGAATTGAACCCGCGCCTTAGAGACAAAAAAGTATTTGTGACATAGCGTCTAGACAACTGAGCTCACACAAAATCATCGTTAATAGAGGTACATATATAAAAAGTTTTCGTTCATTAGAGATTTGTTTGGTTTTTATTTAAATGACAAATCTTTGTATGTGTTTGTAGTTTGTGTATAAAAGGTGGAGGTGAAAGAAAAGAATTTCAACAAATGGATGTGTTTGTTATGCGTAAAATTCTACATACATATTAAACAAAGGAATTTTACGGAATAAAATTAAAGGCAGTCCTGCTTTTTTCTTAATATCTCAGCCATTTATTAACCGATATGTCCTCATCATGTATGGGTTCTTCGGAAAACCCATTTCAACACACAGATGGACAGACGGACATCGTTAAATCAACTTCGCTCTTTATAAGGACCCAGAATATATATAATTCATAGGGTCTAAGATCAATATTTTAGAAATTACAAACGGAATGACAAAATCATGTATACCCTTCCACCTGTGTTGTAAAAAGGAATGTAACAGTTAGATGATCAGTGAAATAGTGCGTTCACAAATTACATTCAAATTTGTCAAGCACCTATTGGAAAACCCTTTATATGGAACTAACGAGTTGAGAAGGATCATGATGGTTTCATTATCATTGCATTTATAACAACTCTACACTCACAATATTATTTCGTTCAAAATAATCTAAAATACATATTAAATTAATCGAAAATACAATCAAAAAACAGGACTGCTGATTATTATTATACTCAGCCCATTTTGTTGTTTATTTTCAATCATTGTTAAATAATCGACAAAAGTAGTAAAAGCAATCGAGTCGTTTAAAATAACCATCAATTTTTAACCGACAAAAAGTAAAAAAAAAAACGATTTTTGTGATTTGTTTGAAAATTTGTTTTATTTGTCTTGTAATTTTTATTGAAATAATTTTGTATAAAAACAATATGGAATTATATGAATTTCTATTTCTAATAACAGAAAACATAAAATTTTACATTTAACACAAAATATCAACTCCTACTGAATGTTTGTAAATTTTTATAGTCCAATTTTTGAGTGACTGATTCAAATAGTTAAAAAATATATTTCTATGAATTTCAATTGTTTCTTCATTTAAAAACAAACTCTACGTATGACTTTTTAAATAAACTACAGTCAGTAACGGAAAATATATTGTGAGTGTAAGGAAATAATTTTTATAATTTTTTTTTAAATTAATGATAATGTTTTAAGGATTTGATTTTATTGATTAACGACAATCGTGTTTACGGGGGTGGAAAAAAAATTATAACTATTAATAGATAAGTTTTTAGAATAAGGCAAAAATGGTGAAAAATGGCAAAAATATATCTTCAAATTATTAAATGTCACAAAAATTAAGACTAGCTTCATTGAATTTCCCTATATTTAGTGTTTCAATTACAATTATGCTCCGTTTCGCTTATCTGGTGTTTCAATTCCACTCGTTCCTCGTTTCATTTTATTTAGTTCCCCTTATCTGATGTTCTATTTTTACTTACTCCTTTACATTTTGGTCTCCTTGTCTAATGTTTTAATTTCACTCGTTCCCTATTGAGTTTTTCAATTTCACTGGTTACGCGTTCCATTCCATCCCGTTTTCCAAATTTGTGTGTGTTCAATTTCGCTCGTTTTCAAATGTCAGATTTCTAGCCAAATTGGTTTAGTGCAAGACTTTTCACCTTTCGAACTTCTTTTTTTTCACGTTCCTGAAAGAAATTAATAAAAGTACCTTAGTAGAGTATTCAAAAACCGAAACCGAAAACCGGTCAACCGATTTCTTTTTTTTTTTAAACCGATCAGTTTCGAATATTTTGTAAATTCTAAGAAAACCGAAAACCGGTCTTTTTTGTTCGGTTAACCGGTTTTTTTAATTACATCACCAACTGGGTTACTTGGTCTCTTTTATTTTTTCCGAACACTTTTATAATCGATTGTTTGGTTATGAAGATTTAGATGTAAGACTGATAGATTCCGATGAATACTTAACTTTGGATATTCCAAATTCAAATAGTTTAATTTCTAATCTAAATAACACAATAAAGAGTATTCAAAATCCTAAAAAAGAGACTGTACAAAATCATTCATCATTATATGTGACCTTCTCCGAGAAAAGGGACGTAGTGTGTGAAAATGAAGTTTTGAGAAAAACGCATTTAAAGTTTCATAACGCATTGTCACTTTGAACACACTTTCAGTTGAGAGATGCGATTTGGTATGGTTAGTAATGATTGGGTGCCGACTTTGGTGACGGCTTGTCTATGTGGTGACGTATTTTTTTCGCTTTTAGAGTGACAATTTAAAAACAATATAAAACCAAAAAATCAAAAACAGTAAAATTTTATTGATTTTCCCAAGTTCGTTTTGTACGTTTTTATGGGGTAAATAAATTTTTTTCAGAAATTTAACTCATTTCATCTTATTCTACACCTTTTAGGTACCAGAATGCACTCTTAAGTCCAAACCCGTTTTTTGACAAACTAGGTCCCTTTTCTCGGAGAAGGTCACATATGATTTCATATATCTTGATAAATGCGACAAAAGAACTGAAAAGTTGGACAATTTATATAATTGTCTTTTGTCCAACATCTACTATTAGTGAAAGAGTATTTTTCACTTCTAGCTTTATCAAAAGCAAACAAAAAAATCGTCTTAAAACGAAACATTTAAATTGCATATTATTTCTAAAATATTTTTAAAGAATGTATTTTTTTTTATTTTTATTACAATTAACGAATTATATAAGCTTTTTATTAAAATTAAAAAAAAAACCGAAAAAACCGGTTGACCGGTTTTTTGTGCAAAAACCGAAACCGGTTTTTTTAAAATTCGACTTTTCGAAGAAAACCGAAACCGGTTAGCAGTGATTTACCCCATGTAACATATGTTATTTAAAAATAATTAAAAAATATCAGTGTATAAGCCAATATTCGAGGAACCACATATTTAAAATATCGGCTGTATAGCTAAAGCGGCTTAAACAGGCCATTAAGGGAGAGACTTTACCATATTTAAATCCTCATGTTTCCCACATTCGTGGCGTAAGTTTCAAAAAGTAAGCTGTTAAGACGGAGACTTTTCTTCTCTTGAACGATTTTTTTTTACCATGTTCCTGAACAAAATCAAAACAGTACCTTATCAGCGATTAACTTCATACTTCATGGAACACATATTATACGTTATATTTCAGGTTTCTAACCAAATCGAATGACCAAGTATTTAAGAGGCAGATTTTACCTTTTTGAATACCAATTTTTACCACGTTCCTGGTGGAAATTCCAAAAAGTAGCGCATATCCCAAGGAACAGATTTTAAATTTAAGGTTTCTAGCCAAAGCGGTTTGGGCAGGCCGTCAATCGAGAAACTTTCCCTTTTTCCGCTCCCCATATAAATTGAAAGATATTGATTTAGCCAGGCAGTAACAATATGTACGTATATAGATAATTTGGGAAAAAAATAAATAAATTGAAAACCAGCAGATTTTTTTTTCAACTTCATCAGTTGTTAATAAATTTTTATTTTAAATATTTATCAATTATTTTTACAACATTATAAGTTATTTTCTCTTAAGTTTTTAATTCCTTTCTAAATGTTTTGGACAGCTACATTTTTAATTATTTTAAGGTAAATACCCTTGTCTTCTTTTTATCCGCATATACATTTGGTTAACTGTTAAATTCTACTGACAAACTTTTTTGAGTGTTTATAAAGTTGTTACTCTTTATAATTAATATGAAGTTTTGCCGTTCGCAGAACTTTTTATCCATTTGATATTAAAGAAATGACAAAAAAAACTCGTTTAAGACAAATTCTGGCTTAATTCGAACAGATTTCGAAATCTCGGATTAAAAGAATTAATTTTAAGAAAATCCAAAATTATTATTCAAGGAAATCTTGTTGACAACTTATAATATAATAAAATCGCCTTTTAAAAATATTAAATATAACCACGGTTATTACGAACCTCACATAAAACTATTTTTTCTCGTACCTTAGAGTTCATATTCTCCGGGTTTTACTGTAATTAATTTTAATTGCAAAATTTTTCCTTTACTTTACATAAAACAAATAAATAAACGTTTTATTTTGCATTTTTTTTTCTCTTCAAGGTTTTTGCTTCCTATTTACAATTCTGTGGTATTGGTTTACGCAATGCTCAACTCTATGAGAAATCACAGTTGGAAATCAAACGTAATCAGGTGCTGCTTGATTTAGCACGCATGATATTCGAAGAACAAAGTACCATAGAACACATGGTGTTTCGTATTTTAACACACATGCAGAGTCTAATACAATGCCAAAGAGTTCAAATTTTACTAGTGCATGAAGCATCTAAAGGTAGTTTTTCGCGTGTCTTTGATTTTGAGGCCAACGATTTAAGTGAAGAGGAATCAACAAATCGTACAAGTCCCTTTGAGTCTAGATTTCCCATAAATGTGGGTATAACAGGGCATGTGGCCACAACGGGAGAGGTAAGTGGGCGTTAAAGTTATAAAGGACAAATTTATTTTATTTAACAAATATTCCCTTTAGACTGTTAATATACCAAATGCTTATGCCGATGATCGTTTTGATCCAAGTGTTGATGAAAATTCAAACTTTCAACATAAATCCATATTATGTATGGCCATCAAGAATTCATTGGGTCAAATTATAGGAGTTATACAGTTAATTAATAAATTTGATAACTTGGTAAGTTTTCTTGTAATTCGATTTTGTGCCAACACTTGTTTAACTTAATTTACTTGTTTTTTTTTTTTTTTTTTTTGCTCAAAGACTTTTACCAAAAATGATGAAAACTTTGTTGAAGCTTTTGCCATATTCTGTGGTATGGGTATTCACAATACCCACATGTATGAGAAGGCTATTGTTGCTATGGCCAAACAAAGTGTTACCCTAGAGGTTTTAAGCTATCACGCTTCGGCTACCATGGATGAGGCTCATCGTTTAAGGGTAAGTTTGATATAAAATATACACTCAGAATATTAAGTAGTTTAATGTTTGTAGTTTAACAAAAAAAGTTTTCCGTTCCATTTAAAAATAATGGAAAATTCATTTATTTTGCAAAGAAATATCGATATTAACTTTTTTATACATTTGTTGAATATGATTTACTGTCATTTACCGATTATTTAAGTTTCATTTATTTTTTTTTTTAATTTGTTTGAAATTTTATGAAAATTTATCCACAAAATGGAAATTTGTGGCTTATTTGTGTTCGTTACAGTTATTAAAAATTTGTTGTCTGTTTCAAAAAAAAAATATTCAAAAAATTCCAATTTGTTTTTTATTTAAATTGTTTTTTTTTATATACAAAATTATTTCAATTCAAATTGCATAAACACACATACATACCTACACAAACACATTCACACAAAAAGTGTTTATAGACATACATACATTCATTTTGATGATTAAAAAACAAACAAAAAATACAAAAACCTAAACAATTTCAAATAAATGATAAAATTATTTATTTCTTAAGGAATTTGTATTAACATTTATTTTAACTGAGTAATCATTTGTTGCTTACGGATGTGTCAGTTGTTTAAACAACATTTAAAAATAAATAACAAAAGCCATTTGATTTAAATTAAAATTTGTAGACCGGTTTTTAAATAAAATATAATTTTTTGTAGTTGGCATTTTCTGTTATTTTAACTTACAAATAATTTTAAGTGTATCTTCCTTTTTCTCTTTGAATTAATAGAAATGTTTAAAAGGGTTCATTTTGATTATAGCGTCCTAATTAGCATAATTTCATAGTTTATCTCGGCATTGTAGTTATTGCTTATAATTAGAAAAGGGAAATAGAAACAGATGTTAGACTTAATTGTTTGACTTTTGTGTAATCATATTATTTGTAAGAAAAAAAAACATTAATTTAGTTTTATAGCCAATTCTTTTGGGATTACTAATGTTATTTTTTATTTTTTTTTATTTTTTGGGATATTGTTAAATTGAGATAATTGTAGGTGAATGACCAGAATACATAATATATTAGGGGTATAACAATTATTAGGCTAAAACACTACAAAGCACTATGATATGGGCAACAATGCACTGGATAAAAAAACTCATTTGGTTATTTTGGAAAAATCAAATTAAAAAAATATCATATTTTAAATATTCTAAAAATATCCTGGAACAAAAAAAAAATAAAAAAATTAGCAAAAATTTAAAACGTTTTTTGTTTCAGTAATTTTGGTCCACTTATACTTCTTTTATGTTAAAAATAATACATATAAATGTAGTATTTTTAAGTTCTTTCTTTTTGAAAATTCTAAAGGAAATTTTGCATAGAAAATTTACAAACACGTCAATGCGCAACTTTTAAGGCCTATTGCATCCTATAAAATTACTCTATGATCTTATTACTCTCTGAACATTTTTAAAATGCTCTTTTTATAACAAGTTTATCATTATGGACCTATTAATACACATTTTTCAGAAAAAAAAATTAAAACTGTAGAGAAATTGAGGTAAAGGAATAGCCCGATCCTCAGTAAGATTCTAACCAACATGATAATGCACAAACAGGTGACTTTCGGGTTTAAACTACTTTCTAAATTCCATCACAATGTTCTACATTAGTAGGGGCATGCCTTAAGTCTTAAACTATCGCAAACAAGTTTTTCCTTTATCAATGGGGGTATAATTCTGTAAAAATGCGTTTAAAAAGTACAAATATTTTCAAATTTGGGATGGAATTGGTGATTATAGATGACCACTTGCCCGTGTGTAATCAAACTAATTGGTTCAGGGAGAAAACATGTTGGTTTTAGTTAAAAATCCGTTCATATTCAGACTTACCTTCCATAGAAAGGTAATGCTTAAATGGTACACTTAAAATAGTTTGTTAGTTAAAATAAAAGAAAATTCCATTGAAAAGAAATTATGTTTCATTTTAAAAACGGTCATTTTACTTTTCATTTAAACCAAATGATTTCTGTTATTTTTTTTTTGTTATTTAAAAACTGGGCACAACAGTAAGAAACAAATGATTAATCAGTTAAAAATAAATGTTAAAATTTTATTTACCAATTACTCATTTATTTAAAATTGCTTCCGTTATTTGTATTTTTGTTTATTTTCTTATCTACAAAATGTATATACACATAGTCTATATACACATTTTCTGTGAATGAGCATATGTGTGTGTGTTTATGAAGTTCTTGTAATTTGAACTGAAATTATTTTGTATATAAATAAACAATTTAAATATAAGTATATGTTTCTTCGACCTTTTTGTTGTAACTTTAAAAAATAAATTGTCAAGCTCGAGGTCAATAAATATTTTATTATATTATTTATTTATTTTTCAATATTTCCTCATCCATTGGATGACATTTTCAGGAAAAAAAGCAAACGAGTAACAATATTTAAAATGCAACTTAACATATTAACAACTACTATTGTCATTCAATGGATGAGGAAATATTGAAAAATAAATAATAAACAATTTAAATAAAAAACAAATTGCAATTTTTCGAAATTATTTTTTGAAACAGCAATCAAAATTTTAATTTATAATAACTTTAACAGAAACAATAAACCGCAAATTTCCCTATTGGCGGCAAATTTTTATTAAATTTCAAACAGAGGAAAAAAATAAATGAAACTTAAGGGTAAATGTCGGTAAATCATTTTGAACAAATGTATAAAAAAGTTAAAATAAATATTTTTTTGAAAAATAAATGTATGTTCCTTTGTTTTTAACTGAACTGGAATTTTTTTATAAAACAAAAAAAAAAAAAAAGGAAACTACATAATATTCCGAGTGTATTTAGACACACAAAGCCGTAGGTATCTGTTTAAAATTTAAGCTGTGAATGTTATATGGATTAATAAATCTCTTCTCCAAATTTAAAGAAAATCGTATCATACTTATTAAGACCTAGTCCCCATATAAACCTCCTTACCGGTATTTGCTTAAATTAACTTTAATCAGGCCGCAAATACAATGATATTTTTATCCAGTTTTGTATTGAAGTTTCTATTAGACGTGGAAAGGCAATTTCTGAAATCTATTGAAATATTATCTAGAAACACAAAACCTTAGATATCTGGTTGAAATTTAGGTTATGAATGTTATATGAGGCCATAAACCGCTTCCAGAGATTATATAGTCGGCATACCCAACTTAAACCTTTTTACTAGTTTTTGTATTACATTTGGTACTTTTTGAATTACAAATGGGACTTTTTTATAAACAAATTTTTCGATGCAAAAATGACTTCTTTTTAAGGCGTTCAAGCAGCATTTCGGACATGAAAAATCATTTTTCAGCGTCTCTTGGCTTCAATTTCCCTGGTAACCAATTTTCCTTTAGAGGAATCCTGCTGCTTTTAACATCACTCGGCTTCAACTCGTGTGGTAACCGATTTTCTTTTGGATGAATTCTGCTGCTTTCAAATGTTTTCAAATTGCTGCTTGAGTGACTCTCAATGCAAGTTCTCCTTGAGTTTAAAAACAATTTCCATTGAATAATGCCTCCAATTCATCATCGTGCAACACTTTTCGCTGCCGTGGATGGTCTTTGTTTTCTGTGTTAAACAAAACTTTCCTCAAATGAAGCTTTATTGGCACAAAAATTCGAAATTTTCGAAGCAAAGTGCCTAAGTGAGAATAAATGACAGGTATTTATCCTCCAAAATGCCATACAAATTAATAAATATACAAATCATGAATAAAATATACGTCATTGGTTTTTATTACCGCATTTTTAAGTTATACACCCAAAAATACCAGTCAGTTTATCACAAAATGGTTTAGGTTATAAATAGTTTTGACTTGAAAAATCCTTAATATGTCATTCGAAATTTATAATATATTTTATAAACTAAAATATTAACAATAAATAAAACAAACAATTCACAAATAAATTAAAATTTGTGGTAAAAATTTAACCAAACTTTAAATTTGGTACCCGCAACATGCAAAACAAAAAGTTTTAAACATGTCCAACATTTTGATAAAGGTTTTCCACAAGAAAAATTGCTACAAAATGTTGAAAACTTTTTAAATGATATATTTTTCTAACACCATATTTCTTTATTATTTCCTTTTTTTGCTGACTGTCAAAATAACCACTACTAAATCAGTGGTTAACCTGACAGGAAAGGATAAAAAAGCAAAAAAGGCAAACTACTTGATAAAAAAGGGTCAATAAATTATATTTTTCTCCCCAAATGAATTTATTTATGGTGAAGTTTGTTTGATTTAACAAACTTAAAAGATCCCTTAAGGATTATATATAATAATTGGCATTTGGGAATGTATTGTTTTTTTTTTTTATTTTGTTTAAATAAAAGATTTTAAACAAAAATATTATGAAACAAACTTCATTCTGTTGCTTTTAAAATAATTGCCGGTTTTTTATTATTAAAAATTTTAGGAGCCAGTATTGTATTCAGATTTAATTGTAGAATTTTTTACTAAAATTTTACTTAAGTAGAAAAATTTGTTTGACTTAAGTAGAATTTTAGTTAAAATTCCTGCTAAGTGCTGGCTATAACATATATTGTTTACCTTATAAAATCAATTTCCTTTTAGTTTATGAATACATTTTTAATATTTTCTTTTTGTTTTTAATAGTAAAGATAATTATTTCTTAACCATTATAGTCAATATCATTGAAAGCTTGATTATATATAATTTTGGTGTTTGACATTGATGTTGTAAATTTCTCCGTAAAGAAAAAAGCAAGTGATGTGAACATGTAATTGAGACATGTTGATTTATATCAAATGATGTTTTCAATATTTTTAAGATAAATGGAAAGTTTTATAAATGTCCATACACCTGAAAAGAAATATTAGTGAGTATTAATAAATTATGTACAGTAGACCGTACCTCAAAAAAAAGTTCACCGTACACCCTCAAATATAAAGTATTTTAACAAGAAAATTTCGAAAATGTTTTTTTTTTTTTTTTGGCCGAACGTAGGGGTCGCCATTTTATATTTTTCTTTATATCTTCGCCATTTACCGTCGGATCTTAAAGTGTTGTATATCAATGTCTTTTGTCTCGCGGAGACCGATGTTTTCCTCGAAGGAGCCATTGACCTCAAGTAACCCGTTCTAGTATTAACCCACCAGATCTCAGTTGCTACCACCTTAATGAACTACCCTAATATTTTAAAATGAAAGCTCGCAAAAAGGCAATAAGCTTTTGCTAGGAAAGTATTCCAATAATTCCAGCGGAACTATTATTTTATTTTTTTTAAATTTTTTTGTTGCCGAATGTAGGGCATTTTTAATTTTTTTGTCATATCTTCTGTATTTACAGTCGGATCTTAAAGATCAATGTTTTTGTCGCAATGATACCAATTTTTTACATCAAAAATCATTGACCTCAAGCACCCTTTTATACCACTTAAGGGGTAAAACCTATGTAAAAAGCCTATATATAAAAACTTCCTTTTTTTATTTTCTTTATTTATGGAGATGTGTTAACAAAGATTGGTTTTCACAAGATTTATGAAGGAGTACAAAAAAATATTTGGTTTACACAAAGTTTTACAAAATGATAGTATATTTAGTATAGAGGTCCATGGCACGCAGCATTACTTAATAAATTTTTGGTGGATTTCTCTGAAATTTATAATGCATATGGAAAACTAAGTTATCTTTGGATGCGCGTAGGAGTTTTTGATAGGTCAAATACTTTTTGACTTAGAGCTGTTTCTTTACGAGTATAAAAAATAGATATTTTGACTTTAACACTTCGCTGTTTTGTCAAAAATTAATATACCCAAAAACTCATACGCTTTTCTTTAGATAATTTGGTTAAATTATAGGCATACGAACCATTGCAAAGGTCTCTGTAAATGGCGTTCCATTCTTACAATGACTCCATTTTTGTAGCCAGTGTTGGTAGGAGTTCCATCGCAACTAATAGCTATTAAGAAGTCCATATTGAAGTTCTCTTGACTCAAATAATACAGCCAACTTCAATCACGCCAAAATATGATCGATTAAAATTTGTGTTATTTTATAAGTGATCCACGGCACTCAGCATAATTTAACCAATTTTAGGTGGATCGCTCTGAAACATACACTTTATATAGAAAACTAAATTATCTAAAGAAAAGCGTATGAGTTTTTGGGTATATTAATTTTTGACAAAAACAGCGAAGTGTTAAAGTCAAAATATCAATTTTTTATACTCGTAAAGAAACAGCTCTAAGTCAAAAAGTATTTGACCTATAAAAAACTCCTACGCGCATCCATAGATAATTTAGTTTTCCATATGCATTATAAATTTCAGAGAAATCCATCAAAAATTGATTAAGTAATGCTGCCTGCCGTGGACCTCTTTTGTAAATATACTATCATTTTGTAAAACTTTGTGTAAAACAAATATTTTTTTGTACTCCTTCATAAATCTTGTGAAAACCAATCTTTGTTAACACATCTCCATAAATAAAGAAAATAAAAAAAGGAAGTTTTTATATATAGGCTTTTTACGTAGGTTTTACCCCTTATGTAGTATAAAAGGGTGCTTGGTATCATTGCGACAAAAACATTGATATATAACCCTTTAAGATCCGACTGTAAATACAGAAGATATGACAAAAAAATTAAAAATGCCCTACATTCGGCAACAAACAAAATTAAAAAAAAAAATAAAATAATAGTTCCGCTGGAATTATAGGAATACTTTCCTAGCAAAAGTTTATTGCCTTTTTGCGAGCTTTCATTTTAAAATATTATTGTAGTTCATTAAGGTGGTAGCAACTGAGATCTGGTGGGTTAATACTAGAACGGGTTACTTGAGGTCAATGGCTCCTTCGAGGAAAACATCGGTCTCCGCGAGACAAAAAACATTGATATACAACACTTTAAGATCCGACGGTAAATGGCGAAGATATAAAGAAAAATATAAAATGGCGACCCCTACGTTCGGCCAAAAAAAAAAAAAACATTTTCGAAATTTTCTTGTTAAAATACTTTATATTTAAGGGTGTACGGTGAACTTTTTTTTTTGCCTGTAAGGTGGTACGGTCTAATGTACAGTCGGGAGGCTAAAATAAAAATCAATATTTCAAGAATTTTTATTCAGAAGAAAAAATTTTAAAATTTTTATATTATGGTAACTATTTTAACAATTTTTAATTTCTAAAAATAATTATTTTGTAAGCTGCTATAGCTGATGTCCGGGAGCACCTTAAAAAAACTCGTCTTACTCACCGACTTTCGAAATGTTTCAAAATCTCTTTACTCTGCCACGTCATTGTGCGTCAAATACGCTTGTAATTCCGACTATATTTGCCGGATTGACAAGAAGTTTTCTGTTTGTGTACTTAAATAAAAAAATGATTTTATTAAAATTTTTAACTGTATATAATAACCCTTTAAGGGAATCTGTTTAGAAACCTTGGATTTTGATATCTTTTTCTGTAGTACACTTCTTTTGAAAGGACTTCTAGATGATAGTCAAACAAATTCAAACGACTTTCAGAAACTGGACGATTTGAAATCCAGGATTTATTTTTATAATATATATTTTTTTTAGTTTTAAATTAAGCTACCTTAAAAAATCGGCTATAAATTCTGTAAATACACTCAGGGGGAAGGTTTCATCATATTTATAAAAAACTTCGTGTATATGTTTAAAACCTTCATAGATTTTCGCCCAATGTAACACTACATAAATATGATGAAGCTGTTTCATAAAAACGCAAATTGATCACGTTTTTATATTTATTTAACCTTTCTACAATGTGATGAAAAGTTTTAAATCAAATTAATTGAATACTTTTTCACATTTACAAAGAAATTTCTTCATATTTATCAGGAATTTTCATCAGTATTTATAAAGTAGCTTTATGGTATTTATAAACTGGTTTATTTTTACCCAGGAAAAAAAACAAAAGAAGAAGTGATTTTGATTCCGGTGTTGTGAAAATTTGAATCGAAACCAATGTTTTTTACATAGGGGTGTCATAGGGTGGAAGTTTTCTTTTATGATCCTTTTTTATTGCATTTCAAACCCTTCTTATGGTTTAGAGAAAAATTATATATCTTGGTGTTCCCAAATAATCTTTGAATTTGTAAGTTAGATTTAAACAGGGCATTACTTGCAGCTTCTACCTGGGTATTTAACTGATATGTTTTTGCTGCCTATATAAAGTTTGAGTTTGACTGTTGGTTAAATTATAACGGGACATTAAGTAATCGTGAATTATTTATTTAATTATTTTATTTGAAGTTCTTGCAATTTTTTCTACATTAAATTTTTTACTTTTTGTAGCAATAATAACTACAATTTTAAGAATTTAAATCCGGTAAATTGTAAGTTAAAAATTGAAACGATACTTTGGAATCAATGAAAAATTAATTTCTTAAGAATCACTTCCATTAATTTTTGCAGGCTAATTGTAAATAATTATTTATGAAGAAATTTCATCATATTTATGATGAAGTTTTTTAAATTTCATGTTGTTTTTTAAAATTATTTAAGAGCCCATGTATAATTCAAAATAAATATGAACATACATGATCATAAATAAATATGAACATACATCATCATGGTTGAAAAGTTCCTGCGCTCACCAAAAGATGGCACTGCTAGCTCCAAACTTTTTTTTCTCAAGTTGGTATAACTTTCCTGAGAACACATGCAAAGTTGCAAGTAATTCTGTCAATTCTTTCTTTGTTTACAAGCCATTTGAAGTTGACGTGTCATTGATTCTTTTTTTTAACATGGAAAAAATTGAATATCGTGAAATCATTAGATTCTTTGTTTTGAAGGGTTTAAAAGCAAAGGCAATTTATGAACAATTGTAAGAAGTGTATAAGGAGTCCTCACCTTCAAACACACCGTTGAATTTTGGGCTGGTGAATTTAAACGTGGTCGTACCAGCCTTAAAGACGATCCACGCGAAGGACGACCAAAAACTGCAACCACAGCAGAAATCATCGAGCAGGTACATTATATGGTTAGTGAAGATCCAAGTTTGACTAAGCGTGAAATTGCTAATGCCATAGGCATCTCAGACGAAAGGGTACTCCATATTTTACATGAAGAATTACGTATGAAAAAACTGTTTGAAAAGTTAGTGCCGCACACATTAACAATTTAACAAAAACTGGATCGAAAACAAATTTCTCAGCGTAATTTGAAGCGTTTTAAGCCGAATAAAATTGAATTATTGCGTCGTTTTATAACTATAGATGAGACTTGGATCTACCACCATGATCCTAAATTGAAACAAGAACGTTTACAGTGGACTGAAGCTGGTTGTTCGGCTCCAAAACAGGTGAAGTCACAACGATCAGCAAAGAAGGTTTTTTTGGAATGCAAAAGGAATTTTGTTGATTGATTATCTTCAGAAATGTAAAACAATCAACTCTGAATATTATTGTAGTCTTTTGAATCAGCTGGATGAAAAAATTCGTGAGAAAAGACCTGGTTTAAAGAAGAAAAAAATCATTTTTCATCAAGACAATGCACCTGCTCACAAAAGTGTTTTGACGATGGCTAAATCCAAAGAATCAAAGTACGAATTGCTTGAAAATCCACCGTATTCAATAGATTTGGCTTCCGGTGACTACTATCTCTTCAGAAATCTCAAACAATTCCTTCGTGGAAAGCATTTTTCGTCGAATGAAGAGGCCATAGCAGCCGTAGACGGTTATTTTTCTGGAAAACTATTATAAGGATGGGATAAAATTATTGTAAGATCATATTGAATAAAAAAAATATATTTCGTAACAAAAACAGTATTCTTTCATTTCGAGCGCAGGAACTTTTCAACCAACCTGTACATGGTCATGAATATGATCACACTCATGACCATATGCATAATTTAATATAATACACTCAGAAAAAAAAAGTTAGTAGAAAATTTGTAAACGGTTTTCAATCCCACCTTACTATTTTTGTACTGATATTTAGTAAAAAAATTATTATTTAGCAAATATTTTTGCTATTTACATTTTACAAATTACAGAATTTTTACAGAATATTTGAAAAATTTTATTGCTACTTTCACAAATCATTTTACAAATTTTTGAAAACGAATTTGCTAAATTTAGCAAAAAAACTTACTAATTTTAAAAAAGTGGATATTGAAGAAAATGTTATTTCTAATTAAAACTTACACCTACAAGCTTAAATTTCCTTTAAATGTTACATAGTTTAAAACAGGGATCGGAAGTGAATATACCAACTCATGTCTTAAAATAGGACATCCACTTAAAATAGCACTAAAAAGTTTTTTTAGTTCTAAAAGTCAGCCCTAAAAACAATTAAAATCTGACCTTAAAAGTAAAAAAATATTGACTAATATATTTTTCAAAACATAAATAACCAAGGAAAAACAAAATGATTAATTCGTTTATGTTTTTACAATTTTTGAAATTTTTAAGCCTTTCATTTTGTTTTTAATTTCGTATAAAATATTTTTGAAAAAAATAAATAAAATAAATTTGAGGCTCGATAAAAAAAAATAAATTTAAAATTTTGTACTAATATTCATAATATTAAGTTAATTTTTTTGCAAACCGGTTTTAAATTCAGCTTTACAAAATGTTTACTAAAATTTAGTAGCGGCTACTAAAAATTACTACAAATTTCATTGTACTACACGTCAGAAGACATGTGTTGGTAAGATTAGAAAAAAATACTGCTGAGCTCAAATTAGCAAAATTTCCCGTAATAACAGCAAAATCTTTAGTTGCCATTACAGACTTTTTTTTGGTAAGTGTACCTTACATGATCCCATATATCTTCGGATCCAAAATCCGAGGGTATATGACCGTTTCCATATTATCATGCATGACCATATATGAACCATGTATTAGCATATATGTTTATATATATTACCATATATAGTCATATACCCTCAAATTTTGGATCCGAAGTTATATGGACATATATTACACAATACACAGACCATATACGTCTATGTATGGTAATATTTCATATTTTGATTTTTTAAGAATGAAAAATTAATGAGAATTACAAACAAAAATCTTCTGCAACCGAGTTTTTATTATTTTTTTTATGATATGATGAAGATTTACAAAATAAAGTACTTCATCATTTATACGAGAACTTTATAAATATGATGAAGATTTGATGACAAACGATTTATGAAATGGTTTCATCAATACTATTAATTTCTATTCCTGGAAGTACTTTGATCTCAATACTCTAAGTATCGTTTCGAGATTCACCATACTCGCAGAAAAAAAAATTTTAAATCAATCAGAAATAAGAATAAATTCAATACAAACAGCTCTGAAACCAAAATAAATTAGTTTTTTATTTAAATATGTTTCTATATATTTTTAAAATGCTAAAACAAAATCTAAAAAGTGGAAATATTAATTTAAATATTAACAAGATTAATATTTAATTTAAAAATGTTCATAAAAAACAAGATATTACTCGTAATTCAAGTATGATAAAATAATAAATTTATCTTTTAATGTCATGTTATGTAAAAATCTTTATTCAAATTTAATATATTGATTATTTTATAATATTTTTCCAAGTGTATTTTAATAAACTACATTTTTTGATTTTTATAATTTAATTCTTTATCATTTTGTATATTTCCTTTTAGCGTTTAAGAGTACCTTCCGCTGCTCATTTCCGTTTACATGATTTCCGTTTTGATGATATACATTTTGAAGATGATGATACATTAAAGGTACACTCGTATGCATTTGAATTAATGAAAATTGCAATTGAAATAAAAATATAAAATATTTATTTTGAAAATTTTATTTAAGGCTTGTTTACGTATGTTTTTGGATTTGGATTTTGTGGAACGTTTTCATATTGACTATGAAGTTTTATGTCGTTGGCTATTAAGTGTTAAGAAAAATTATCGTAATGTTACTTATCATAATTGGAGGCATGCCTTCAATGTGGCCCAAATGATGTTTGCTATATTAACGGTAAGTTTATATAAATTTTTTTTTGGCAATTGGTTTAATAATGTACACATTTCAAAAAGATTTCTACGAGTTTGTGCTTTTATGAAATTTAAAGTTTTTTTTTTAATTATTTGTTTTGATTTTGTACAAACAAAAAAATCAATTTTATTAATCAAAGATTTCCCATCATGGACAGGCCACACAATGGTGGAAAATATTTGGTGAAATTGAATGTTTGGCTTTGATCATTGCCTGTTTGTGTCACGATTTGGATCATCGGGGGACCAATAATTCATTTCAAATTAAGTAAGTTTTAATCTTATTTTTTTGTTTAACTAAAAATTCAATTAATTTATTGATATTTTTTGTAGAGCTTCTTCACCTTTGGCTCAATTGTACTCCACCTCCACAATGGAACATCATCATTTTGATCAATGTTTAATGATTTTAAATAGTCCTGGTAATCAGATTTTAGCTAATTTATCATCAGAGGACTATTGTCGTGTTATTAAAGTATTAGAAGATGCTATTTTATCAACCGATTTAGCTGTATATTTAAGGTAATTATTTATAAATTAAATGTAACACAAGTTATATATTTTTTAAATCGATAGGAAATCGATGTTCACATTAATGTTGGAAATGACAATTCTATAAATTTAAGACCAAGTACAAGATTATTTTAAGATCAAGTTCAAGATTTTAAAACCTTTGAAAATCCATTTTTATAAGGTTATGATACATTTTAAAAAATCCACGAAGTATTTATAAGTTGTTTGTATATTTGGCCCATTGGTTTATAAAATCTTAACACTATTAGGGGTTTAGTGGGTTTCGAAAGCTCAAAAGCGTATTTTTACAGATTTTTTTTAAATATAGGAAAAAAATATTTAATTCAAATAATTTAGCATATCAAAGATACATATTTAACAAGTACTTTGCGAAATTTGAATTTAAAAATTTTGAAAACTCAGCCATTGCGACCTCATTTCCTTTAACCTCTAGGATAAGCATAGCTCGTGATGAATAAAGCTCGTACTTGAACAAAAGAAAAAGCAAAAAAATATAAACTAGAACTTTTGGCGGAGTTGAGAACAAAAAGTCTCACGTATTGCTCCATAAAATAAGTTGTGATAAAAAAATCCTGCATTTAAGCACTAGATAATGTTATTTCGAAAAAGTGCGCAAAATTTTAAGAAGATCAGTTCATAACCTTTTGAGAAATCATGACTACCGAATTTAAAAACAAAATTTCGAGAAAAACGCAAATGAAGTTTTAAAAAAAAAAATAAACTTGCATAGGATCATCGACTTAGGTACTATAAAGTAAATAACCTGCTGCAGCGGCAATATTCAGGGCATCCTTTTGCTCTAGCAAATTTTCAAACCCACCTAATCTCTAAAGGAATCCGCTATTGAGTTTTAAGCTTCTAGAACTTTTTAGAAATCTAGGTTTGATTTTTAAGATGGTCTTACTTTTAAGAAATCTACGTTTGAGTTTTAGACTTGTAGTATTTTTTAGAAAACTACGATTGAATTATAAACTTTGGTCGTCCTAAAATTCCACGATTGAGTTTGGTGAAAGTATTACAGATTATAAAATTTTGGGTAGGTACTTTTTAAACTTTTGTTACTTTTTGGAATTCCTCAATTTTTTGCGAAATCCACGGCTGATTTTAAGATTTTTGGTATCTACGTTTCAGACTTTTGGTACCTTTTATAAATCCTCAATTGTTTTAATTTATTTGGTGGTACTTTTGAAACTTTTAGTACTATATAATAATCTTGGATTGATTGTTTGAATTTTAACACTATTTACACTTCTGGTACTTTTTAGAAATCTGGAATTGATTTTTAGGATATTGGTATTTTTACAAAATCCACATTTGGGTTTTAGACATCTAGTACTTTTTTAGAAATCCACGATTGATTTTTGGACTTTTTGTATATTTTGGGAAACTAATGTAATATTGAATTTTTGAAGTTTGATTTTCTTACGTAAACATCCACGATTGAGTTTTAGACTTTTGATACTTTTTAAACTTAATAATTCTTAAAAATTCACCATTGATGTTTAAACATTTGGTACTTTTTGAATTTCTGGAACTTTTTAGAAGTCCATAATTTTTGTTAATACTTTTTAGAAATCCACTATTGATTTTAAGACTTTTGGTAGGTACTTTTTAGAATTTTGTCACTTTTTAGAAATTCTCCATTGATATAATGATATTTTGTAGGTACTTTTTAGACTTTTGGTACTATTAAGAAATCTTCGTTTGGTTGTTAGACTTTTGCCACTTTTTATATTTTTGGTACTTTTTAGAAATCTATGATTGATTTTTAGGACATTGAAACATTTAACAAAATTCAAAGTTGATTTTACACTTTTGGCCTTCCTTAAAAATCTGCGAATGGTTTTTAGAATTGTGGTACTTTTTAGAAATCCGTGATTAATTTTTGGACTTTTGTTTAGAAATCTAGCAATTTATAGACTTTAGTACTTTTTAAAATCTAAGATTGTTTATTGACCAAATTTTAGACTTTTAGCACTTAGTACTTAGAAACTCACCAGACTTTTGCTACTTTTCGGATTACTGGTACTTTTTAGATGTCCATAATAGTTTGCAATACCTTTCAGAAATCCACGATTTTTTAGACTTTTTAGACTTTTGGTACTTTTTAGAAACCCCCGATTAATTGTGTTTCTTTCATCACTTTTTAAAAATCCTCCATTGATTGTTAGACATTTGGTTCTTTTTATACTTTTTGTACTTTTAGAAATTCACGAGTCATTTTAAGATTTTCGATAGAAACTATTAAGAATTTTGGTACTTTTTGAATTTCTGGTACTTTTTAAAAGTTCATAGTTGCTTTTAATACTTTTTAGAAATCTACGATAAATTTTAAGATTTTTGGTAAGTACGTTTAAGACTTTTGGTGCGTTTTAGATTTGATTGTTTGACTTTTGGTGCTTTTTAGAAATTCCAGATTGATTGTTTGACTTTTGACACCTTTTTTACTTTTTGTACGTTTTAGAAATCCAAGATTAGTTTTACAATTTTTGGTAGCGACTTTTTGGTCTTTTCATACTTTTTATACTTCTTGAACTTTTTAGAAATCCTCAATATATTTTAAGAATTTTGGCAGGTATTTTTTAGACTTTTGGTACTTTTTAGAAATCCACGATTGATTTTGAGACATTCGGTACTATTTAGAAATCCGCGATTAATTCTTAGACTTTTTATTGTATACTTCAGGTACTTTTTAAAGTACCTGGATTACACAATAAAATCGTAAAAATCGACGATTAAATTTTTCTTTTTAATATTTACTTTTTAAAAAAGGCGTTATTGTTTGTTAGACTCTTGTATTACAGGTTGGTTGAAAAGTTCCTGCGCTCACCAAGAAATGGCACTGCTAGCTCCAAACTTTTTTTTCTCAAGTTGGTATAATTGTCCTGAGAACACATGCAAAGTTGCAAGTCATTCTGTCAATTCTTTCTTTTGAAGTTGACGTGTCATAGATTTTTTTTAATATGGAAAAAATTGAATATCGTGGAGTCATTAGATCCTTTGTTTTGAAGGGTTTAAAAGCAAAGGAAATTTATGAACAATTGTTAGAAGTGTATAAGGAGTCCTCACCTTCAAAACGCACCGTTGAGTTTTGGGCTGGTGAATTTAAACTATGCACGCGAAGGACGACCAAAATTCTGGTTAGTGAAGATCCAAGTTTGACTAAGCGTGAAATTTCTAATGCCATGGGCATCTCAGACGAACGAGTACTCCATATTTTACATGAAGAATTACGTATGAAAAAACTGTTTGGAAAGTTAGTGCCGCACTCATTAACAATTCAACAAAAACTGGATCGAAAACAAATTTCTCAGCGTAATTTGGAGCGTATAAAGCCGAATAAAACCGACTTCTTGCGTCGTTTTATAGCTATGGATGAGACTTGGATCTACCACCATGATCTTAAGTTGAAACAAGAACGTTTACAGTGGACTGAAGCTGGTTGTTCAGCTCCAAAACAGGTGGTCACAACGATGAGCAAAGAAGGTTATGGCATCAGTTTTTTGGGATGCAAAAGGAATTTTGTTGATTGATTATCTTCAGAAAGGTAAAACAATCAACTCTGAATATTATTGCAGCCTTTTGGATCAGCTGGATGAAAAAATTCGTAAGAAAAGACCTGGTTTAAAGAAGAAAAAAATAATTTTTCATCAAGACAATGCACCTGCTCACAAAAAAGTGTTTTGACGATGGCTAAATTCAAAGAATTAAAGTACGAATTGCTTGAACATCCACCGTATTCACCAGATTTGGCTCCCAGTGACTACTATCTCTTCAGAAATCTCAAACAATTCCTTCGTGGAAAGCATTTTTCGTCGAATGAAGAGGCCTTAGCAGCCGTAGACGGTTATTTTGCAGAGCTTCCGGAAAACTATTATAAGGATGGGATAAAATTATTCGGAAGATTATTGGAACAAGTGTATTGAGCTTCTAGGAGATTATATTGAGTAAAAAAATATATTTCGTAACAAAAACAGTATTCTTTCAACCAACCTGTATTTAGGAGCTCAATATGTAGCCACTAAAGTTAAGAATCGATATATTCTTAAACTTTTCGTAATTTTGTAAGATCGATGAATAATTTTTATATTTTAGTCTTAAAAATTTTTTGGTTCATTTTTTAAAATTTACCATCGGAAATTTTTGATTGAAATTAATATTTTTAGAATTTTTGATAACTTTTGTAATCTATGATTTGTATAAGTTGCTGCTTTCATACTTTTAAGAACCTTTGGTACATTACAAATATTTCACTGTAGTTTCGCAAACTGTTGGTAATTTCTGTAACATTTGAAACGTCTGTTAGTCCTTAAAAAACATTTTTGTTATATTTATTAATTAATTCTTAAACTTTTTGTACTTTTTTCAATGACTATTTTACACAAATTACAGAAAACGTGGTACCTTTTTGCAATGCGTTCAAGAACAACCCATGAGTTATTGGCTTGATGATGAGCCTCGCGCATTGCTGCGTGCTATGAGTATGACCGTTTGTGATCTTTCAGCCATAACGAAACCCTGGGATATAGAAAAACGTGTGGCTGATTTGGTTAGTTCTGAATTCTTTGAACAGGGTGATATGGAAAAAGAGGAATTAAATATAACTCCAATTGTAAGTTCAAATAAATCATATTTACATCAGTGAAGATATAAAATGTAATTTTCCTTCATGTAGGACCTTATGAACCGGGAAAAAGAAAATGAATTACCAATGATGCAAGTTGGTTTTATTGATTCTATATGTTTGCCAATATATGAGGTAAATTATAAAGTTTTAAAAAAGCAACTTCAGTATCATAATATTCTATATTTCTTTGTAGGCCTTTTCACAACTCTCTGATAAATTAGATCCCTTAGTTGATGGAGTACGTGATAATCGCCAACATTGGATATCATTGGCAGAAGGTGTAGAAAGCAAAGCTAGAAAAAACAATGGCATTGTTAGAAATAAGAATAAAAGAAATAGTCACATTAACAGTGGCATTAACACTACAAATATTGATCTCAATAATCAAATTGAAAATGCTTTAGAACACAGTTTATTAGATAATGAAATCGAGTTAGATAGTTGTCAAGATGAAGACAATGAAACCGGTATAGAAGCTGATGACGACGATGATGATGATGTTGATGATAGTGATGATTCCGAAACAGAATTATTAAAAGAACATACATATGCAGGATCTTCCACTGCATCTAGTAGATTATCCACACCTCCTCCCACAGGAGATGATGATAGTACACCCACCTCGCCAGCAAAAAAGAATTCATTAACAGAAACACAAGCCAGAATGATAGCAGCAAATTTAGATAGTCTTAAAGAAAAACCCCAAAAACAACGTAATAGCTCCACTTCAACGTGTAGGAATTGCGAATGTATGCGTGTAAGAAAAACCTCATCGTTAAAGGGATCCAATGAAATGCCACCTGCAAATAGTAGTCATAAATCATATAGTAAAAGTACACCTTCAATATCAAATTGTGGCACTAGTGCTGGACATAAACAGAGTGCAACAATGACCACACAACAACAACATCATCATCATCATCATCAACACCAGCATCAACAACAACAACAGCATCATCATCATAACCAGCATCAAAATTCGTCTCGGTCTTCTTCTACAAACTCTCATCATCATCATCAACAACATAGTCAACACTCTTATTCTCACCACCACCATCCCCACCACTCACATCATTACCATAACAGTGGTGGAAATTTAAGTGCTGCCGGTGGTTCACTAAATGCATCAAACAACTCCAGTCTTTCGGAAAGTGATAAAATACCAAAAATTGTTGGTAAGTTAGGTAATCTCGGCTCTACACTACAACATGTTAATGCAACAAATCCCAATGGTGGTTGTTCAGCCTATTCGGTGCCAAATGGTCATTTCAATTACTTGCCAAATAATGTATTATCACGTCGTCATTCCGTAACAAATGGCGCCACTAACACCACCATCTGTAATATCAATACTATAACAATAATACCACCAACACCTAATCAATCTATAACAACAACGCCCCAAACGCCCGTATGTGATAAGTAAAAAGAGAAATACTTTTTAAGTAAAAGCAAGAAGGGCGAAAAGGAATGATTTTTGTTTTTATAATTTTAAGAGAAATATGGGCTTGTAGGTATCGGCCCAGAATAAGAGCGGCCAGGTTAGCGGCTTTCGCTGTAAGAAAAAACGAGGCTGGACACAGATAATGAAGGAGTTTTGGACTCTCATGTAGCTTTAATTTTACTACAAAACTGAAGTACATCATAAAAAAGCTGCTTATAGCTATGGAGGACTTAATAACCAATTTCCTTTTTTTTTTCTTGAAGTGAGTTTATATTTCGTGGGAATGCATCCCTCGCCCAAATTTAAGGAATTAAATGAATTTGTTTTTTTTAGTTGATTTATCTTGAAGGAAATCTTTTTTTTTTTGCTGAAGTCTTTATAAAATTTTATGAATTAAATTCAAAAATAGTTAATTCAAACTTTGATCAGTGAACTTTTTTATTCGGCTTAATTTCAATTCTTTCACATGAAGTAATTTATAATTTTTTTTTTAATAAATTTTTTTAATTGAAATATTTTATTGATTTTTTATACAATTTATTAAAAAAAAAGGGAGAAGAAAACGAAAACAACTCCCCGTTCTTATTAGGGGCCGACAGTTATTTAAGAAAAGTTAGTGGAATTTTAGTTTTGTAAATTTTTTTTTATCTTAAATTTAATCATAAAACCTCTGAAAATATTTAAATTAAATGATTTTTTTAAAGGGTATCTGGGTGTATAAATCTTAAAAATGGTAACTAAAAAAAAAATTCTGAGTGACCTATTTGAAAATTTACAAAAAGTCTACATATACAGATTTTTAAACTCCTTAAACAAATCATTTAATTACTAATATTTTAAAAGCAGTTCTTTAACTACTATAATTCTAAAGTTTTCTTTTAAGGCATTATTACCAAACTCCATTAAGATTCATTATTAATAATATTACCTAAGGAAGCATAAGTTTTTACATAAGCAGTATATACATAAATCATAATTTTTGATTACAATGTTTTAGATGTTTTATGAAAATTATTTTAAAGAAAAAAAAACTAAAAACAACCAATACCATTTAATAATATAATTTTAAATAAAAATAAAGTTTCCTACTATTATATGTTAAATAAAATAAAACTAAATTAAAACTCAACTTAGTTGAAATAATGTAGTCAGTCATTTTAATATAATTAATTCATAGTTCAATTCATAATTAAGTGTAATAAAAAAAATAAAACCAAATAAAAATTAAATCATACTTTATAAAAATTTAAATTACATTTTTGAAAACAATTTATATATAGTACGAAAAATTTTGTCAAATATAGTTCAACATGTCAATTTATGTAAATTTAAAATAATATGTATGTATATGTTTAATCAAAACTGAGTTAATAGTATTTTTTGTAATGTCAATATTTTACACTGGGTATAGCAGAATTTTGGAAATAGCAGAATCCCTACAAATAGCTGGTGTTTTTTTTTCAACAGTTCGTCAAGTATAAAATTATTGTCCCAATTTTATAATTTAAACGTCCATATAATCTGCAAGTAATCTGCAGTGTAAGAAATTTGTGCAATAAAATAATAAAAAGTAATGAGTAATAAATATGAATTTGTTTAATAGATTTTAATAAGATTTTTTGGAAATAACTTTTTCGAAGAAGATTGATTTTTTTATTCTGCATTTGAATACCAAAAATGGACTTTAAAATCACTGTATCCTTTGGGGAAAAGCTGTCATCAGTAATCCTAATGCAGATTTACCAATTTTTTTTTTTTGTGTTACTGCTTTCCACTTGAAGTGAGCGGGACAGCTGATTTTAAGTTCAAATCAAAAAAAAAATCACTGTATTATTATTTTATTTCATAATGCATCCTTTGGGAAAAAGCTGTCATCAGTAATCCTAATGCAGATTTACCAATTTTTTTTTGTGTTACTGCCTTCCACTTGAAGTGAGCGGGACAGCTGACTTTAAGTTCAAATGGTTCTTAGAAAAATCCGTCAATGGGCTTCAAAGGTATGTGTACAAATATTAAATTTTCCTATATTTCCATTTATGTTTTCTGATATTTTTTTATTTTTACATACTTGTTCGTTATGAAAAATTTGTGATTTCACACTCAGAGAAAAATCTTCATTATAAATTATGATAAAAAATTATATTTAAGAAATTCCCGATTGATTGCTAGACTTTTGGTACTTTTTTCGGAGGGACTTTTTAGACTATTTTGAAATTTTAGAAATCCATGATTAATTTTAAGATTTTTCGGAGGGATTTTTTAGACTTTTGGTACTTTTTATACTTCTTGAACTTTTTAGAAATCCACGATTGATGTTAAGGTACTTTTAAGACCTTTGGTCTTAATATTTATATATTTCCATTTATGTTATCTGATATATTTTTAATTTTAGGATACATGTTCGTTATGAACAATTTGTGATTTTACACTCAGAGAAAAATCTTCATTATAAATTACAATGAAAAACTTCACAGACTTACGTCCAATGTAACAAATTATAAATATTATGATATAACTAATATGATCTAATTCGGAGTTTCAATGTACCTAATTTCACTTTAGAAGCAGGTTAAAAATCCCTATCTCAGTTTTCGAGATATGGGTCATTTCACAAAAAAAAAAAAAAAAAAATTGTTGACATTTTTCTAAGAAGAAGTTAAGAAAAACGTTTTATAAAAAGTTTCATCATATTTATGAACAATTAACAAATGTAATGATGAATTAATGATAAGCTATTTATAAAACAATTTCCTCAATATGAAGAAATTTTTTATCAATGAAACAGTTTAATCAATTTGAAGAAATTTGTCATCGTAGTAAAACGGTTTCATAAATTGTTTGCCATCAATTCTTCATCACATTGTTTGGGTTTTAATAAATCTGATAAAGTGTTTTATAAAAATTTTATAAAATTTTTACATAAATCTTAAACATTTCATTAAAAATTTTCTTAAAAAATTGAATTAAAAACTTTTAAAATTTATTTTTTTCATTACAAATTATTAATGTATATAATTCACATTTAATATGCATTATTATTTACTTAAATACACTCACAATATATTTTCAGTTACCGATTGGAGTTTATTTAAAATTGTTTTTAAATGAAGAATCAATTGAAATTCATAGAAATATACAGGGTGGCGCAAAAATAACCTTCCGATGTTTTTTAGCTGTAATTTAAAAAAAAATGAAAAACTTTGATTCTTCTTGTGGATTATTTTTATTTGGTCTTTTATTTTTTTTTTTTACATCAAGTGGAGAATATGATGTCATGTAAATGGCCGCCGCCACAGTTGATTGTCATTTGAGCCCTTTTTATGGCATTTTCCATCACTTTGGCCAAAACTTCCGGCGATAGGTCCTCACATTCTTGACGGATATTGTCTTTAAGAGCTGCAAGAGTCTGAGGCTTGTTGACATAAACCCGCGACTTCAAAAAGCCCCACAAAAAGAAGTCTGGAGCGGTCAAATCAGGCGATCTTGCTGGCCAGTGCAAATCGCCAAAACGGGAGATTATACGCCCGGGAAATGCATCCTTCAGTATATCGGTTGTGGCACGTGCAGTGTGTGGCGTTGCACCGTCCTATTGGAACCACATGTTTTCCAATCCCAATTCATCAAGTTGCGGCAAAAACAACTCGTTGATCATTGCTTTGTAGCGCTCACCATTCACAGTAACCGTTTGGCCCGCGACGTCTTCGAAGAAAAAAGGTCCGATGACTCCTTCAGCGAAAACAGCACACCATACAGTGACTTTGAGCAGATGTAATGGCCTCATGATGGAAATGGGCCTCATCACTTATGATTATTTTTGATGAAAAATAATCTTCATTATTGCTCAAATAAATAGTCACCAATATTCCGCGTTCTGGAGCAGTGTAGCGTAACATTGTTTATTAACGTGTATTTCGCATGTGTTTACTACACAAATGTCAAAACAGAACTGACATTAGGGGCCAATCGCAAAATTTATAGCATTTTCTGATAGGAGGATTACTTTTGCGCCACCTTGTACATATACATATGTGTGTGTTGTGTTTTGTAAAATTGCAAACAAACAAAAAAAATATTTAATTTTAAAAACAAACCACATAAATCGGTTATTTATACGTTTTGTCAGTTAACAATTGATAGTTATTTTAAACGACTTTCTTTTATTTTTTACCACTATTGTCGATTATTAAACAATGATTGAAAATAAACAACAAAATGGGCTGAATATAATAATCAGTAGTCCTCTTTTTGATTGTATTTTCGATTAATTTAATATGTATGTTAGATTATTTTTAACGGAATAATATTGTGAGTGTACTAAAAACTAAAAACAAATTAAATTTTTTTATAATATTAATAAAACTTCTTAATATATATTATGATTCTTCTTTATAAATAATAATGAAACTTCTTCATGAACATGAGGAAACTTTTTGTTTTATAAATATGAAGGAGTATTTCATAAATCTTACTTAGGCCCCTTGCGAGGTGGCTAAAAAAATCTACACTAAACACAAATTGAAAAAAGGATTTAAAATAGTTTTGAAAAATATTTGAAAATATTTTTAAAGAAATTTAGAAGCTGGAAATTAGTATAGATTTAGATGGCCAGCTCGCACACACCCTTAATATTTCTTTAAAACTATTCATCTTACTTAAGAATGGTTTAATAAATATGAAGAAACATATCAATAATTGGCATTTTTATGAAACAATTTCATTATATGTATTTATAAAGTATTACATTTGATGAACAATTTAGTTTCCAACCGAAACTCGGTTACTATGACTTAACTCGGATGGTAAAATTAAAAATTTGTTTCCACACCAAAATTCTGTTAATATTACTGTATTTTGGTTGCAATACCCAAAATACTCAGTTATCACATTCGAATATAGTTGTGTCAGACGAGTTTATTGCTTGTTGAAAGAAAAATACAATTTTCTCTTAGGTTGGCCTTTTATTTTTCTGTGTGTGTGATTAATCAATAAACAATTAATGAGGGAAATTCACTAGCTGAGCTCGAAAAAGTTACTCAAACAATTTTACACATACTGTCGCATTTCTTTAATGTTAAAAAGTTAAAAAAGTTTCGTTGACGATTTAAAAACTAAAACTATGTATGTTTTTTGCAAAAATTTGTTTAACATTCCATGTAAAAATCGATAAATATATGAACATACATGATTATAGGGATAGTATATGATCATATATGATCATATATGATCATGCATTATCATATACATATCATGCGTGGTTAAATTTATGATCATACTAGATTTTATATATGACTTTATGTCTTCAGATCCGAAAGGGTTTGAGAATTTAAAACCATATAATATCATATATTATTTACATCATTATTTTATCATTCATTAGATTGTACCAGAAAAAAAAGTTCGCCGTACACCAGCGAATATAAAATGGTTTTGAAAGGTAATTTCAAAAAAAATATTTTTTTTCCGGACGTAGTGGTCGCCTTTTTAAATTTTTCGTTATATCTTCCGTATTTACAGTCCGGTATTAAAGCGTGATTTGTTGACTTTTTTTTGTCCCGAGAAGACTAATATTTGCTCTAAGGTCCATTGACCTCAAGTTTCCGGTTCTAGTACTTACCCCCCAATTCTCATTTCCTACAATCCTAATATGCCAACCTAATGTCAGAAAATTAAAACTCGAAAAAAAACCATAAACCTTTTGATAAGGAAATGTTTTAACACAAGAACATCAATATATTATACTTTAATAACTGATTGTTAATACTGAAGATGTAAGGAAACATTTAAAAATGTGACCTCTACATTCCGCAAAATAAAAATTATAAATATTATTTTAAAAATAGTTGTGCTGGAATTATCGAAATACTTCCTTAGCAAACGTTTTATGATTTTTTGCAAGCTTTAATTTTCTGACGTTAGGTTGGCACATTAGGATGGTAAAAAATGAGATTTGGGGGTAAGTGCCAGAACGGGACACTTGATGTCAATGGACCTTAGATTGATTTATCACACTTAAAGATCGGACTGTAAATATTGAAGATATAACGAAAAACTTAAAAAGGCGACTCTACATTCGGTAAAAAAAAAAATACAAATTGTTTTTCTAAATGTCCTTGCAACAATACTTTATATTCGAAGGTGTACGGTGCTCTTTTTTTTGTTGCCTGTAAGGTGGTACACTCAGAAAACAAAGTTAGTAGAAAAATTTGTAAACGGTTTTCAATCCCACTCTACTATTTTTGTACTGATTTTTAGTAAAAAATTATTATTTAGCAAATCGTTTTGCTATTTACATTTTACAAATTACAGAATTTTTACAGAATATTTTCCAAATTTTTGTTGCTAAGTTCAGAAATCATTTTACAAATTTTTGAAAACCGATTTGCTATAATTAGCAAAAAAAAAATACTAATTTTAAAAAAGTGGATATTGAAGGAAATGTTATTTCTAATTTAAACTTACACCTACAAACTTAAATTGCCTTTAAATGCTACATAGATTAAAAAAGGGATCGGAAGTGAATATAGGACATCCACTTAAAATAGCACTAAAAAGTTTTTTTTAGTTCTAAAAATCAGCCCTAAAAACAATTAGAATTTGACCTTAAAAGTAAAAAAAAAAAATTGACCAAAATATTTTTCAAAACAGAAATTACCAAATTAAAACAAAATAGTTAATTCGTTTTTTAAAAAATATATTCAAAATTTTTGATACTCGATAAGAAAAATATATTCAAAGCTTTTTACTAATATTAATAAAATTTTGTAATTTTTTTTTCTGATTTTAGCAAACAGATTTTAAATTCCACTTTACAAAAAGTCTACTAAAATTTAGTAGCGGCTACTAATTTCATAATCATGAATGTTCATAAAAAATTTGAATTTTCAGTGTCAGCAGTGCGAAGATATAAAATATAAATGAAATCGTACAATTGTGGTTTGACTTACCTATGTCGCTAAAATGGGATTAATTTTGGCACTGCCTTAAATGTAAATTAAAATTTTATATATTATAGATTACATTGACGCTCAAAGCATTAAAATCGAACTATCAATGTATTTTTGGTGAATTTAAAAAAAAAAACTACCAGTCATTTTACTGGTTTGTGATCTAACCAGCACTGACAAAATTTTTCTCCCAAACTAAATGAGTTACAAACTAATTTTTTTTTCTTAAATTGTTAGTTTTCTCAATATTGTATTATATTCATGGTTTATTTGATTACAGTTACCCAGAACCAATCAAAATGATTGCTTCGTTATACTTAGTGTTAAATAATTACTGCAAAATTGACATTGTTTAGATTAAGGTTTATTATATAAATAAAAGGAAATTTTAATAAAATGGAAATAAGACGGGTACCAATATTAATTATGATTTAAATATCATGAAAACAAAATATAATATTAAAAAATAATAAAATACATTATAAATGATCTTTAAAATTTGGAAATTATCACTTCTTTTTAAAAAAAAATTATTGTAGATATGTATTATACAAGTATACCAAGATGAAATTTAAAATTATTACATTTCAAAAACTACTTGTATATAAGGTATACTATTTACACGGCGTTATAAAATCTGCACAAAAATTTGTCGTTCAAAAAGATTTGTAGCATTAATTCTATACATATATGGATGAAGAAAACTATGTATAAAATCAATTTAGAAATATAATAAAATCGTTTTCTGAAGGACTTAGAATTAATGGCTAAATCCATATAAATTTGTTTTAGTTACACTGTGTTACTTATTCAAAAAAAAAAAAAGAAAAAAAAAAATACAAAATAAAAATTTCGAATTTATATAAAAGTTTTTCTTATTTATTATAATTTTTTGTATTAAATATATTTTATAATGATAAGTTTTTTAATAATTTAATTTATAGTTGCATCTTTATTATTTAATTATATATAACACCTGCCGATAGAATTTCAGTTTTGATTGCACAAATGAGAAATTTTGTAATATTATGAAAACAAAGTGTTTTAATCAAATTATCATATTTCGGTAATGTTTAATAATATATTTATTAAAAGTATTAGAATTGATTATTTCACATTTAAATATTTTTTCAAAATATTATATTTATGCATTTGTGCAAAAATTCTATTAAACAGTGTAAAAATTTAATTAATTATTTAGTTTTTTGTATTTAATTTAAGCATATGCTTAAGATAAACAAAGGAGTAGAGAAATGTAGTAAAAATTTTTAATTGTATTCAAAATTTATATGCTAATGTAAATAAAATTATAATTGTATAATTACTAAATAATACTATAATATTTTTTCTTATCATAAATGTTATTTAAAATATATGTATGATTAAAGCAGTTGATTATAAAGTTTATTATAAAAAAAAAGAAATGTATTTGAAATACAAATAAAATTTTGCTGGTTTAATAAAACAAAAAAAAAAAAAAATTGAATTAAACCAATTATAGCACAGTATAAATGAGAAAATGTGTTTTTTTTATATTAAATGTGGGATACATTATGTGTGAAATAACTTATTCCGAAGCAATTTTGTTTGGTATGATTTTAAGTTAGCAAGCTTCCACTGAATTACTTTTAGATTATGTGGTTATATACATGGAGGCAAGTTTGGTGCAACCAACGAGTGGTAATAGGACAATACCTGAGCATAAATTGGTAACCGTACCGAAAAAAAAGTACAAGCAAACTACCCTGTAGGAAATAACCAAATCTACAAATATTATTACCCAGCAAAATAAGAGCTGAGGAAGAAGTTGTTAAACACTACATCTACTGAATACGAAGTTGTGAAAATTTCGGTGTATCATTAATGATTTTAACATTGGCGTGTCATTGGGAGGAAATAGTTTGTTTCGGTGCTATGAAACATCTATGATCAGATGGAATTTTTCATTAGTTTACGGAAGTTGTTAAATATAGGGACTAAAAAATAAAAATAGGGAATGGCTTTATTTTAAAGTTAAAAATGTGATTTTGAACACGCCAAGAATTATTATTCTGACCAGGACAAAGTAGATATTACTATTGTTATAAATTGTTACAGAAAAAAAATATTAAAATTAAAAAATGTATATGCTTTTCAAATTTTATTGTTATGACTTCATAAGTAGGGGTCAATATCAACATTTTGGAAGTTGTTAAAAATGACTTCTTACAAATCAAGAAATTTGCAATATTAACTTCTATGTTCTGAATATTAACTTCGATGTTCTAAAAAAGAGATTCGTAAAGAATAACATCCATTGCTGGGTATATTAGCAAATCTGTTTTGTTTGTAAAACTACATAGTGTTTTGCCAGAAAGTTGTGCCTTCGCTTATATTACAACCATTCAATAGTATTATTTTTTCTTTTCTTAAATTATTTATTATTAAGGTCGAACTGTTGATTTTTTAATGTGTATTTTACAAGAAACTTTTACAGAATTGATTGAATTTCTTCGTTTTCTGAATTTAATGTTTCACTTCCACCCAATCCCCGTTTAATTCCATATCGTTCTACGAGTTAAATCTTTCACTTCCAAATGTTTGTCATTCTGATGCACTTCGTTACCCATCTGAAGTGTATCAATCACACTCGAGCCCCTTTTCATTCCATATCATTCGGATTTGGTAAATCCATTCCATTACAACCTTAAAAGAATGATGTATTATAACTTCTGTTGCCAAATTGATAATTCGATTGAATACATCAGACTTTTTTTTTTTAAACAAAAGCATTTTTAATCAATTGCATTTAGCTTTTTTATGCATTAGTACGATTTCCTTAATGGTAAACAAAATATTTGTTTACCATTGAATGGTAATGCAAATTTTTCCATTTGCAATAGTTTCAACTAAATATTATGAAATTTTAGTGCAAATGAACAATTCATTACTAAGTTCATACCAAAATATGTACAACTGGACGTATGAGTGATAATGTTTTAATTCTAATACATATTGCTCATACGACTTGTAGTACACATTTCAGTAATTTTTAAGTGAACAATTAAAATAATTTGGAATTTATTTATGGTACAGTCAAATCCCGGTATAACGAATGATATATTGTCAGACCTATTCGTTATACCGAAATATTCGTTATATCTCAGCACATTTTTGCAGCATTTTTAAAATTTTTAAGATTACTAAAAATTTAAAAAAGGACTGCAATAATAATACATGCTTAAAGGAGATGGTTCAGAAGCCAAAGATATCAAATTATTTTCTTACATAAATTTTTTAATTTTTTTTTAATTTTTTCTACATTTTGTTATCAATTATTCGTTATATCGAGTATACATTTTTTGAAATATTCGTTATATAAGGTAGTTAATGCAAACAATTAGGTTGTACGTTATATCGCGTTTTTGTTATACCGAGTATTCGTTTTACCCGGCTTTGACTGTATTTATTAATATTAACACACTCCCATATTACAAACTTTGTTCCCCGTTCCATCATATTTTGTTCCTTGCGCAGCTTTGCGGTTTTGGTTATTTTTAACCAAAATTAGTTTTTTTCCAATGTTGGTAATCAAATATATAATTTGTTTTTTCTGTGTATTTAAATTTTTTTTAATAGTAAAGATTTTTATATACGCGTTTTTATTACGTTGATTTGATAACACTGTTCAAATTTTTTTAAAAGTGTAGTTCGTTGTTAGTTCTGGATTATCATGACTGTTTTAATTGGCGGCATTCTATCGATGAAAAAAGGACTGGATTAAACAATTTCTAATTAAAAAAAAAACATTAAATAAATGCACAATTGTTATGTTAGTATTTGTATATGTCATGTTTGAATGCATGTAAATTCGCGAATATTTTTTAACTTCCCAAGGAACATATTTACGAAATCTCCGATACATGCGGAATCATGAATCGGGATTGTGCGACACGTTTACGTCCGTGAAACACGTATCCGCAAAGCTTTTACGTAAACAGAACATTAACGGACCTTATAATCGGTTTTTCAAAAACATTTTGACCCCGTTTGCTGTTATCGTTTTCGTGCCGTTAACAAACGGTGTTAATCATTGCTTTCATAAAAATACAAAATAGGATAAATTTAGGTAAATATTCAAGTCCGTTTTTAATTAAAAAAAACGGTATGGATACGGCATTCTGAAAACGGAGTCATTACGTATTTTACACGACACAATGATAGTCTTTCAAGGGGCTTAACTCCGCTTTTTTTACACCCCACAACAGTACGTAAACCTTCCGTCTTTGACGGACTTTCAACGAATTCGAATCAGTTTCGAAGTTCCTTAAATTCCATTTTCTGATCCGTATCCAGGAAAGCGTACGCATTTAGATTATGTTTATGACGTACTGACAACGGTATGCAAACGGTTTTGCAGTCAATGCAATGTCCCTGTATTAAGTGTTCATGTTCATGACGGAAATTTATATGTTTTGTAGACTGCGAAAGGCGTAATTTTGTCCACTGGTTTACGTTTGCAATACACTTAAAAAAGTTTGTAAGTTTAAAAGAAATTATATATCATTTAAAAACCGGTTACTTTTCATTTAAACGAAATGGTTTTTATTATTTGTTTTTAAATGTTGTTTAAACAACTGATACATCCTTAAAAACAAATAGTTAATTAGCTAAAAATTAATGTTAAAATTTTATCCACCAATTTAGTAAAAAATAAGTAATTATGGTTTTATTTGTAATTGTTTCTGTTTTTTGTGATTTTGTTTGGTTTTCATGTGCGTAAGTGTTTGTGTTTATGACATTCTTGTAATTTAAAAAGAAATAATTTTATATGTAAATAAGCAATAAATTACACTCACAATATTATTTCGTTAAAAACAACTTAAAATACATATTAAATTAAATAATCAAAAAGAGGACTACTGATTTTCCAATATATTCAACCCATTTTGTTGTTCATTTTCAATCATTGTTTAAAAATCGTCCAAAGTAAAAACAATAGAAAGTCATTTAAAATAACCATCAAATTTTTACCGACAAAAAGTTAGAAAAAACTACTTTTGTGGTTTGCTTTTCAAATTGAAAGTTTTTTTTTATTTGTATGTAATTACAAAAAGAACACAACACATGCACTTGTATATATTTTTATAGGCTTTGTGTGTATGTATATTTGAATAATTTCTTGTAATTTTTATTGAAATAATTTTGTATATATACAAACTATTTTGGTAAAAAAACAAAAAGGAATTATATGAATTTGTATTTTTAAAGCAAAATATCAACTGCTACACTCACAATATATTTTCCGTTACCGACTGTAGTTTATTAAAAAAGTAATACGTAAAGTTTGTTTTTAAAAGAAGAATCAATTGAACATCATAGAAATATATTTTTTAACTATTTGAATAAGTCGTTCAAAAAACAAACTATAAAAGTTTACAGACATTCAGTAGGAGTTGATATTTTCTGTTAAGTGTAAAATTTTATGTTTTCTGTTTTTAAAAATTGAAATTGATATAATTCTTTTTTGTTTTTTTACCAAAATAGTTTGTATATATACAAAATTATTTCAATAAAAATTACAAGAAATTATTCAAATATAGATACACACAAGAAAATAAAAAAATATATACATCTGTGCGTTGTGTTTTGTAAAATTTCATACAAATTGAAAAAATTTGAATTTGAAAACATACCCAAAAATGGTTTTTTTTTCTAGTTTTTGTCAGTTAAAAATTTGTGTTTTTTTTAAACAACTTTCTATTGTTTTTACTACTTTTGTCAATTATTAAACAATGATTAAAAATAAACAACAAATTGGGTTGAATATAATGTAAAATCTGTAGTCCTGTTTTTGATTGTATTTTCGATTAATTTAATATGTATTTTAGATTATTTTAAACGAAATAATATTGTGAGTGTACTGAATGTCTGTAAATTTGTATAGTTTGTTTTTTTAATGACTGATTCAAATAGTTAAAAAATATATTAATATGAAATTCAATTGATTCTTCATTTAAAAACAAACTTAACGTATTACTTTTTAAATAAACCACAGTCGGTTACGGAAAATATATTGTGAGCGTACAAACAATTTTGAAATTTTTTAATATTTTCTTTTTTATTGAAACGCGCCCCAAACAAAATTTAAATTTGTAGTAACTGTAACGTAAACAAATAAACAATAAAATTCCGATTTATGGGTAAATTTAAATTAAATTTCAAGTTAATGAAACTGAAAAAAACGGTGACTGTAAATAATTTGGAAGAAATGTATAAAAAGGCAAACAGTAAACTGCATAATATTCTGAGTGTACTATTAATCTGTCAAATGAAAGTAATTTTTTTTGTGTTCAGTATTATCTGAAAAATAATCTGGGAAAGGTCATTTTTCCCCTTCCAAATGTGCTTTAAAGTAAGTGGTTGGAGGTACACATGTCTCCAAAATTGTTTTTAATTACTATATTCCAAATACTAAGCAATCAAATAAAAATTAAAAAAATCTTTTTAAAAGTTTTGAAGTTTTTTATTTTAAATAAAAGTATTACACATCTAAAAAAAACATCAATTCCATCTATTCCATAGCGTCCTTAAAATAATGATGCAATATAACTTCATTTTCAAACCGGATGTTTCTTTTTATTTATAATGGTTTTCTTTTTGTAAACAAATAATTTTTTATTAATTATATTTAGCTTTTTGGTGCATTATTACGTTGTCATTACCATTCGTTATAGTTTTTCTAAATCAAAATATTTCATTACCATTAAATGGTTTATTCATTTATTCCATTTGCAATTAGTTTTAACTAAATCTAATAAAATTTTAGTGAAAATGAAAAATTCAGTAGTAAATTCATACAAAAATATATACTACTAGACGTATGAGTGATATTAATTTAATACTAAAACATATTACTCATACGACTAGTAGTACACATTACTGTATTAATTTAATACAATTTATGCAACATAATTGACAAATTACTTTGGAATTTATTTATGGATTTTTCTAATAAATGACCAATTCCTAAAAAGTTTTAATGTTTGTGTTAAAAAAGTGTGATTTTGGTTTCAAAGACACGTAAATCCTTGTTTCGTATACACATAACCTGACATTTAAGCTGATCAAATTAGATCGTTAAATGTATGGCGGTTTTAAGTTAAATACAAAAAACTTCCAAAAACGCAATAATTAAAACTTACTTTTTGCATTACTTTAAAACATATACTAATAAGTTACTAATAACAAGTAACATTTTTCATTTGTGAAGGTTTTTCAATCCGTTTTGGAAATAAAGTTGTTTATAAAAGAAAGGTGTTATTTGTATCGACCGCGAAGGAATAAATTGAATTACACTATTAGTCAATTTAATGGTGTCAGCACGAAAAAAAAAATTTGTAACCAAAATTTTAAAACAAAGTTACCAAATGAGAAAAAAAATAACCAAAATTTAAAGTTTTTTGTTTTTATTAAAATACAGTCGAAGCCCGGTATAACGAATGATATATCGTCAGGACCATTCGTTAAACCGAAATATTCGTTATATAGCAAATCATTTTTGTACGTATTTTACTTCACCTTTAGTATTTTATAAATTTTTGAGATTACTACAAAAAAAAAGGAAGGTAAACTAGAAGGTTGAGAAACAAACAAATATCAAATTATTTTCTTATTTAGATTTTTTTATTTCTTAAACTTTTTCTTTATTTTTTACCAATTGTTCGCTACATCCAGTATAAATTTTCATTATACCGGGCTTCGACCGTGTATTAAAATATTAATTATTTTAATTTGTATTGCAAATATCATATATAGGAAACATTTATGAAAAATTAAAATTCCTGCTTTCATTGTCTATTTCAGATGATAAATCTTCGAAATCACTATTTTCATTGACTGCAGTCTTTTTCAATAAAAACCTAAAACAACCCAACGAAAAACGTGCCGTTTACGGAATATCGAACCTGATTCGAATCCGTTGAAAGTCCAGCAAAGACGCAAGGTTTACGTACCGTTGTGTGGTGTAAAAAACGAAGTTGATTCCGTTGAAAGCCATCATTGAAGGACCGTTTGCGGACCGTTGTGTCGTGTAAAATACGGAATGACCCAGTTTTCAAAATGCTGTATCCAGTTCGTATCCGTACAGTTTTTCTAATTTAAAAACGGACTTGAATATTTACCTTAATTTATCCTATTTTTTATTAATTTAAAGTAGTACATATTATTTTTTTTTAGATTTATTAAAACAAAAGAAAATAATAACCAACACAAAGAAAACATTTGAAGAAAGCAATTACCTTCCATTATCACGTTTTAATTTTTTTGTTTCTCACTCTAGTTTGCATTCATACAATTTTAAACTTAACAGAAGGGTGTACGATTTTATAAATCTATTTTATTTAATTTTTTTTATTATTTGGCTACATATTTATATTTTTGTAAAAAAATAAACAACACCGTTTATTACGGAATCAAGATTGATGAAAAACGGTGAAGCCCGTTTTAACGGCACGAAAAACGGTTACAGAAAACGGAGTGAAAACGTAGTGTTTTCGAAAACCCAATTATACGGTCCATTAATGTTCCGTTTACGTACAAGCTTTGACGGATACGTGTTTTACGGACCTAAAACATGTGTCGCAGAGTTCGTACAAATTTTTCTTGGGAAGTTAAAAAATACATATACTTGAATTCATGCCGCTAATTGAAACTGTTATGCATATTTTGGTAATCTAGAGCTGATTAACTTACGAACTACATATTTTATAAAAAATTAACAGTGTTTTTAAATCAACATAAAAAAAACGCGTATATAAAAATCTTTACTGTTAAATAAAATTTAAGAACACAGAAAAAACAATTTATATATTTGATTGCCAAAAAAATAACCAAAATGAATAAAAAGTTCACACCTCCACATTGGGAAAAAAAATTACCAATTTTGGTTAAAAATAACTAAAAACGGCAACGCTGTTTGTCTGTCCATCCGTTTGTCTGGCTGTTTGCCCATGTCAGACCTTTAAAAACATAATTCCTTAAATCAAATTTCAATTCTGATTTAAATTTTGACGATTTAATTCGCGAATTCATTTTTTTGATTGAATTATTTACTACGAGTACCATGCTTACATTTTTATTTTATTGGAAGAATCAAATTGTTTACAAATAATTCTTTTTATAAATCAAACGAAATAATTGAATTTTATTTTCTTTTTGATTTAATTATGATTTGATTTGCGAATCAAATAAACAATTATTTTGATTGTCGGATTAAAAATAACATGATTTGATTCACGAATTATAATAATTTCTTTTAAATCACGATTAATTTATGTTTAAGTTTTTTTAACCATACATGGGACTTTTCATTAGCATTAATTGAGTGATGAAAATGGATCCCTCGGGATATATCCCGAATATTAATACTCTTGTAGAGCAAAAATTTTGTCTGTTTTCCCTATTTCGATTAGTTCTGAGATACCGGCCATTTTAAGATATGTCAATTTTATAAAATGCCGATTATAATAAAATATTTGCAAGCATATTTTTCGCAATTCAAATCAATCTTTTATTAATTCGCAAATTAAAAAAATATATTTAAAATGATTTGATTCAATTGAATCAAAAAAGATTCAAATAAAATTGATTAGTCATTTAAAATTTTTAATCTGATTTAAAGAATTGATTTTTATAATATTGAATAAACTGTTGATTTACAAAAATCATTATATTTTCGCGAATTAATTCAATAAAGATTTATCTTTTTCAAGGTCTGGTCCATGTAAATTTTGTAATCAAACTACATGTCACCACTTTTTTTTGATTTTGTTGATCCAATTTAATTGGTAAATCTGATCGAATCACATATTCAATTTATTCAACCAAAAATTCTTTAATATTTTTTTTTCAAATTTATTTTAATAAAACACTGTTTCCATTTAATTTTGTATTTGTTCTTATTAAATAATAGTATTTATGTTTAATAAAGAAGACACTGAAAGTATAAAAAATATATATGTAATTAAAACGATTTATTGGTGTTATTCCGAAAAATTTTGAGTGGTTTTTATTCAAACCTACCTTCTATGATAACGTCCTTTCTTAATAATGCTTAAATAATATTTTTTTGTATGCCACAAAACCGTTAAAATTTGGCTTGTGAATATTGTATTGGATCATAAGTCATGCTGTAATTTTAAAGAAAATTGGACAATTTTTTCAACTAGCCCCCATATAAAGCCACCTTCCTGGTACACAGAGAAAAAAGATTCATTGTGATAACCGATTAAAAAAAAACAATTTTTTTTACTTAACCTAAAAATAACTTTATTAATTTTCGTAAAAATCTACATTAAAGTTCAATCAAACATTCAACGTTTATTCTTTCTTTTTTAAAAAATAGCAATAAATAAGCAATAGAAATGCACTGAATTTCTAAGAAAATGATATAAAATTTTTTAAATAATATTCTATTAATTAATTCAAACATAAACTAAACAGCTGTATATCTATTACGAAAATACAAATACTTTTATCAAACAGAAATAAATGGTTCTTACGTCGATGTCTATTAGACCATTTTTCGTAATACATAAACTAAGTAGTAAATAATATATTATACGTTACTATTCATGCATAAGTGGGCAGTTATTATATAGCGACTACTATAAAGTGATTATATTATAAAATAGTTAACTGGTATATTTTTCATAAATTTATTTATATTTATAAAAAAAATTTCCATGTAAAAATTACACCATTTCCAAGGCAATAAAATTGTGAAAATTATTTTGATTGCTACAAACAATAAATTAAATTTAGCCAAGTTCAGGAGGGCAGTTCAGATAAAATAACTACTTAGGTATAATATGACAGTGTTTATATATTTTATTATTTAATAATTTTTTTTTTATTTGAATATTTCTTACTTTCCATTGGAATTGATGTAATATTTGTGTTGATACAAAAATTGTATATAGTGAATAGGTATATAAGAAATATAATATATTTATTTAATAAGTGCATACATAATAAGTAGGACAAATTTTTTTTAGTCACACAACACGGTACTTTTTTCGATTTGTAGATATTTTTTGGCATTTCATGCAAAAACAAAAACTATTTATATAAAAATGTGGTATTTATGGAGAGATGGTGCCTTTCAAATTTCTCGCACACGTTGGTAACCCTACCCTAAAAAATAGGCATTATCAGTAAAGACTTAGAGTGTAAAAATTAACACCGGGTTGCCAAGGTAATATACATTCATCAATACCACAATTTTATATAATTTATTTGTATAAAATTCAAAACAAATTTATAAAACTAAAAAAGTACCGTATATTGTGCCAAAAATGCGCGCCATATTAATAAGTCTTTAATGTTTAAAACAAAATAATAATAATAATTATAAAAGTTAACATGATGTATTTCTTTTTATACGATTATTTACATATTAAATTTTTCGATTGCGAATATATGGTTTTTTTGTTATAAAATTAATTTTGCAATATTAAGTTTAAATGTATACAATTATTGTAAAAAAATTATTTTTACAAAATATTTACATTAATAAAAAAATTTCTTAAGAAATTAAATTGTGGACGTATTTCAGACTTGAAACACTTTGTATTATTTTTAGCTAATGGCGGACATATTGGATCTTTGTTGTATCATATTGTCTAAGATTATATATAAATATTTTTTTATATATTATTTGAAATTATTTAATTAAATTTACAAAGCTGCTATGAAAGGAGTTAGATCGGGAAATTTAAATAAATTTTGTGGTCTTGAACGTTGTACACGAGAAGGTGGTGGGGTTTGACGGGCTTGGGCATTGAAGTTTCCATTTTGGCCATTTAAGTAAATGCCACATTGGGAATTACATACTTCATCACGTAAAATAGCTTCTTTGGGCCATTGCCTTATCAATTGTCCGCAATCGGTTATACGTAGCGAAGCACATTGAGCCTGTTAAGAGGAAAGAGAAAAATTCGAGGATTAATAATTGTTTTTAGCAGAATTATTTAATGCACTACTTACACCTTCTGTGGAGCATACACAGCTGGTACAGGGTGATGGGAAGGCAGATTCACCTACTCTTACATGACGATTACCAATTTGACAGCCTTGTACATTTTCACGCCAGGCACTTAAATCAATTTGTGGCATAGAATGGCAGGGAACACGTGGATTTCTTAAAGGAAATAAGAATATTGTTATTACGAGTTTATAAAATTTTAATAATAAAAGTAATGGAAGCTCTTAACACACAACTTAATCCAAACTTTACGAAAAATATTATTTGTCTCTAAAAAAAAAAGCTACAACAAAATTTAAATCTATTATAACTAAACATGGGACTTACTAGAAATATTTTAATTGATTATCTATTTGGGATATCTGAAAACAATACTGTGATATAAATATCAAAATCTGCTATCATGGCAATTTTTTGCAAATATCACTTTCGAATATGCAAAAAGTTTTTTAAAATTATTCGAAAAGTATCAGAGATATGAAAAAGAAAAACACTTATGAACAAAATTATTACTTGAAAAAAACATCTGTTTGTAGTTTAGTAATAAAGTTTTCAGTTAGGTTAAAAATAAAGGAACATACAATTATTTTTCAAAGAAATATTTATTTTAACTATTTTTATACATTTGTTCAAAATGATTCACTCTCACTTACTGATTTTTTTCAGTTACATTAATTTTATGTCATTTGTTTTAAAATTTAATAAAAATTTACCCACAAAATGGAAATTTGTGATTTAGTTGTTTCCCTTACAATTATTACAAATTTTAAATTTGTGTGCTGTCTTTTTCAAAAAAAAAATATTCAAAAATTCCACTTGGTTTTTTATTTATTTTGTTTATAAAACTATTTCAATTCAATTATAGGAACTTCATAAACACACGCACATATAGTCATTCACACAAAATGTGTCTATAGACTGTGTGAGTATACATTTTGTATATAAAAAAATAAACAAATATTCAAAAAACGGAAACAATGACAAATAAATGAATAATCAGTTATTTTTACCGGAATTGATAGGTAAAATGTTAAAATTTATTTTTAACTTATTAATCATTTATTTTGTACTGTGTCAATTGTTTAAAACAACATTTAAGAATACAATAATATAATTTTAAGATTGTGCATTTACTAAAATGTGCTTGCTGAATTTGCCGACTGTCAATGCCTTTTCTAAAGTAGGCGAGTCTTCACAGTTGGAAAGGTGTAGTTATCGGATTTTGCTAAAATCTGTTCACTGAAATGCTTTTTGTAGTACCAAAGATGGGATTAAGTTAAAAAAATATTTTATTAAAAAACAATATGGTCTTATATTGTATATGATCATACATGGGAATACACGATCATATTCGTTCATATATAGTTTAATTTATGACCATACGTTATCTCATATATTACCATATAACTTCGAATTCGAAATTTGAGGGTATCCAAATATGTGATCATATATGCTCACATATGATTATGCTCATATATGACAACATAAGGCCATAAAAATTTCGGATCCGAAGCTATATGGTAATATATACAGTCTTTTATTGTTATATACTGAAAAATGCATGGACATATATGATCCATGTATGATCATATACAGAGTTATGTATGTTAAAATGTCCCGATAATAACAAATTTCAAGTAATACGACTCACACAATGGTTATTAAATACCTGAATATGGGAAAAATTAGTTCAAAAAATTAGAAAGGATATATCAGCAATTACGAGACGAGACCTTTACAAAAAATGCTTTTTAAAATATTATTTGATTAAATTTTGGTTCACTAATGCACTAAAAAAAATCTAATTATCCCTCCAACACAAGTGTTAAGAGTGAAAGCCCAGTTTAACTTGCTTACTTAAAAACTGTAAATCTAACACATACTCGCTACTATAATCTTTCATTTAGAAAGTTTAAATCCCGATTTCTCCAATACAGGAACGGATGCGAGTTCAGGGATACGTTCAGACTCTTCGATATGGTATTCTTTTTTCTCTTCTATTTTCCAAAATGGCTTTTGGCTTTCCAACAGAGTCAAGCGCCCAGAGATAAGTATATTAGTACTCTGTACTTAAGTAAAAAATTTACAAACAATTGTGAAAAAAATTTTGAAAATGTTTTACTAAGATTCTAATTAGAGTATTCAAAAACCGAAACCGAAAACCGGTCAACCGGTTTCTTTATTTTTAAAAACTGATCGGTTTCGTATATTTTGTAAATTCGAAGAAAACCGAAAACCGGTCTTTTTGTTCGGTTAACCGGTTTTTTTAATTACATCACCAACTGTGTTACTTGGTCTCTTTTATTTTTCCGAACACTTTTATAATTGTTTGTTTGGTTATGAAGATTTAGATGTAAGTCTGATAGATTCCGATGAAGACTTAACTTTGGATATTTCCAATTCAAATAGTTTAATTTCTGATCTAAATAACACAATAAACAGTATTCAAAATCCTAAAAAAGAGACTGTACAAAATCATTCATCATTATATGATGATTTCATATATCTTGATATATGCAATAAAAGAACTGAAAAGTTGGAAAAGTTATATAATTGTCTTTTTGACTATTGATCTTTTGACTTTTGACTATTGACTATTGATTTGACTATTGATTTTGAATTGACTATTTGTCCAACATCTACTATTAGTGAAAGAGTATTTTCTACTTCTAGCATTATCAAAAGCAAGCAAAAAAATCGACTTAAAACGAAATATTTAAATGGCATATTATTTCTAAAATATTATTTTAGAACTGAAAAATAGATTTTCTTTTTACATATTTAAAATGTTATATTAAAAAAACTTATTTAATGCCATCCGATATATCTCCGATATATCCGGTCCGTCATTGACGGTTTTTAAACGGATTGGAATCAGTTTCAATGTTCCTTATAATCCGTTTTCTGGTCCATTTACGGATAAAGAAAACGATAAGTAAACGGAGTTGGATTCCGTTTATGACGGACCGAAACCGATACGTTAACTGTACGTATTGTTTGTTGGGTATATATTTTTTTTTTTCAAAGAATGTATTTTTTATTTTTATTACTTTATATATTAAATTTGTTTTTTTTTGTTATAAAAACAATTAACAAATTATATAAGCTTTTTATTCAAATTAAAAAAAAAAACGAAAAAACCGGTTGACCGGTTTTTTCTGCAAAAACCGAAACCGGTTTTTTTTAAATTCTATTTTTCGAAGAAAACCGAAACCGGTTTTTTCAAAAGGCCGGTTTTTTGAATACTCTAATTCTAATTCATAAACATTTTACAAAAGAAAAATATTCAGTTTCTTCTTAATTGTTTTACCTAATTAGCAAAAATATAATTTTTAATTCCCAGATTAATTGTTATTTTTGCTTTTGATAATCAGATTCTAAGATATATTTCTTATAGAATAATTATACAAGTCTGGAAATTCTAATGCATTTTCCAAATAGATAAACAATTTTATTTTACAAAATATTTTCAAAAATTCATAGATTCGAGACGAATTTATTACAAAGTCTTAAAAAATTCTTAAATTTGTTATACCAGTTTCTTATTGAAAAGTTGTCAGAATTTGAAACTATAGCAAAAGTTTACAATTTTATGGCATTTTTCCCGTATTTTTTGATACTGTTTAAACGGACTTTTCTACATTAAGTTTCCTGTTTTTAATGTCTATTAGTTTCTTGTGCAATATGTGTTCAAATTAGCAATTTTTGAGTGATTTCAAACGGCATTAAAGACTTGTCTCAAAAATTTAAATTCTGGTCCAAAAATAATTATTAATTTTAGATAATGCTAATAAAATTGCTATAACAATGTAAAATGATCATATGCCTTTAATTTAATACTTACAAGAAATTACTGGGTAAATCAAAAGCGGCACGTTGCATATCACCGGGTATTTCCAAATTTTCACAAGTTATCTTAGCCAATGTTGTCTTACGAATTTCAGCCAATTGAGCTTCGGTAAATTTAACTTCAGCATTTTGATTTTCATACCTGATATTTCAGATACAAGAATAAAATTTTATAAATAATACAGTTTAATTTCATTAAATTTTCCCATGCTAAAGCGATAACCATTATCAGGCTGAATTACTTACCAGAATCTATCACATTTTCTCAGCTGTCTAAATTGAATACCAATAATACAAGCCAATGTAGGACCAACTAAACCACCTTGTAGAGGACGTTCAGTCATAGAACCAGGGAATAGATCAATATCATCAACAGTAGCATAGATTTTCTTAAAACGATTAATAACTTCAGTGGGAATTTCGCGACTCAAATCATTCCAATTGCTGGCTCTCTTTAAATTACACAAAGCTCTATAGTTATTGTAGGAAGGTATACCATGATCACGAGCTAGAAGAGAGAGGTGAGAAAATTATATAGGACGATTTTGTGTAAAATTTTTTTTTTTGACAACAATTAAAAAGAACCCTGTAAGAAAAACCTGCTAAAAATTACAAAATTGTTCTGACCTAATCAAATCCCTTTTATCAAGAAATGAAAAATTTAAAATATGTAGTCCCTGGAATATGGGCTAGTTCACTGTTGAGGTAGTTCTTAGAACTTTTTATCAGAAATTGGTAAAAATAGAAAAATTAAAAGGAAAAAGTCTTCCCCTTTGATGGCCTGCCAAACCCTTTGTCTAGAAAACTGAAATTAAAAAATTTTGCGTTGTAGAATATGGGCTTAGTCAGAAATAAGTTACATAAAAATGAGGACTCTAAAGGGGAAAAAACTCTCCCATATATAATATATATATATTCGCCGAAGTAAGTACTAATTCACTTATAAGATATTTTTAGAATTTTTGCCAGGAAAGTGGTCTAAATATGGCTCCAATACATTTAAAGGCTCTTTCTTAACAGTCTAACCAAACCCTGATTTGTGTTCATAGCCAATTTACTGAAAATATACTTTTTAGAACAGCCGTTCCCGACATTTCCTGGCTGTCGGACCCCCAATTTATAAGATTTTTATATTTAAACAAAAACATTTAAATCCGAAGATTTTCAGAAAAATAGTGGTATATGTAGTAATAAAGATGGAAAAACATTTTTATTATTTTAGAATTTACCGAATTTAAGAGATTTAGCAGATAAAATTCTTAAAAGAATCTTTCAATGAAACTACCCTAGAAAAACTTAAAAACTCAAGGATTTTAAGGCGTTTTCTATAAAAAAATCCCTTTCAGTATCTCTGATTTTTTAATAGGAAAAATTTATTCTTAAACACACCGCTAATTTTTTTCCAATCTGAGAACGCTTTTTAAATAAAAAATTTAAAAATCAATTAATCAAAAAAGTTCCCGGAGTCTGAAAAGCCTTAAGAATTGGATTACCCCAACTTTTAATTAGAGTTTCTTTTTAAGCTACACATAGTTCTTATTTCCTTTAAAAGTTTTTAAAATCGGGCTATATTCATTATTTTTGGGATTTTTAAATATAAGTATGGCAACTGACTTTGGAAGATTATTTATTATTAGTTATTTTTGGAGAATTTTTTCCGAACTCTTGTCGGACCCCAGAGAGTCGCGACCCCTCATTTGGGAACCGTTGTTCTAGAACTTTCAATCATAACGTGATAAAAATCGGGTAGAAAAGGAAAAATTTTCCCATAATCACACAAGAACTAAAAACTTTAAATTTGGCCTTAAGGGACAGAATTTAGAGAAATGTTTATGGAAAAAGTTTCCACCTTCACGTCCTGCTTAAAACCCTTCGATCCTATTCCAAATCGCTGGATCTAGAAATTTGAAATTTGTTGATTGGCATTACACTGAGACATGAGTTCAGAATTTTTTTACGGAAAGAAATAAATAGTAACATCGTAACCAAACACCTTTCGCTAGAAAACAGGCATTTAAAATATGTTTTTTTTGGGGGAGTACAAGCTAATTTGGTGATAAGCTACTTTTTGGAATACTTAAAAAAGAACATATTAAAAATCTGGTTATAAAGGAAAAAGGTCCTCCTTTATCACCCAACCCAACCGCCGGAGCTCAATACTTAAAATTTATCATGTAGGTTACTCCTCTATCGTAGACATTAACTGGAGTGGGATTTTTTTATTTTGGAAGGTTTTGAGGGTAGGAGCAAAAAAAAAAAGGAAATATCTCTCTTGTCCTAGTCTCCCATCTCATAGTCTGCTCCCCATATCCCTTCGCCTAGAAATTTGACTTTTAAAATAGGTGTTCTCTGGGTAAGGGCGTTAAGGACGGGGTAAAACAGGCAGAAATTACCGTTTAGCATTTTGTGCAATCTCCGTAAGCTAGAAATCTGAAACTTTGTTGAATTGAAGCATCCTCTAGATTAAAGAGAAAAATCCTTATAGAAAGGAAGTAAATTTTCTTCTTAACCCTAAATTGCTAGTCGCACCCAAAAGGTTGAACGGGTGAGAATTAGCACCTGTGTAATGCATTTTTCACAAAACTTGGGCCACACCAATGGATTTGTAATAACATTTTGGGTATTACGCAAGAAATTGTAGCCAATCGAATGGTTCAGTTGTGGTAACCGAATATTTCGGTTGTGACAACAGAAAACCAATTGAGACATTTGCAATTTGACTGCCACAACAACAATCCGGTAGTCACAATCGAAAAATTCGGTTCCTGCAACTGAACCATTCGATTAACAATAAATTCGGTTTTCAGCACAAATTTGTTTTCTGGCTGTACTTTGATCATAATTTTTTTCTTCGAATCCATAACTAAAAATCAAAAATATCAATTCCCTGTGTAATATAAACGTAGCTCGATGGCAGTGTACCGGTTAAGGAAAGCAACAATTTTTTAATATCTGACATTATACCTATATTGACATCTATATATTCATAGCTTAATATTATCTAATAACTTACCTCTTTGAACGTTTAATGCAATTAAATCTATACCCGAGAAGGGAATCTTACGATCTTCGAACAAATGATTGGTTACTTCACCGGTAATAAATTGATCCAATGTTTCCATGGGTGTAGCTACCAAACCACGCATAATTTCATCAATAATACCAGGCTTAAAAGAAAAACAAAAAAATTAAAATTAGCATTTAATTCCTTTTGAATAAAAATAATCAACGAAATAATCACCTGTAAAAGAGCATCCATTTTAAAGAAACCATCACGCAACAATATTGGAGGATCAACAGGTTGATGTTGTGGACTCAAACGAGGTATATGAGGTCTTAACAATGAATGACCAATACGGAAAGCAGCAGCAGCAAATTCATTGAAAATGATGGGAGAACATGAAGGATTATAATCTTTGTAGTAGCCTTGAGGCAACAATTTCAAACCATATAAATTAACAGCATTCCAACTCAAAATACGTGGCAAGAACTCATTGAAGGTAATATGTTGTACCTGAGCACTGACAATGCGTCTAGTGTGATGATATAATTGTTCACCATTCCAATGAGGATTAACACCGCGTAAACCTTCAACAATACGATTATGTTCCCGCAAAAATGTATTGTGGATGGCAGTAAGACCCGGTTGTTCGGAAGCACGTTCATCGCCAGCAATAAAGCATAGATTGCTGGGTGATTTACATTCGGGATGACTATTACTTTGGGGCAATAATTCCTTGCCTCTAATGGGATGAATGGTAGAATTTAAACGTCCATTAAAACCACGCAACTTGGTAGCAACACAGGTATTTTCACCATAAATCATAGAAGCATCTAAGAAATGAGTATTTTGATTAATCTGATCACGAGGGCCCAATGTCAATTGTCCAGGCAAGGATCTCATAGAGGGGAAGCATAAACGTTCACCACTGGTAACATTAACTTCTGGATAATAGTAATCACCGGAAGGCACAGGGAAGGGATTACATTCTGGATGAACAGTTTGTGGTGAATCACATCTTCTGCAACTGGGTATAGATTCGTGAAAACCTTTGTGTATGGGTGTCATAGTCAAATCATGATCAAGGAATTGAGCAAACTGCATGGTCATTAAAGAATAACGTGTATGTAAATTAGAAATATCCGGATGAATGACCGTTGAAATGGTCCTAGGATTAGGCAAAGGAGCACCGGTAATGGTAACTATTCTGGGTTTAGAGATACCATCATCATATTGAGCAGGCAAAAGACGTGAAAATGTGGTCAAGGATTTTCCCCAATTGGGATTGCGTAAATTGTTACATTGCCCACTAAAGGTACGAAAAGGTGTGGTAGTATCACAAGGTGCTTGGGGTTCCTCACAATCGCCTGCGGGTTCATTACTTTGTAAAAAGCGGGATATGTCAATGGTTTGTAAAGTTTCCGATAGTTCATTGCGATTGAAATTATTTAAACTGGCATCAAACACCTGACGTTTACGTCTGTTGATAGAGGTTAAAGTATTCAAAATTTCATTAGAAGCCAATTCGTACATTAAAGAAGAGTTGGCTCGTAACAAAGCATTACGATTGGCTTTACTGAAGGAAGCAGCCACACCATCGGGAGATTTGGCACTAACACCACCCTCTAGAGGAGATAAGAAAAACACATTAATTTCATAATTTATTTTCTTGAATTTACTAACGAATAACTTACGCAATAACCAAGACTCATATTCAAAACGTTTACGATCTTCTAGTTCCAGTTTAGCTCTTTCAACGGCAGCTTCCAATAGCTCTGGATTTAATTCGCTAATAACTTCTTTAACCTCGGGTTCAACTTCTACATGTTCTAAAGTTTCATCGTCTTCGGGATTATTTAACCAAGGACGTAAATCAAATTTAGGAATTTGATCACACTTAAGTAAAGTGTTCCTGAAAAGGAAAATTCATAAAATAATAAGAATTATGTCTAAAAAATTGCAGTTACAAAGGAGCACACTAAAATTTGATTTAAAATTTCCTAAAATTTTAATTGCAATTAATTAAATAACTGCAATATCAGTTAATTTTACATTCAATTGCAGTATACACATTTTTAACTCGAATTGCTGTTAATTTTACCGACACAATTCTCTTAGTGTCATTATTTATTAATAGAAAACTTACAAAAAATTATCCTCCCTTATAAAAGCTCTCGATTGAGCTCGTTTCACTTGATTTGAAGCACACAATAAACCCGATAGGGAAGTCTGTCTTATGGCTTTCAATTGTTCCAAGCTAAAAGATGAGGGTGGTAAATCATTTTCATACCAAAAACGATCTGTTTTCTTAAGATGTTCAAATTGTAAAGTCAACAAACAGGTTAAAGTGGGACCAAATAAAGCTCCTACAGCTGGATCTTCCAATAAGGCACCGGTCAATAAATCAATATCATTAGCCGACTGATATATATCTCTCAAGTTGGTAATATGTTCCTCGGGTATATTCGAGTATTTATTTAAATTATCGAATGTAATATTATAATTATCCGCAAAACGTTTACCACACAAATCTAAAACTTCAACGTATGGGGGTATACCATGATCACGAGCACGATGTATGGCCAAAGCTAAATCAGTCCAACCTTCTTCGTTGGTAGTGGCAGGTACAAGAGATTTTTGTAAAGCAGCTACAGATAGTAATTGTGCAGAAGACATAGTGCGGGAGAGCTGGATAAACAAAGAGAAAAAAATATTTAGATAAGCTTGCTGGCAGTGATTAGTTTTGAAGAAACTTACCATTTCTGGTGGATACATTGTTAGGAAGGCTGGCATAGCACTGGTGGCAAATTCATTATAAATACCACCACGATTTGTACTAGAATAGTTGGTTGCATGCTTTTCAGCAGTAAGTCTAAATGAGAAAAAAAAAATTAAAAGATTTTAATATAAAGTATAACATGTAAAAAGTGTTCCTAATATTTGTTTGATCCTCCACAGTGCTTTTAAAAAAAAAAAAACGTTGAGATAAAATACAAATTTTTGGAATAATAAATTTGTGAATTGAAGAGAATTATTTAGAGTGAAACATTTCTGTGAGGTAAATATTAAATACACAGAACAACAAGACATTTCAGCGTCATTAATTTCAACGCGAAATAAAAGTAGACCATTACGCAAACACATCCAAAAAAGGTTTTTGCAAAGTAAGCCTGGACTTTTATTAAATGTTGTCTTAAATTTCCTGTCTTTCGTAATCGAAATCTCGGCAAAAAATATTCATTAACATTTGAGAAGGAATAACATTCAAATGGAGCATATCGACAAGTTCCAAGTAGAAATCCGTTCATATCAAAAATCAACGTCGGCAACAATGTGGTCTTTGGCGACAAGAGAATATTTGAAGTTTTTAGTAAAAAAAAAAATTTTTTTTGCGATGAACTATTATCCAGGGAAAACTCCTACTAATGTAGTGCATTGTCTTGAAATTAGGAAAATAGGTTATGGGAAGGCGGAGTATTGTTTGTGGACATTTATCTTGAATTTCTCTACATTGTAGGCATCAGGGAAGACTTCTGTAGTGAGTTTATTTCACATATAACTTTTACGACTGATAACCGAATTTTCCTTGTAATCCGTTGTGCGATAATATATCATAGTCAACCACAAACGGATGTGCTTTACTAGGTATGGGAGTATTTCGAATATAAAATCCAACTCTAGGAATCAGTTTACCTATCTCGGCAGAACAATGCTCTAATGAGTGAATATATTAATAAGTGACGACGCCCTCCTTTGAACACGGTCCAAAAGTTCCAAAATAGACTTTGAAGTTCCTGCCCATATGTCTGAGTTTTATTCTATTTTCGGATTTAGGTAATATAAATAGTTAGGAGATCGGATGGAGTGAAATATTTTCTTCACCGTTTTAGGGATACCACACACAGAGAAAAAACATGTTTGTAGCATGATCACTGCAACTATGTTATGCTTGCTGCTTTCGGCTATGGTTATTACAATCAATTTATTAGCTTTAAAATAGGTTCTTACAATTCTTATTACAGCAAATATTTTAACAATTTATGATTGCCACTTTCTGTTTTATAATATGATTGCCTGTAACCATACTGTGGTAGCAAAAATTCTGACTATGAAAAATATGATAATTATCGAACTATAAAATACTGACAACAATCAATTAATAATTATAAATCAAAAAAAAAAAAAAAAGACATGACTTACAGTCAAAATACTCTCTTGTTTAAAAAAAAAAAAAAAAAAAATTGTATCAGCTCAATCACCCATGTAATAATATATGAGCATTAACCCAACAAGGGCGTGGACACTGAATAGGGTTGTGTAGCGACAACCAATAATACTAAGTATTCTATCCTGCTGGCTCTGTCGATTTTTTTAAAATTTTAATTCTCTTAAATTTACTTATAAAAATTTGCATGTTTCTTTGCAATAAAAAAACAATTTATAAAAAGAAAATAATTATATGATATAAAATCCTATTAATACCAAATTTTTTATTAATAAAAATACACCTTTTTTCCGTTTTTTATAAAGTTTTTCCTTTTTACATTTTGCCATTACAAATCCTTTATTTACACACTTTTCTTTTTCTGCTAATATAAAATCAGCTGATCAATGCTGCCACTTTTTTATTTTTTAGAACAAAATGTATGCGGGCATTTGGTATATTTGATGTGAACCATTTAAAGCCGGTTCAACTTACGATAATTCTGTAATTGTGACTACAATAGCAAAATAGATAACTACAGATTTTCAATTTAAAGTCGTTTAAAAAAACGTCTTTTTGGCGGGACTATGATTATGGGCCAATAATTAATTAATTTCTTGTAAAATAATGACTTTCTTGTGGAACAAGTACTCAGAATATTAATAAAATAATTACAAAATACTAGATTTTTTAGAAATTTTTCTGATAGAAACATTTTTAGATTCTATGGACTTTTCCTTAGAGTAAACTTTTCCGATTCTGCAAACTGCTTCGTAGATAAACATTTATATATTCCTAAAAAAAACTTAGATTCCAAGGCCTTTCTTAAATTCATTGATTCTGAGGACTTTTCATTACAAAAAAAGGACTTTTTCTAGTAGAAATATTCTTAGATTCTAAGCACTTTTTCTAATTGAAAAATTCTAAGACTCCAAGGACTATCTAAAAAAATCTCACAAATGTCCTTAGATTCCAAAAATTTTTCTATTAGAAAAAGTCCTTAGAATCTGTTTTTTAATTAAAAAAAATCTGTAAAATTTAAAAATTTTTTGAAGTATTTTTCTTTAAAAAGTCCATAGAATTAAAGAAGTTGATCTTAAAAAAGTCCTTAATATCAAATTTTTTATTTAGGAAAAGCTTTTCTTAAAGAAATATTCTTAGTTTCAAATCATAACATAACTATAGGTACCAAATTATGGTAAAATTATGGTTATTTTGTTATCATAATATGATAGTACGACTATCGTTGGCACAATCATAATCCCAAAAATATTTGATTCCCTTCGAATATAATTGCCCCAATCATGTTTTTTTCTGCGTGCAAGACACTTGAATGCTTAATTCGACACTTTAAATACGTGCTTAACGTGCAAACGGACATCATACTGAATTCTTATGTATCGAATACTCGATTCTTCGATATTGACACCAAACCCGGACTAGAAATCTGATGAGCAATCTGAAATTTGACTGGTTTTTTTGTGTTTGCGTGAAGTACTTTGGTGTGTTCTGACATATGCAGTAAAATTAGAATATTTCATTCCCGCCCTCCCCCAGTTTAGGTGTGTTTTTTTACAATTTATTAGAATAGAGCCAAAAAATACCATGATGTGGAGGAGTTAGAGGGTTATTATGTTCTACAAAAATATTTCCATTAATACCAAGACACTTGAATGCTGAAGTTTCTGAACATACCCTACGCGGCATATGTAAAGAACACATAGTTTCATATACCGATATGCTGCACGAACAGGCCCAAGGGAGGAAACTTTAACACCCCAAAATAAATATCCTATGTGACCTTTCAAAACGCCCACATAAGTATTTTTTTTTTGTCCCCTCTACCAGAATCTATTGTGAGAACCTTGTAATTTTCGAAATAGTTTGAAATTGTTGTACAGTGTAATTAACATGATGGTAATTAACAATGCTGAACATTGGCAACATTACATCAAGATGGGAAGATTCCCGCAAGGTACGAAGAGCTAAGCACCGACCTTGGTGACTTTTTCACGATGAGATCCTCACGAACCCTTTTAACTGCGCGAGCACAGTTAAGCGAGTTCTGGTACTTCTTTTTAGCTAACGGTTAGCCTTACCAACCGGGTCAGTGAATATAAAACTAGTTAAATTTGTGGGATTTAAAAATTAAGAAAAATTTAATATCCACAGTCAAGATCGGTGGTGGTTGGGTCATGGTATTGGGGTGTATAGCAGCCAGTGGTGCAGGTAACTTGATTTTCATAGAGAGCACTAGCACTATAAATAAAACAGATTACCTCACCATTTTAAAAGAAAATTTGCCAACCAGTGTCGAAAAATCGGGCTTAGATTAAACTGGGGTCTTTTAACAAGACAACGATTGTCAGTTCACCGCAAAATAGTAAAGGAATCCTGTATTATCCTACCCCCAAATAGCTGGATCATCCTCCCCCCCCCTCACCTTTAACCAGGTCTTAGGCACATTGAGCATTCGTGGGTGCATTTGGACCGGCAAATAATAAAAGTAATGACCACCAGCAAGGACTCTCCTGAGGTTATCAGAGATCTAGTGAAATCGATGCCCAGAAAATTGCAAGCTGTTATCAAAACAAATGAAAATAAAAAAAAAATACTAATATCTTTTAAATTATTTTGATATTTTTACTATTCAATTCCATTTGACGTTGTAGCTTATTCATACACAACCTTGAATATTTTCGTCAAGTCTTCTTTTTGTAATTTGTCATTTTTCAGTATTTAATTTTTATATTTATAATTTAATTATAATAGCGCCCCGGAAGGCTAGTTGGTAGCGTGCTAGCTTATCAGTGCGGGGGTCGTGAGTTCGATTCCCACCAGAGGCTCTGGTCTGTTTTCGCTACAACGAGCCAAAAGCCTTTGTTGCTAGTGCTCGGTTAGGGTATAAGATATAATTTGTAATTGAATTTGTAATTAGTTTGTCCTTCAACTTTTTAATTTTCAAACAAACTGTTTTACTTTAATAAATTTGGTCTTCATCTTTTTATCGAACAACCATTACTGCAGTTCGCAAGTGCAATTATTGCAGTTTTTTAAAGATAAAACTGTCAGCACTGAGAAAATGAATCACGCGAACAAATTATTATCTTGGATTTGATTTTCCAACTCGTAACAACAAAAAAAAAAGAAATAAAAAGTCTCAAATCATACAGTTTCATAGATTTGCCCATACACCCTTTCACACAGTGGAGGGCATATTTAAATTAAAAACTTCTCCTTACCTTAAACCCTCCTTCGCTGTAGTCTCTTGACCCAAAACTATAGGTAAAAATTCACTATAGGTAATATGTTGAATTTGAGCAGTAACAATACGTCTAGCTTCCAAGAAAACATCATCCTCAGACCAATCAGTATTCAAATGAGACAATTGTTCAGCAATTTGATTATGCTCTTGCAACAAAGCACGATGTAAGGCACCAGTGGCACCAGGAACACGACAATATTTACAAGCATCAACCTTGACGCCACCACTAATAAAAGTGCGAATATCTTGGAAATCATGAGCGGTGGAACCATATAAACCACTGGCATCAATATAGCCAGAGGCAACATTCATTTGTTCACGTTTATCTAAAATTGAAAATTTAATAAACCAAAAGAAATAAAGTTTTAAATTATTGCAATAACTTACGTTTTGAACAGGATTCACTATCATATCCCGGTGCTGAACGTCTGTATTCTTTACAGCCAGCGCCCGAACGTACATAACATTGTTCCATTTCATGAGGATTACGTTCAAATGAAATTTTACAGCATTTACCATTAATAGGCAATTGACTAACTTCTATCAAATCATTGGCTAAAAGTTGACCCCAGGCTGGTAACATGGCCGTGATATGAGGATGTCTGATCTCGGCATCAACATGTGTTTGCAGCTGTTCAATAATATATTCAGCATCAGGTAAAGCATGTGTGCTATGTGATGTTCTAGGTTGACTAATACCATCGGCATAGTCCGATGATAATAAACGTAGGAAAATATCACCACGGGCACCCCATTTACGATGTGATACATTATTACATTCACCCGTAGGCGTACGATATTTACTCGGTGGGCAGGCATCATAAGTGTTGGTTGTGGTGGTTGTTGTGCTATCAGCATTATCATCACAGGGTGTTAGAGAACGTGCTCTCTCCAGTTGTAAAGCTTTAAGAGCATTTAGTTCGAGATCTTCGGGTGTGCGTAGTAGATGCACGGGCGTGCATAAACACCTGAAAAGGAAAATAAATGAGGAAATGTATTAGTTAGTTGCACATTTGCAATTTAGGCAAAACTGCTTTCGATCACACTGAGCTGTTAGAAATTTTTGATAATAATTTTCAGAGCTCTTAAATTTTGGCGCCATTAAAACTAATATAATTGGCTATTATTTAAGAGCCTATTTGATTAATTTTTGAAAATTTTTTTAACATTCTTAATTAAATCAAAAATTAATCATAAATGACACATAAATGGCTCAAAAATTGCAACAATACTGATATTTATGAGTCATAAAAGAACGCCTGGAAAGAGTCTTCATCGGCAATAAAAAACACCTTCATATTACTATGATTTCAGAAGGTTTAACATCTCATTTATGAGTACAAATAATACAGATTCGTGTTGACTACCGAATTTATAGTCAATTAAATGATTTGATTGTGTCAACCAAATTTTTCAATTGTGATAATAGAATAAGTTGTAATACAGTTATTGAATACAATTATTTTGGCAGACTCAATAAAAATTCGGTTGTTATAACCATCATTCAATTGGCTACAAAAAAAAGGTCGCCAGTACGTGGGTGAGTTTTTTTTTACCCCCAATTGTACACTGGGATGAAGTAAAATCTTAAATCATTTAAAGAAATCTGTAACAGAATGTTAGATTGTGCACAATTTTGTTTTACAATTTTTAAGGATCTCTGCATTTTTACTGATAATTTTGAACCTCTTGGTCCAGTTGGTTTATTGTTTAGGAAAATAACCAACAACATTATTAACGTCCTTTTATTGGGGGTGCAATCGCCATTAGAATTAAAGAACGCCAATAAATATTTTTTGATTTCAATGAACTCAAAAACATTTACTTGTGCTTAAAGAAAAGTAAGAAAATAATCGTAGCTTTCAGATCCGATTTTAATAGAATCTCTATTAATTATTTAATTTTTTCTTAATTACAGAATAAATATCTCTTATACCCTTTATTGGCTACAAAAAATGTGATACGCTTGTGTGGTTCCCCATTAAATTATCTAACAGTATTTTTTTGTTTATTTAATTATAGATTCTTTAATTAATTAAAAAAATAAACCATTGACTTAACTATGCCTAAACTAATTTAAATATTTATAGAATTTTAAATTTATTCACACAAATTGTTTCATATTTCTTAAATCTTAAAAAATTGGTGTTTTTTTTTTAATTGCAAACAATACAAAATTTCTCATCTCACTATATTTTATGGAAATTCTAAATTTACAATTACAAATAAGAGGTATTAAAAAATTAATTAACATTCTAAAAAATTCATTCAATAAAATCAAAGTATTTCAATTACGTTCTTTATCTACAAAGTTATTACAAAAAAGAAATAAAAAAATTAATTTAACTATTTTAATGAAAATTACTTTTTCAATATTTTAAGTTTATAAATTAATAGGGAAACGTGTTTTAAAATAAAACTTTCTAATTAGTTTTAATCAGGGTTGGCTAGCGAATTATATGGTAAAAGATATTGACTTATAATATTTAAAAATTATTTCGTTAAGATATTTTAAGGCTATCGGTGTTTCTTTCGGCTATTTTGGGAGCTATTGATATCTACAGATTTTTTTGTTGATAACATTCACGTACCGTAACCGTAAGAGCAAGCTGTATAATAAAAGCTGAGAAAATTAACGTAATAAATTAAAATAAAATGCTCTTAAAATATCATACTAACTACACAAATTTGTTAAGTAAGGATATTTTAAAGTTAATGTAAATTTTAGGTCATTTTGGAAGGGTATATTCTTTTAATTTATTACATTATTTAAAATTTGTTTAGTAAGGATATTTTAAAGTTTAAGGTAAATTTTAAATTAAATTTTAGGTTATTTCGTTAGTACAATTTATTTAAATTTATCACTTAAGTGATACTTTAAGGTTATCGATATTCCTTTAAAAGTATTTACAATCGAGGATGGTATTTTAGAGTTAGTGCTTGCCAATCATGACTTTACTGTCAAGTTTAAAAATGCACACAAATAAATTTAAATAAAGCTAATTTATTTTTCTAATTGAAAATAATTAATTTTAACCAAGTATGGGCAACCAAAACGAGTAAGATAATGTGTGGTATACCGCTATCAGTAACTGTTGCCATTTTTTTCGAAAATACGTTTACGTTATTTGAAAAAGTAACGGTTTTCAAGTTGAAACATTTCTTAATATGTAGTGATTTTATATAATATATCGGTACGTTTGTCGGTTAAAAACTAGGGCAACGGTTTTAGTTAATGGTACGGTTTTTACTAACGGTTAATGTATTTAAATAGGTTTTGAATTTGTTGGTAAATTTTGCCATCAATTATCTTTTCAGTTTTTAAACAATAATGTTAACGGTTTTTAAACGTTTTCAGTTTTTAATTCTTTTCAATATTAAATATTTCAATCACGACCACTACGGGTATAATGATTTTGCGGCGATGTTTGTAACTACTTAAAATATTGGTCTGTTACCCATCTTATATTATACCAATCGACTAAGCAGTATTTCTTGTTTCGATTTAACGATGTCCGTTCCACTGTCCTCTTGCGCATGTAAACAATGTAATCAAACTACAGGTTGCATTTCGTACATAAGTTTTTATTGGCCCAGGAATTAACCCTTTTGAGTTTTAAAATAGAAAAGTAATTTCTTAATTGGACTCAAATAGTATTTAAACTCACGAAACCGTATTTATTTAGTTGAATTTTATATTGTGTATGATATAGGGGACCATAAATCACGCCTTCAAATTTAAAGAAAATTAGAACATATTTGGACCTAGTCCCATATAAACTCACCTTCAGTGTAAATTAAATTATTGGGAAATTTCGTTCTATTCTCTAACATTCTCAATGATGTTACTGATTTCGTTAACCAAGGATAACTGTCGGAGGGGTTAAAAGCTATTTTTAATTGTTTTTAATAAATAATTGACAGTAAATAGCGATAAAAGATGTTAATTTGAATTTAATTTACTTAAAAATTGTATGAAGTAACGGCATAAATCTTTAACTTAAACTTCAAAAAGATTTCTTAAGTAAAGGGTGTTTTTTTAGAGGTTGAGAACTTTTATTCAAAATAAAACACATAAAGATTTAGGAAATGATTAATTTTAAATTTTTATTTGATATCTTATTATTTGTCATTTAGTATTAAAAAGAATTTTAGACACATGTGAAGTGCAACCAACTTTTTAAAGAGCATTTTTTAAGACTAAAAATAAATTTTTCCTAATGATTTTTCATATAATCTTGTACATAGATAAAATTACCTTCATTAAAAGTGACTTCCATATGACAGTTTATTTGTATATCAAATGTAGGGCAGTATAATACAATTATGCCCTTAACATTCTAAAACATCAAAATTTTTTACCACTTTAGCTCATAAATTTGTCCATACAATAGAATGAATTTTAGGAAGAGACTTAATCATTCAAATAATTAATTGCCATTAATATACTTTCAATTGGAAAAAAAAGTTTTTTTTAATTTCGCAAATTTTCAAATATGTTGTGAAAGGAAAAAAAAAAATATTAGTATGTCAGATTCCCAATTTGTTCCCAGAAATGGAAACATTAAGATTTCGAATGGCAACCCTGTCAATTTTTGCTCCGAAAATCGAAGATGGTTGCCAAGGGATATTTCTATAAATAGATGGAAAAAGCTCATTTGTACGGGTAATCATTCACTAACATAAAAATGTAATTTCACATAGTGATTTTCCTTAGATTGTGTGATATAAAAGCCTGTTCAAAACCATGAGTTATTTGTGGGTTGGGTGGTTCATAAGGAGGCTGAAGATGACCTAGTCGCTCGGGTCGAAAGGGTGCACTCCTTTTAGCGCTGATCCTTACAATTTGTTTCCATTCGTTAGTTACATTAAACTATGATCTCGAGCCTGATAAAATTAAAAATATATAATTTAAACAAATAGATCGAATAATATACAAAATTTATATTTTTGTTTTATTTTAATTAAAAGTTCTCCGCCTATAAAAAAAATCCTTTATAACCTACCGTTGCAAATAATTTACATTAAAAAAAATGCTTTATTTTAATTTGATTTTAAAATATAATTTTTTAAGAAACAAAATTTTTGGGAATTTTTGGGCAACAGAAAATAAAAATTTGGGGATTTTTGGACATGAAAAATCGATAATTGGCGATAAAGCCTTAGGAAAAACTGGCAACTCTGATTGAAATTTTATTATATTTAGCTCAAACTAATAATGTGTTCAAAACAAAACCCAAAATATTTATTTTCGTTTTTTTTTTCAAGTTTTCAACTCCCAAACTCTAGATCGAAAACTTGAAAAAAAAAAATATATATTTTGAGGTTCAGTATGAAAGTATTATAACACAGTACGACAAAATCAAATTTTTTTGAGTACACATATGAAAATGGGCGTAAAACAAAGAAATACGTGTCTCGGCATTTTGCTGTAGCACGTGATTTTGAGAAAATCGATTTTTAAGCTTCGAAGGACCGTGAAGGTTCACTTGTAATGTTATACTATTATAAAATTTCTATAAAAATAGAATGGTGAACCGATTTTAATGCTTGAGCCAGTTTTGAAAAGGGAATTAAATTTGGATTTTTTTTTATTAAAAAAACAATTTATTTTCTGCGCTAGATGGCGCTTTAATTTTCATGTAAGGTTAAAAAATAACCATTAAAAAAAACATCACATTCTGACATGTATTTTTTTATTTTAAGCATATTCTCATACTCTGTTAACATTTCTCATGTATACCAACCACTGTGGTACTGTGTAATAGATATAGACAAAAATTCATTACCATTCAATGGTAATGAATTATTTTGCATTAATATATGATTCCTTAAGGATGTCATGGAATGGATGAAAATTGATCATTATACCAAATCGGAACGATATGGCAGAAATCGACTCTCGAGTGAAATTAAAACACAACATGGGATACGAAATTTAATGGAACGCAAACAAGTGTGATTGAAATACTAAACACGGGAAATGATATATCATTGAACTTTTCTTCGCGATGACCCCAAAAGTAATGAGTGGTCCTTACCTTCTCACCTACAAAAAATACAAAGTAATGGGTAGTCATTACCCTCTCGCTTACGAACAGCCAAAAAATAATGAGTACCCATTGCTTTCTGCGCATCGCGAACAATCGCAATTAAGCGCGTAGATAGGCTGGTAAGTAGTCGATACCATGTTTTTGCTGGGACACTTAATATAGTGTACGAAATGGAATGGAACGGGAAATAATTTTGTAATATTTGAGTGTTTTAGTATTAGAAAATACTATAAAATATATACAATATGTACTACTAGTCGTATGAGTAATTTATTTTAGTATTAAATTAAATATCACTCATACGTCAAGTAGTATATATTTTTGTTTGAATATAGTAGTGTATTTTTTAGTTCCACTAAAATTTTCTTATATTTAGTTGAAACTAATGCAAATGAAAAAAAAAAAATAATAGACCATTTAATGGTAATGAAATATTTTGCATTAGGAGAACTATTTCGAATGGTAATAAAATCGTACTAATGCACTCTATAAAATAACAGAAACTCCTACTTAAAAGTAGTTAAAAAGGAACCTGCAGAAATTAATAGTTTTTTTAATATTCGTAAAATAAGAACAGCGAAAACAAAACTGTTTAGTAACCATAATTTTAATAATATTTGTATTAAATTTTAGTTAGTTCCAGTGACAAGTTACCCAGGTGGAATCCATAAAAAAAACTTCCTGGATATAGGTAAACAAAACAGCAATAAATTGTTATATCTACCAGATTGCACTTTTGATATAAGTCAAATTTAATTAAATATATCATCCGAAAATTAACAAAAATATTTGCAAAAAAATAGTGGATTGCTGATTTCAGAAAATACCAACAATGTTAAAAAAAATATATTTGTAAAACAATTAACTGTAAATTCTATTTGCAATTTGTGATAATATGATCTGACATCGAACAACAATTACACTTATGGCAACAATCTTTAGATCAGTTTTCAGTTTTCATTATCTGGTTTGCAGATTAATCAGAAAATAAAAACTGAAAATTTTGTACTTAGTTTTGTTATGGTTTTAGACTTTCATCATTCAAAAAAATTTTCTCTTGATTTTAGCAGGTTAAATTCTCATTTTTATTGTTCTAATATCTCTTAAATTTATTGAAAAAAAATCTTTAATTTCTGCAGTTTTTATTTAGTAGCTTTAGCAAAAAATGTTACAGACTTTTTTTAGTGTAAAAAAAATCTTAAATAATAACCAGTTATTGATTGCAACGGATGATTTGATTTACGTAGGTTAATAAATTTATAAAAATAAGGTTATTTCAATCAATAATAAAAATTTAAAATTAGACAAATTATAATGTCTACATCATATAAATTATTTATACTTTTCCACAGTGCGTTTTGTATGATCAATGAACTCTATCATAACAACAAAACATTTCCTTTAACTGTTCGAATATTAAACAAAATTTAGATCTGAGCATATATAATTTTCCCTTTGTTTTTGCCAATGTTATTCAAAGTTCATTATTATTAAATATTGCCCAATTTTATTGTACTTGACTTTTTATAAGCATAGTAATTGTCCTAGAACTTTTTGTGGCTTGCAGAATTATTATTTAAAATTACATTTAAAGTTGGTATTTTCAACATACATAAATTATTTAAAATTACCTTGTCTTTTTTAAATGCTTAATCATTATGGTGCTCACCATTGTATTTGTTTTTTTTTTGTTTGTCTTCAAGAACTATTATTACGATTTTATTGTTTAAGTTATCATTGTAAAGTTAAATGCATCCTGTATTTAAAAAATTTAATTTTAAATATATAATTAATGATTTACAATTAATAAAAATGCATTGAAAATAATATAATTATTGATAACAGGCAATATATTGCAATAAGAAGCTTTACTGGGACAAGCACAAGTATACATATTGAAATATTGATTTATTGTAGAGGAGACCAACTAAGAAATCTGAAATAAAATTATGCTGCAATAAAACCAAATTTAAAAAAGTGAAAAAATATATCAGAATAGATAAATTAAAATTTCTTAAAAAGTTATTTTAAGCAAATATGGAGACTAAGTCCAAATACTCTCTGATTTTTAAAATATGAAGAATTAAATGAAATCAAATACCAATTAATCACAATTCAGATAGGATCTTTCTATGGAAGGTATGTCTGAATTTGCACTGAATCTAACTAAACTCAATAAAGTTCATTCTTGAGCCAATAAAAATTTATTTTAAGTAAAATATTTCACTACCAAGCAAGTGGTTATATAATAAAACTTAAATTTTTTCTTCTGCTTCTCAGTTCTAGCTATTTGTGTTGCAAGAAGTCATTTTTATAAGCAGTCAAGTTTACGCGCGAATACTTTTTGAATTAAAAATAACCAATTATTTTTAGCTACTTATCAGCATAATAATAACAATATATTTTATGTTTGGGACTTATTTTTTATATTTGTTTAATGCAAATACTTACAGAAATGACCTTGTCGAATAAAAATAAAACGTTTTGTCACCGAATTATATTTAGTAGACCCAATTTAGATAATAGTAATGAGCACTTACTACTCAAACCATGTAACAAATGTCATGTAAGAATCTTTGTATTTGCGATCTACAGCGTAAACAGTTTCCACGGTATTGGCTTTTATTTAAGCCATTACCGTTCATATGGCCACTAGGTCTAATAAGCGGAAGAATGGAAGGAGAAAACCATGGTTGGGGCAATCATATTCGAAGCATCATATATTTTGAGATTAGGATTGTGCCTACCATATTTGTACTATAATATAGTTATCATATTATGATAATAAAATAACCATAATTTTAACATAATATGGTCCCTACAGTTATATTATGATTCGGAGCTATGAAAAAGATTTATGAATTTAAGAATATCTCATTAAGAAATATTTTTTAAGGGCTTTTAAAAAAAAAAACTTCTTTGATTCTATGGACTTATCTTAAAGAAAAATACTTCAAAAATTTTTAAATTCTAAGGAGTTTTTAATAAAAAATATATGATTCTATTGACTTCTTTTTAATTATTTTTAGATATTCCTTATAGCTTCCGATTTTTTTTTTAGAAAATGTCCTTAGAATCTAAGAATATTTCTACTTAAAAAAGTCCTTAGAATCTAAGTATTTTTCATGATGAAAAGTCCTCATAATCTAAGATTTTTTTATTCAAAAAAAGGCCTAAGAAAATGTCCTTAGAATCTAAGAATATTTCTACTTAAAAAAGTCCTTAGAATCTAAGTATTTTTCATGATGAAAAGTCCTCAGAATCTAAGATTTTTTTATTCAAAAAAGGCTAAGAATCTAAGCTTTTTTTTAATAATATATGACTTTTTATCTAACAAACAGTTTGCAGAATCTGAGAATTCAACTTTAAGGAAAAGTCCATAGAATTTAAAGATATTTCTATTAGAGAAAATTCTAAATTTATAGTACATATTTTGTATAAGAAGCCTTTTCTTACAAAACACCTCTTTGGTTCTACAGACTTTTTCTTATAAAAAATTATTTTATTAATATTCTGGGTTGTCTTTCCACAAGAAAGTCGTTATTTTACAAGAAATTAATTAATAAATATTTTTTTAAAAACATATTTTTTTATTGAAAAGAATTAAAAATATAAAATATTTATAAAGAATCTTTTTGACAATAAATTTTTGGCAATGAATTGATTAGTGTAAATTATAATGCTATATCTTAAAGGTATTTTCGAAAATAAAACCCCCCCGGTGAAAATGATCATTTTTTAATGGGTCACTAAGCTGATTAAATGTCATGTTTTATTTGATTTATAATTATTTATTGATTGTTATCAGCATTTTATAATTATCATGTTTTTTTTTTATATTCCGAATTTTTCTTACCACAGTATGGTTGCAGCCAATTATGTATAAAATAGAAAGTGGCAATCATAAAGACAAAAAATGTTTTCTATAATAATGATGGTAGCGACTATATTAATTGTTAGAACCTGTCCGAATGCAGTAGCATAATATAGTAGCATTGATCATGTTGCAACCATGTTTTTTGTTACGTGTTCTAAGTAGAATGGTGTACTATAAGGTGATTCTCAGGTAGATGTTTTTGGTAGTTACAAACATCAGCAAAAGTTTAATCAATTATTTCTCTTTCTAAAACTGCTCAAAAACTAATGATCAAATAAAAAATAACTATTCCATCAAAACTTTTTTTACCCGGTAATCAGCAACTAGCTGATACCTTAAATATATCGAAGGAACGTGCCGACTTAATTTTGCATGCACATTTGTCCATGAAAAAGCTGTTTACAAAATGGGTGCCACGTTTGGTATTTACCACGACAATGCGTTGTGTCACAAGTCGTTGGCTACCACGGCCAAATTGCACGAACTAAACTTTCAATTGCTTCCGCACTCACCGTGTTCGCCAGATTTGGCTCCTCTTTCGCTAGAAAGAGATTTGTTCGAATGAAGAGTTGATTGCCGAAACAGAGGCCTATTTTGAGGCCAAATATAAATCATTCAATAAAAAAAATGTATCGAAATGCTAGAAAGTCGTTGGAGTGATTGTATCGCTCTTGAAGGAGGGAGACTATGTTGATGAAGAAAGTCGAATTGTGCCAAAAAATGTTTGTTTTATTTGGTTATCCTACAGAATATCTTTATATAAAATGCCAAATGTATAACTTAAATATTGTTACGATTTTAAGCTTTCCTTTTAACAAAAGCATGAGTTTTTGGACAATTTTCAAAATTTGAGCAAAATTATATTTGGTGTATGTTATCATATTTCCCCTCGATCCTATAAGGAGCATATGGCCTCAATATATTCACCATTCCGAATTATTATCTTTTTACACCTAGTCGAAAAAATACAAACGGAAAAGTACAGGCAAGGCTTTTCAAATGTTGCTACAAGTGTTGGGAAAAAGTAATTTCCCAATTTCAAAATTAGAAAATCATTATACAAAACATCGGAAATGGCAAATTGATGGCTAAGCTTAAAGTTATCTAGTCTAGAAATAGATTTTGAGAAATAAAATTAAACAAAGTTCATTTTTAATTTTTTGGAATATGACGGGATTCGAACCCAGGAGAACCTATTGGTAGACTAGAGTTATGCCTACTAGATTGCACTGGGATAAAGCTTGTTGGAAATAACATGCCAGGGTTGGGAAAACAACAAAAAAAAAAATGGGTCTTAAAAAAATTTCTCACAAAAAAAAACTATTTTACAAAGAAACAAAAAAAAAAATACATTTTTGTAACCGGAGTTTCCGTGAAATAACTCCCAAATAAAATAAGTCAACAAAAAAAAAAATAAAATAAACAACTCCCAAAAATTTTCCATACAAAGTGGAACTTATTTTATTATGAATAAACTCCCAATACGTTGGGACTTATTTCATAAATTTTTGTTGGGATTTAGTTCATAATAAAATAACTTCCAAATGAAGTAATTCCGAACGAAATTTTGTTGGGAGTTTATTGAATATTTTGTTTACCATTAGGAGTTATTTAATTTTTGTTGGGACTTATTTCAATTCGGATGCAATTTGAACATTGAGACTTATTTCGTTTCTTTCTTTGGTATTTATTTCGTTTTTGTTATTTGGGTGTTATTTCACTTTTGTTGGGGCTTACTTCATTGGTTGTTATTTCAATGGGATTTATTTCGTTGGGACTTATTTCATTGGGGGTTATTTCACTGTACTGCAACCGGACTCGAACCCGAAACCTTATTAATTTTTTTTTTATGAACTACTGAAATTTTTGTAAGACAAATATGGCAAATTTCTTTTTGCCAACACTATTAAAACGTCTAAAATGGACGTATTCCTAGTAACTACATTTTGTTCCAGGGGTTACCAAAGCCAGTACTTGGTTTTTTGTATGAGTTTTTGACTGGGTAGCTTAACAATAACTTTAGATTTAAAGGGTCTATTAAAATTTTTAAAAATTGTCATGTGATATACTCAAACTGACCGAATCATTTGAAAAGTATACAAACTTTTTTCTTCTTTGTAGCAACGTTTAATTATTTAAAATTTTTCGTTTAATTTATCGTTTGTGTTTTGAAAGAGCGGGCCAAAATTATAGCTTGGAGCCGAGCATTTTTAAAATTTTGTATATACCAGATTTGACCTATTTGGGAATCTAATGGCAAATCTCTTGATAGGCGTTTTATCGTCTCTGCTTTTGAATAGTTGGGACAATGCAACACTTACAGTTAGTTCACATTGTAAACTATTTTATTGTATTATTAAACAAAATCTTTATTTTCAATATATTTTTATCTGAATGATAGCAAATGTTAAATATGTTACTTCGAATATGTAAATTTGTGACCTACATACATTAAAAAAAATCTAATTTAAAAGTAAAATCGATTAATTAAAAAGTTTTAATACAAATTTAAACTTTCAATTTTATTTTAAATTATAAAAACTAGATTTCCATCAAAAATAAAGGAAGTATATAACCTTGAATTAATAAAATTTTAAGTAATATATTAAACATTTTGTTTTAATTTACAAATCAAACACTCTCATTTTTTTATATTGTTTAAACACAATAACAAATTTTTATATTAAAAAAAAAATCCACCAAATTAAGAAAATATTCACAATATCCGGCTTTTTTTTTGTGCATAAATATAACAATAATAAAAATTGTATAAATATTTTTTATAGTTTATATTCAAAAATTTGTACATAAATTGTGCCATTTAATTTTTTTTTTATTAAATTAAGTTATAATTGAATACAAAAAAAAAAAAAAATCAAAACAAATAATTAATATTCATAAATTGCTTAAGATTGCCAAATATTTTTTATTATTAATTTTGTTAACCCTTATTAGCATTTTGTGAATGAAGTAACATATAAGACCTGCATAATTCAAATAAATTCATTCATATTAAATAATATACATTTTCTATACCCTTATATTAAATAAGAAATTTTTAGTTGTAACCTATTATTTTATGTTATTCATAAATTATATTTTAGCACTTTATTATGCTCTTGTAAGACTCATTAATAAAAGCTTTATAAATTATATAAAATAAACTGTTATTACATTTATAATATCTTGGTGATTTTAACCAAAATGAGTTCACATCATTGTTATTGTTGGTAGTGTATGTGCCCTAAGTCTTTTGTTTTCTTTAATAGTGGGTAACATTTTTGGTGTTATAGTTGTGGTATTTTGTAAATAAAGTACTAGTTATTTAATGGGTTCATTAAATACGTTTTATATTTCATATTTATTTTATTATATGAGATATTACAAGATATAATCTGTTTAATGTCTGGCTATAAAATTAGAATGAATTAAAGTTTACACAAGTGAGTATGTGAAAACAACATATTGTTTAATATGATGTTGTTTACTTAAAAATAAAAATTAAGACAAATAACTTATTTTCAGTATTTTAAAGACATTACATAGAATTAATATTTACTTATTCGATAATAAAAATTGTTGTTAATAAAGATGCTTATATGTGTGGTATAGAGCGAAGAGCATGGAATTTCTAATGCAATCAAAATTTTAGAGTACGTTTCCCCGCTCTTGTTAAATATATTTTAGCAAAATTTTTATAACAACATATTCATGGACTGTGCTTTGTATGTTGGGCAACATAAGGAAAAATATTGATAATAAAGCTGTCATTCATTTTCGCCAATAACTTTAATTAAATTTTTACACATTAATTTTTTTTAAATCACATTTTCTTTCAGTTATCTGTCAGATATTTTATTAATTTAAGCTTCTAATTTTTAATTTTTATTTGTTAATTTAAACAAACCTATTCCCACAACACTATTCCCACAACGCCACTCAGAGATTGTTAAAAGGTTCTGATTGAGAGTGTCATTCATAATCTGCCTTTTTCCCCCAATCTCAACAAGATCTGGCCTACGATCGAAGAAAAATAAAAGACAAATTTTGCTGTCTGACGCAATAGAATAATAGACCAAAAAAGTCGTTGAGATAAATAAGACAAAGATATAAGAATCTAGCGACACTCATGAATTCAGCTAAGACTCGCTTGATGATTTACATAAGTGAGCCGTACCACACACAATCAAATGCCTTGTTAATATTTCTAGCTGCCAAATTTATTTGTATCTTAAGTGGATAAGAATTACTACAGAAAAATACACTTTCTAAGAGCCTAGTGGATCTCCAAATATCCCAAATTTATATCTCTCTATATTTATACTCAAATGAAAAGTAATTTTATTTAGAATTCAAATCCAAAAAAAAAAAATTAAAGATATTAAAGTCTTTCTTCGCAACATTGAACTAAAAAGTATTATAAAAGGGTCAGGGATTAAATAGGACTTTTTGGGCGAAAATATATAAAGATTATTAGTAGAAGCCTGTTAAAAAAAAAACACAACAGTGTAATCATAATTTCACAAGTTTGACCCTAGTAGAAATTTACATTCAGTGGGTTAATGAGCTAATTTTGAGAATCGCTGTTACAAAAGACACAGTTGAAATTATTTTTAAAACATTTTTAAGTTAACAAACCATAAGGTCCAATACTATTGGCTTAAGTGCATTAAACTTTGTTTTGGTATAAAACCAAATTTGAACTTCAACTAATTAAAATGAAATTATATTTCCTTCTTACTTTTCATTAAATGTTGTTTAAACAACTGATACATCAGTAAAAACAAATAATTATTTAGTTTAAAATAAATGTTAAAATTTTACCTTCCAAAGTCGTAAAAATAAATGATTATTAATTAATTTGAAATTGTTTCGGTTTTTTGTATTTTTGTTTGTTTTTTTAACCTACAAAAAGTATACTCACACAGTGTGTAGACACATATTGTGTGAATGACCATATGTGTTTGTGTGTGTTTATGAAGTTTTGTAACTGGAACAAAAATAATTTTGTGAATAAACAAACAATTGAATTAAAAACAAAATTGGAATTATTTTAATATTTTTATGAACCATACATCAAACAAAATTTAAATTTGGCAATAACTATAACAGAAACAAATAAACAACAAATTTCCCTTTTTGTGAGTAAATGAAATTGAAAATATCGGTAAATGGCAGTAAATCATTTTGAACAAATGTATGAAAAAGTTAAAATAAATATTTTTTGAAAAATAATTTTAACTGAACTGGAAACAGTTTTTTATTAAACTTCAAACAGTAACCTACACAATAAAAATACAAAATTTTAATTAAAAAAAATTTAAACTTTGATTTCATAACGATGCCTGTAGTACGCCACTTAGGCTAATTGTAGTTGGGTCTTTAAACAAAATATCCAATAAATAAAATAATTTAATCTATGCTAATTTTTAACCCATTTTATAGTACTCATCACTCCCGTAGAAATTTTTTGCACCAAATTTGGTAGAAAGATGTATTGACTCCCTCTAGTGGTGGTTTATGTGGGTCAAGATTTTTATGAAAATTGAATTTTTCCTTCTTGCAAAATACTGTGAAACATATGTACAAAATTTTATTTGTCTGTTTTCCACAATTTAAGAGAAGTTTTATAAAACAATTGCTATTTTTAAAAAAAATTTTTTGTTAACTTTTAATAAGGCAACACTGGTTGCGCAATTTTAGCAACTTTTCCGAAAATAGCTCATTATTAGAGAAAACAAAGAAATACAAAATTCAATGTATTTAAAGCAACAAAAAAAAAAAATATTCGCAAAAACAAGCAAAAGTAAAAAGTTAGGGAACAACACTTTTTTTAAAGAACAAAACTAGCAGAAAAATATATTTATATATATATTTTTTAAAAGTATTTGAGACAAAAAATGTAAAAATAGCAATTTAAAGCTCAAAAATCTTAAGAAAAATCTACTTTAGAACTGATAACTGTTAAATAAAAAAAAAAATAGAAAAAAGTAAATATGAGTAAAAATGCAAAATAAAGCAAAACAAGCAAACTTTTCTTCTCTGTTCATTATTTACTTTAAAAAAGAAGATGGGTTAATTTTCATCATATTCGATCTGTTCGATCTATTAAAATCTAACCAATCTACTCCGATCTACATAAAATTTAGATACTGCACAACAAATTTTTCTCACTCAAAAAATTTTCCTAGATTCCCTTAACCAAATCAGCATACCATTTTTATTTTTTTTTTAAGTACTCGTACTATAAAAAATGTAAAAAAATATATTTTTTAAAAACTGTATATGGCAGCCCTGGAGGAATAACTTTTATAATTTGTAATTCATTCATCTGTAAAAAAGGAACTATAAAAAATGTAAAAAAATATATTTTTTAAAAACCGTATGCGGAAACCCTGGAGCAATAACTTTTATAGTTTTTAATTCATTCATCTGTAAAAAAAGGAACTATAAAATATGTAAAAAAAAATATATTTTTTAGAAACTGTATATGGCAACCCTGGAGCAATAACTTTTATAATTCATAGACAATACTTCTATAACTATAAAATCAACCTAGTAGGAGATTTGCTTGATATTTAAGTAAATCAAAAGTTTTCTTAAGCAATCTTGTGCAGACTAAAGTCAGTCGGTAGAAAGTCTGGGAAAATTTGGAAGTGTTTAAGCTAAAGAGTGGTCCGATCATCATTAAAATTCGAACGTACATGAGAGCATAAAACAGGCCTATTTGCGAGTTTAAGTGACATGAGTCTGTTGTGAAGAGTATCTTCTCTTCCGGTACCTCTTTTTAAACATTCTTGAAATTTATTGAACATTATTTGAAATTTATCGAATGTTGAAAATAGGTGTTGCTTTAAAGTAACGGCAGTGTACAACCTAAGTAAATCATCATTTTATATTATTAAGAAAAGTAAAAATAAAAAACACAATTAAAATCTAAATATGCCTCGATTGATGATACTAATGTATCACTTACAATAATTATCTAATGAAAAATCACTGAACCCTTAGGATATGTTTATTAACACAGTATAACAAAAAAAAAATTTCGGGGTTCTGACAATGGATTCTTGCAGCATATCGGTATATATGTGTTATTTACATCTGAGATTTAGGGTACGTTCAGCAACATATTAACCCTCTAACTCCCCTACATAAAGATTTGTTTGCTCTATTCTAACAAATCCTAAAGATAACCCTTAAAAAGGGGAAGGGCGAGAATGATATGTTATAAAAAATCATAAAATTTTACTGGATATATCAGAACACATCAAAGCCCAATACTTAACACAAATAGCAACATCTGACTCACTGTATGTAAATCGTCAAAATCTGACTAGAAATCTGATAAGCATTTGTGTTAAGCTTTGAACTTTGGTGTGTTCTGACATATGTAGTAACATTTGATGGCCCTCTCTTAGAGGTATTTTTACGATTTGTTAGAATAAAAGCCAAAAATTACTATTATAAAGGGTAGTTAGAGCGTTCCACAGAAACATACCCTACATCTCATATCTAAAGAACATATAGCTTCATATACCGATGTGCTGCACGAACGGGCCAAATGGGGGATAATTTTAACCCCCCTCTCAAAATAAAATTCCGATATGATCTTTCAAAACGACGACAAACGTATATTTTTAGATTCCTCTGCTATAATCCATTATCAGAACACCGTAAGTTTGGAAAAAGTTCGACATTGTTGTACAGTGTAATAAGCTTGATTAGCAAATTATTGGAAAATACTAAAATGGCAATAAAAATAAAACGTGTATAAAAAATATTATAACAAAATCTGGTATTTTGCACAAATATTTTATACAATAATACAAAAAATTTCCCTATGAATCATTTAGATATTTTTTGGAAGTTAAATTAATGTTATGGGAAATATCTTTCTATCTATAATTTAAATGAATTTAAAAACAATTAAAACTAATTTTTTATATAAAATTTAAAAAAAATTAAAAACACTTCATGCTAATAAGTCTATGATTCATCTTCAAGTATCATCCTAATCATTGAATCCCAGATATTATTGAGAATTAAGATTTTTTTTTTTCCAAACCAGAATTAAGGTATATTTATTTTCTAATAAAATTTAAATTAATATTTAACAATTGCATTTATTTGGCATGTGTCATCAGGTGTGACACAGTTTTTTATGCAGTATATTTTTTCTTTATGAACATTACAAAATTATTATCGTAGTTTTATATGTATGTATGTCTGAATGACTTTGACAAAACAAGAACAACAACAAATTATGCCAACATAACTATGTATAACAAACTATATTTACTTTGAACAAAAAAAAAAAAATATATAAAAACTCTTTACTACCTTAAGTTTGTTTAATGTTATTTTTTTTATTTTTATTTTTGTTTTTTTTTTTTTTTTTTTTTTTTTTTTTTTTTTTTTTGAAGTAGGCTACGTATTAAACTAGCCGTATAATAAAAAAAGGAAAAACCACTCATACTATACATACATAATAAATACAAAATTAAACGAGGGGTGTTTGTTAAGTTTTAATACGCACTATGCAAGAAGAGTTAAAAAAATTCTACAATTATTAAATGTTAGTTTCATATTTAATAAATCCAATTGAAGTTTATTGTATGTTAATGTGGTAAAATTGAGTTTATATTTAAATATTTCATAATAATTATCAAACATTCCTTTTATACAAAGTGTTTAGTATATCTGTTATACATTCAGTTATAATATTACTTATATACCTAAATATTTCTTATTACAATTCAACTAAGCTAAACTAGGCAGTAGTGTTAGCGCCTATACACATATCGCCAAAAGAAATGCAACATGACACCACACTTTTTAGTTTCTTTATATTAAAATTGAACAATTTTATTAGAGATCTATAAAAACTCATTCATTAAACAGTGATCTTTGTATGTATTCTAGCTTGTTGTATGTATTCTAGCTTGTTGAATAGGAAAATTGTATTAAAAAAATATTATAATTATATTAAATTTTCATCGGAGGCAGTTTAACTATTTCGACTTCATCTCGAAACCAAAACAACCGATATGTTTATATATATTATCAATATAAAAATAATTAAACGGGTAACAATTCCTATGAACATTGTATTTTATTCAATTTAGCAAAATTTTAGTGCTATAGACAAAATTATATTTACCCATTTTATAACACTCATCCATAACATTGGAATTTTTTGAAAAACTTTGTGTTCATTTACCGGGTAAAAATTTTATCAAGATTAAATTTTTAGTTTTATTCATTTTACAAAATACTTTCAAATTGAAAAATAAAATTTTATATATTTTCTTTTCGCGATTTTTGAGCATTTTTTAAAATTCTGCTATTTTTAAACAATTTTTTAATATTTTAATACGGCAACACTGGTTGCTCAATTTTTGAAAAATTTTTACGCTTGTTGAAAGAAAATAACTTAGGAAGAAAAATAAATAAAGGAACTTACATTTATTCTTCAAAGAAATATATTTTTTAATGTTCTTTATATATTTATTCAAAATGCTTTACTGTCATTTATTTTTTTTTTATTTGTTTGTAATTCAATAAAAAGTTTCCTACAAAATGGAAATTCCTGGATTCTTTGTTTCCACTACAGTTATTAGAAATTTAAATTTTGTTAGCTGTCTATTCAAAAAAATTAAAAAATTCCAATTTTGTTTATTATTTATATAAATTATTTCAATCCGAATTACAAGAACTTCATAAACACACACATAAGGCCATTGACACAACATGTGTTTATGAAGTGCGTGATTATTTTTTTTTTTTGGATTAAAAAACAAACAAGAATACAACAAAATTAAACAATTTCAAATAAATTAATAATCATTTATATTTACGGAATTCGTAGGTAAAACTTTAGCATTTATTTTTAACGGATAAATTTTTATTTTTTTACTAATAACTGACACATCAGCAACAACATTTAAAAAAATCAAAAAAAAAAAAAATGGTTGATTGAAATTTCATTACCAGTTGACACTAATGCAAATGTAAAACATTTTAATACCATTTAATGCTAATTAAATGCTAAAAATTTCATTACTAATAGTAACAGAAAATAATAAAACAAAATGTAAAATATACAAATATTAACCCGCATAAATCAATTTTAATAATAATAATGTTTTCTTTTAATTTATGCATTATTAATAGTAATGAAATTCAAAAAAATTGTCATTAATCAATGAAATCAGATCCTTAAATCATTATCATTAATTCAAATAATGGTAATAAAATTTATTGTAATAAAATATGTTATCAATTTAATGGTAATGAATTCATCAATAAATTAGTCCAATCAATGCATTAGCACCATGTATGACTTTAAGCATATTAAGGTTTTTATAAATTCGGAAATTCATTGATCGAATCAGTTAATTAAATATAGAAAGTAGATATATTTAACCATATAAAATTTGGGGGCGACCTCAAACAAATCATCATTCTACTCATATAGGATCTCTAAAAATTCCAAAACTTGATTTTTTAAAAAAATGTATATAGAAACCTGAAGGAATAACTTTAAAATTTTTTTAATTCAGTCATATAGCCAAGACTTCAAGCTATTACATTATTGTTTTGAAAAAAAGAGCTGCTTTAAAGCAACAGCAACCAAATCTTTATTTGCAAAAAGTTACATTTTTGAAATTTTAAGAAAATGGTAAAAAATTACAGATAGTCTCCAGCAAATATGCAACAAAAAAAGTGCAGTTAAGAAATTTCATGGACTACTAACGAAGATTTGGCCAATAGAATGGGTGACTTTATCACAAAATTTTCAAATATACTAGTACTACTAGGCGTATGAGTAATACGTTTTAGTATTTATTAACATGTTAGTAATACGCCTAGTATTTCTTGTATTAACACAAATTTATTGAAAAACACACAATCGGCCAAAGCTTATATTTTGTTTATGCATTTTGATAAATTGTACGCTTAAAATAATAAAAGAAATTACAAAAATTAACAATTTTTTGTTTTGGCAAATTTAGATTTACTTTATATTATGTTTTTTCCTTTAGCACTAAAAGCATAGCATTAATTGGAAAACAATATTCGCAAGGTTTATGCTTATGCGATTATCTTGACATTGTTCTGGCGCTGAGATTTAATCGAACTGGTTAAACTGCCTCCGACAAAAATCTCAAATAAACTTAAACAAGAAAAATAATTAAATTCGGCTTTAACAAATCTCCACATTGATTTTTGTTATAAATAAAATAAAAAAAATTAAATTGAGAAAACATTGTCGAAGTGAAAAAATTTTTCGTGAATAAAATTTGTATAAATGTAAAAACAATTTTAGTGTTAAAAAAATTTTAAGATCAACAAATTATCTTGACACTACTGCCTACAACAAAAATCTTAAATAAACTAAAAAACAAGAAAAATCATTAAATTCAGCTTTACCGAATTTTTTATACCCTCCACTGTGTTTTTTGTTATAAATTAAACAAAAATAAATATTTAAATTGACAAAACATAGTTGAGGTGAGAAAAAAAACTTTTATTATGAATGTGAAAACCATTTTAGTGGTAAAGAAATTTTAAGATGAAAAAATAATTTTTGGGGTGAAAAAATATTTTTGGGGTGAAAAAATATTTTTTGAGGGGAAAAAAATTTTTTGAGGTGAAAATAAAATATTGTTCAACTCTAAGCGTCTGGGTAAGAAATATGTCAACATGTTTTATTCACCTGACGTTATTAGAAAATTGTGTTAAAAAGCACCAGTTTGTTTGGAAAATTTGGAGGTACCTTCAACTATCATACGTTTTTTACCGCTAGGAAATTTTGCTCATTTTCAATAACAAACTGCTCAATAAAAAACTTAATTAACAAATAATCTAAGTAAAAAGAATGGTCTTTTTACATACAAACGAATATGATTGCCATTTCAACGGATAGATGGTCAGGACTAGAGCGGCTTAGAATTTCACAAGAATTATGGTTATATATGTTATATTTATAAGGTCTTATATTTGTATTATAATGTGTTACAAACGCAATGACAAACTGATATATACCCTCATCACATAAGTGATGAGGGTATAACCTCATCACATAAGTGATGAGGGTATAAGAAATAATAAGTCAACAGCAAAACTCAAAATGTGTCTTTCGAGTTCATCTAGTCAAAATAAAAATATATAACAAACAATTTATTTCACTTAAGTTATCTTGTAAACTAGTTAAATTTATTGATTATTAATTATAAATTAAAAATATCAATAATTAAACTATAATTGGACGTCTATCAATTGCATCTGTATAATAAAACCCGCAAAAGGGTTTGGTGTTGTGAGGGTACAATCAAATGTTATGGCCATTTAAAACTTTAAATATATTTAGCCCACATGATTTGAAATATGACTCGAAAACTAGTGTGAAATTTCATTACAACTATATTCACAATGTTTTCGTAAAACATTTTAACCCTATATCTGACATTTTGGGTATTTTTTGTGCACTTCTTAAGAAATAGCAAAAAGGCCCTTTAAATGGGCGTTTTAAAAGTTAAAGTGTTTTAGGAATGTGCTGTGCTACAAATTTCACTAGGGGTTGGCAAAAAATTAAAAATTCCATTGGTACATGCAAATTTTTTTAAAAAGCTGATTTATTATTAATCACTTGTTATCGTTTAAAAAATCACTAAAAATGTACTATAAAGTACATTAATATTTGTTTGGGTGCGAACTGAGTTCAGGTTTCAAAATTTCTTTGAAAGCCCCTTTTGTCGATTTGTATTTAGTTTAGAATTTATTTAGGGCATTAACATACAATTTTAGTTTTAGAAAGTGTATTTAGATTTGTAAATATTTTCATCTACTATTTTGTCATAGAAAATTAGCGTTTTGGACACTTATTTTGTATATTTTTAAAATATTACTTAAATAACTGATTTAGATGGTTTAATATGTTCTACAAACAATTTGTTTTAAATCTTCATTTACATAATCAAACCATTAGGGCCTTATGTGGTTAATTAAAGCTACTATCTAAATAACAAACTTCTATATAAATCATATAATTAAAAATTATATCCTTAATCCCTAACCGAGCACTAGCAACAAAGGCTATCGGCTCGTTGTAGCGAAATCAAACCAGAGTCTCTGGTGGGAAATGAACCCACGAGCCCCGCACTGATAAGCTAGCACGCTGCCAAATAGCCTACCAGAGCTAGTTGGTAGCTCAGTTTAGCTTAGAAAAACTTTGGCTGGATTTTTTATTATATTTATTGGCAAAAAAAAAAAATAAAATTTTAAAGGTCCGACAAATTCTACTGCACTCGCACAGCGCCAAAATCTTTGGGGTTTTGCCAAACTAACCTAAAACATTCGTCTAGTGTAAGAATCATCCCAGAAATGGAAAATATTTATAAAACCTAACCTTTGATCGAAGAGATCAAAAATTGTCTAGTTTAGTTAAGTGAATGTATATTAATTGAAAACTTGATTTTACATTTCTAGTAACGATATACACTACATGTAGTAACTATTACTATGTAACATGTTTGGCGCATGCCATTTACGTGTGCAAAGACACACAAAAAATTAAAAAAAAAAAAAAACAATATATTACTTTTAACTACTGCTGCAATTTGATTAGTTTTTATAATGTTTGTATTTTTTTTTCTTTTTTTTTTGTTGTATATTAGTTACGTTGTTTGCTATTTACTTAAAGTGTTTAAAATTTATTTTACTATATCATAACTACACTTTATGAGCTGTTATTAAACCAAGTCAAGTTATTTTTGTTGTTGTTATATTTGTATATAATATTTTGAACATTTTAAATGTACAGCGCTTTCAGAATCATAACGATTAAATAATGATTTTGTTTATATAAATTTGTTTTAATGGTTTAATATTTTAAGAATTTATGTGGTATACAAATTTTATCAAATTGTATTGAATTAGATAAATAGTAAATATGTTTATAGAGAAAACAAAATAAAAATTATAAATCATTCCATTTGAAATAACTAATCCTCTTGGTTCTTAAGTCTTTTGTTTTATTTACAATAAAAACAAATAATGATTTGGAAAACATTATATATGAAAATTATAAAATATTTTAAAAATATTAAATTTTCATATATAAAGTTAAATTATTATTTTTCTCATGTTCATAATCTACTGTCATATTGTGATATAAGATATTAATTGTTGCTTCAAAAAGGTTAACCATTTTCATGGCAGACTACAAAGTTGTTTGCTGGGAATCATCCCGTTCTTTAATTGCCCGAATCAAGAATATAATGACTCTATAATCAAGGACCATCTAACAATAGGATGCGCAGAATGCAAAATCAAAAGCCAACGAAGCCAAAAAGCCAAACTCGGATGCTCGAGTTGAATCACTTTTAATTCGTTGATTTTAGCATGATTAATAGAGCTACGTTCAGAAAATTTTATTGAATTCGCGTAACGTTTCTCGTATCACACATTTATGGATATTTTGCTGTGTTCTGGAAAATGCATCGAATTAGTTTTTTAGTTTTTATGGCTTTTGGTATAGAACGCCATAACTGTTCTCTGGTCTTAAATTGACATTTAAAAAAATTTAAATTAACCTTTATATGCATTTGGGTCAAAATGACGCAACATCTTTTAAACGTTAAAATTAACTCTTTCCTAAATATTTTTGCATAATAAACCTAAAAGCCATTAGATAATAGATTTTTAAGAACAATCATCAAAAGAACCCTTTAAACGATCTTGGGGTTAAAAGTGACCCACCTTTTTTTAAAAGTTAAAATAAACTGTTTGATAAATATTTCTGCAAAATAAACCCAAAAGCTAATGGATTTTTTAGAAAAAAACATTGGAAGAAACCTTTAAGTGCGCATGGGGTCAAAATGACCCAACATCTTTTAAACGTCAAAATGAAATGTTTTATAAATATTTCTGAATAATAAACTTGAAAATCTTTTATTAATAGAATTTTTAGAAAAAAAAACATTAAAATTAACCCTTAAGTGCACTAGTGGTCGTAATAACCGAATATTTTTTTAAACATTATAATACACTGTTTGATAAATATATCTGCTTAAAAAACTTAAAAACAATTGGTTTACTGAGTTTTAGAAAAACTTCCCAAATCAACCCTTACAAGCACTTGGGCACCCTTAAAAATTCACAATTTAATGGCTTCTAAGTTTATTATGCTAATATTTTTCTCGAACTGTGTATTTTAGAGTTAAAAAAATTGTGGGATAATTTTGACCCCAAGTGCATGTAAGGGTTAATTTTAATTTTTGACCTTAAAATATCAATTCCACACTTCGGAGAAAAGTTGAATTAAATTTTATCAAAATTCGTAGGAAATGTTTGTCGATTTATTTTTATGAACTCCCACATCCTTGTTCGATTTAGGACAGGTTTTTAGAATATAATCATTGGGACTGGGGTAAAATTATTTAAAATTTTGTTCATCTGAACTCAATAATATTAAAGAAAAATTTCACCATGTAAAAAATTATGTTAAAAAAAACGTATTTTCTTACATATTGCCAAAAAAATTTACTCATGCTTTTTTATAGAATTTTATTTTTATAGAACTCCAGTACTGCATACAATTACTAAAGTTGATTCAAATTACCAATAACTGGATAATAGGATTGGTTTAAGTCAAACTCCAATCCATTTTCCTAGGCCACCTTGTGGAAATACAGGGAGTTCAGAAAAATTTTTCCCTAACTCAGATGTGATTAAATTATTTTATAAAAATTAAAATACAGGTTGGTTGAAAAGTTCATGCGCTCACCAAGAGATGGCACTGATAGCTCCAAACTGTTTTTTTCTCAGGTTCGAGTAACTGTCCTGGTAACACATGCAAAGTTGCAAGTCATTCTGTCAATTCTTTCTTTGTTTACAAGCCATTTGAAGTTGACGTGTCATTGATTTTTTTTAATATGGAAAAAATTGAATATCGTGCCGTCATTAGATTCTTTGTTTTAAAGGGTTTAAAAGCAAAGGAAATTAATGAACAATTGTTAGAAGTGTATAAGGAGTCCTCACCTTCAAAACGCACCGTTGAATTTTGGGCTGGTGAATTTAAACGTGGTCGTACTAGCCTTGAAGACGATCCACGCGAAGGACGACCAACAACTGCAACCACAGCAGAAATCAATGAGCAGGTACATAAAATAGTTAGTGAAGATCCAAGTTTAACTAAGCATGAAATCGCTTATACCATAGGCATCTCAGACGAACGAGTACTCCATATTTTACATGAGAATTACGTATGAAAAAACTGTTTGGAAAGTTAGTGCCGCACACATTAACAATTCAACAAAAACTGAATCGAAAACAAATTTCTCAGCATAATTTGGAGCGTTTTAAGCCGAATAAAACCGACTTCTTGCGTCGTTTTATAACTATGGATGAGACTTGGATCTACCACCATGATCCAAAATTGAAACAAGAACGTTTTCAGTGGACTGAAGCTGGTTGTTCAGCTCCAAAGCAGGTGAAGTCACAATGATCAGCAAAGAAGGTTATGGCATCAGTTTTTTGGGATGCAAAAGAAATTTTGTTGATTGATTATCTTCAGAAAGGTAAAACAATCAACTCTGAATATTATTGCAGCCTTTTGGATCAGCTGGATGAAAAAATTCGTGAGAAAAGAGCTGGTTTAAAGAAGAAACAAAGCATTTTTCATCAAGACAATGCACCTGCTCACAAAAGTGTTTGGACGATGGCTAAATTCAAAGAATTAAAGTACGAATAGCTTGAACATCCACCGTATTCACCAAAATTGGCTCCTAGTGACTACTATCTCTTCAGAAATCTCAAACAATTCCTTCGTGGAAAGCATTTTTCATCGAATGAAGAGGCCATAGCAGCCGTAGACGGTTGTTTTGCAAAGCTTCCAGAAAACCATATAAGGATGGGATAAAATTATTGGAAGATCATTGGAACAAGTGTATTGAGCTTCTAGGAGATTATATTGAATAAAAAAATATATTTCGTAACAAAAACAGTATTCTTTCATTTCGAGCGCAGGAACTTTTCAACCAACCTGTATATCAAATGTATTAGGGAAATTCGTTTCTTTATTCCCGGTATTTATCTCCGGAATGAGTTCCGATTATTTTAGGTTTAAATTTTGTGTTCTTGTGTCTTTGAAATTCTCCACAAAAATCAAAAGGTCTCTACTCGATAAGAGTTTTGCATAGATTTCTAAAAGATTTTAGTGTTCTTATTCAGAATCTAAAAACAAAAATTTCGATATATGTATACAACCACCCTACTTAGTTGTGGGTCTTTCTTGTTTTTTAACCCTGCACTAAGGGAAAAATATTTTAGGTGTCCACGAAAATTAAGTTTTTCTGTTTGTTAATTTGTTTCAGCTTGTTTCTAAAAATTAACCCAAAAGTTACAAATAAAAGAATTTAACTAATATGACATCCATTATTTCATAGAGTACCCAATAAAACTCATCATTTTAAAAATAAGCTCATCATAGTGTGTCTATATATTAAACTTATTTAATAATAAAATAAATTTGCATTCTTGGTATTTTGTTGTTTTCATTAATATTCTAGATTTAATATAAAATTGTTTAAATATGATTATGCACACAGCTACGTCATAAAATGCAAAAATATTTTTAAAAAATATACATATTCATAGTTTAGTAGTAGATAGATGTTGCTGCTTTGAAAATATTTTATTTATAATTTCTGCTGCTAACGACCTTCATGCAGCAGCTACAACAACAGCAAAAAAAATAATAAAAAAAAAATCCGAACATCAACTTTTTTTTTTTTGTTATCAGTGTTAAAAGTAGCAATAGCATGAACCGGATTTCAAAATACAAAATACACACACACACATTCTTCAAGTTAACTATATATATTTGTGGTGTTATAAAAAATAAATTTTAGTTTTAAATTTTTTGCTTTTGTTTTATAAATATAGTTTTTTTTTTTTTTTGGAGATGTGTTTAAACTATTGTTGTATAAGGTATATTAGCAAATTAATTTGCTTGCTAAATATTAGTTTGTATAGATTATATTTGAAATGCACTTAACACATTTTGCCAAATGATGTTGAATGAAAGTGAAAATATTCAAGTTTTTGTCTTAAGTCTTTAGTTTGAAGAGCTTTAGTATGATCAATTTAATTAATATTTTTTGAAATGGCATAGAGATAAGGAACCCCTGTTGAGTTTAATTATAGTTAAAAAAAAAAAAGATTTATTAAACTTCAAAATATTAAGGAATCACATAAAACAAATATTGGAGTAAGCATTTACGACCAGCATGAACTTTTATGATTTGCCGACTAATTAAAATAAACTTTAAAATAGAAGTTATTTATTTCACGTTTTTCTGTCCTACTAGCTGGTAGATTTGTCGGATAGAAAACAACTCGGACACCTTAATGTTGTGTTCTATATGTGTAAAATATCAAAATTTCATTACACTTGGAGTCTTATTCCGAGGAAAACCTTTTCTTATTAGAATTCAATAATGCATAGAAAAATAAATTTAATAACATATTTGATAATAAAAAAAATATATAATTTTCTACCAAACCAGACGATTAGTTTCATAATATTATGAAATTTAACATACTAAAACAAAAGACTTAAGCAACAAACTTGAATATAAGTGTTAGTAACCTTTTATTAAATTTAATAACAACAAAGCAATACCAACTTTAACTTACAAAACAATACATTAATATATATGTATTATGAGGTGTTTATTTAATTATTTATACATATCTAAAATGTTTGATAACTTTTTCACGATTATTTAATAACTGTTAAAATAACATAAGCAAAATTGAAAATAACATTGATAATAAAAAAACTATCATAACAATGAACAACTAATAATATTTGCTATACCTACAATTAAATTATATAAAACTTTCTGCAAAAAATATTAAAAAATACAATACACCAATAATTGTTAGATCGTGTTTAAGCAAGACAAATAAAAAAAAATAACAGATATTTTAATAAATTCTCACAATAAACATGATTTTAATATAAACAAAAATTGTAATAATTTTCTAGGAAAAATTATTTAGAAAATTTTATAAATAAATAAAAAAAAAAAAACACGTGAGCTTGACAAGTTTGTTGCATATCTCAAAGGGATGCTGCCATAGAGTTTGAAGCAAAAAAAATTTCTAATATCATTATCTACTTTTCGACTTAATAAATTACAAAATATATAAATATTAGTAGATGTTATGAAGATAGCGAACGATATTTTATTTATTTTAATGACTCGTGCCAAAAATCTTTTTTTTCAAATATTATCTAAAATAACAAATCAATTATAAACTTAACAAAATAACAATGTATGATGCAAAGTTGTTAAAATAAAAAAAAAATATATTTAAGTTGTTACCTAATAAATATTTCAAGCTGAAAAGTGTTTTCTTAATTATTTATGCATAAGATGCACAAGGTATTTGAAAAACATTAAATATTTATGTATATTTTGTAAATACAATTAATATTTGTTTATCTTTATATTAGCAAAATAAATAGTTATATGACACACCACCAAGGAAGGTGCCTTAAGTGAAAATCTTCCATATTTATAAGATTTTTATAACTGAACATTTTTAAAAGCAATTGAATTAGGAAAGTATTATATATAATATAAATAACTTAACTCTAACTCCAAAACTCCCTATCGCGCCAAATCGTTTTAAATCTAAGATATCCAGTATAGACCTAACAATACATATCGATTTTGAATACCAAAATTAAAAAAATGGAAGCTTTCTGTATCGTCTTACCCTAAATAAACAAGAGTCACAACTCAAAATTCTAAAATTTTCAGGATAGAAACTTTTTAATTGACCATGCAGAAGTAAAGTAATAGACATAAAAAAATACATAGCGCGACAAAATAACAAATAAATTTTTGAAGTAGTTAGAGTTTGTTTGAAAAAAGAAATTTTGATATATTTTGAGTTGTGACTCTTTTGTATTTAGGGTGCGATATGTCGCAAAACAATAATAAGTTAAGGATATATTAATAAATCTTAGGATATTCTGTCTAGTATAGAAAATAACCAGAAAGCCTAAATATCAATTGTGTCATATTATACTCCCTAAAATGAATTTCGCATAGTCAGTTTCTTTAGGGTGTTGCGATATAAAAGCCTGTTCAAAACCATGAGTTATTTGTGGGTTGGGTGATTCATAGGGAGGCTGAAAATGACCTGGTCGCTCGGGTCGAAAGTATGCACTCCCTCTAGTGTTCACTATTCGTTAATAAAATATAAAAAAATATAAAAAATATATATTGTAATTAAAACCATTTTATTATAATTTTTTAAGGTTTTTCAAAAGAAAACTCCTACTTAGTAAAGAAAGTACCTCAAAATAGGTTTTGATAAAAATTTGGATATGTTGGAGAAAAAAATTTAAGATCGACCTGTCTCGGCTTTTGGGAATTTTAAGGGATTTTGGAAATTATTAGGGATTCAAAAGATGTTTAAAAATGAGATTTTTTTAGCTTTTGAATTTTTTTAAACTAAAGGAGCCTTATACAAGTGTAGTGTCGTTATTAAGCGATTTTTGAGAACTTTTGACTGGTACCATTTTGGCACTTTTTGCTATTTGCTGTTGTAAAAATTTCAAACATTTTGGATGCTTCATATAAGTATAATTCAGATAATTTATTACTTACTAAATTGCAGCAAAGGTACATTTTTTATTTTATTTTTATATTTGAATTGAAAAAAGTTTTGTTGCAAGCCTTTTTTTGCAACTTTTTGGAATAACTTGACAACCCTATCCTCAATTGAAGGTATTATGTATATCAAACATTCTTATTTGACTAATATATATTATTTTTAATCAGTTTCTAGATGGAACTTTAAACGTTTAAACATACTGCCGAACAAAAGAAAGTAGCCAAAACTGCCCAAAGTTCTTCCACCTATTTCATTCTATAGATGACCCTAACAGTGAGACAGGTTGAGGTTGGATTTCTCTATTTCATCACATATCACACTTTCATCACAATAGTGTGGGATAATTTCCTTGTAAGGTTTTATATAATAGGTTAGGTTAGGTTAGGTTGAACTTAATGGTCAAAGAGCTCCCACCAATAAGGTCTCTAGCGTTATCATATATTAACAATGTAATGGCAGAAGTCTCAGAATTCTGACTCCAGAGATTTTATCCAGATGGCAGAATAGATTTATCTCCCAAGCAACAGTGGCACATAATATGCTCCGCCATCTCTATGTCCTCAGGTACCCCACAAAACCTACAATTATCACTCGCACTGGAAAATCACTTTTGCACTGTTAAATAACGGCAGTCCAGCAGTGACTTATCAGTATACCATCAGAATTCTACAATCGCTTTTGGCTAAGGATAAGAGAAGACCCGTCACCTTAGGATTGTAAAACTTCTACATAATACTCCACTGCCTAAACTTTCCGGAATTTCAACAAACCGCCTCAGATCAGATTTCAGTGGAGTCTACGTCTCGTTTCAAGAACTGCAGTGGCACACGAATGTAAATTTCCCTTTCACCAGGCAACTGGACCCTTTCCCAGGCAACTGGACCCATTTAACAGAAAATATCAACTCCTACTGAATGTTTGTAAATTTTTGTAGTTTCTTTTTTGAATGACTGATTCAAATAGTTAAAAATATATTTCTGTTAATTTCAATTAATTCTTCATTTAAAAGTAAATTCTTCTTATTACTTTTTAAATAAACTACAGTCGGTAACGGAAAATATATTGTCAGTGTACCTTAAGAGTCCTTGTACCTTAGACTGTCAATAAATATGTTGAATTGGCGGAGATCGCCCTTATAGCAGCATGACTATTAACATAGAAATTAACGTAGGAATCAACTGTCTCAAGGTAAAAAGCATGGTCAGCAGCCATTTTCGCCGCCAGAACTTCTGCCTGAAAATTCTGCAGTAATCGGGAAGTTTTTACAACTCCTCGATACCCAGCTCTCGACATATATTTTTATGCCTGAATTACACTTTATAGAGATCCACTTTATAGTCGATTTAACGATGTTCGTTTGTACATGCAAACCTTGTAATTAAACTACAGGTCGCCAGATATCTTTTTATATTTAGATAAAATTTGACCCATGGACAAACAATGTATAATTTTGTTAGAATCAGCCCATATTAATAAAAAGGCCCTTTATGAATTGGGCTTAAATTGTATTTAGTAACCCGTGTAAAGCAGATCAGATCTGAACATATCTCGTTACATCTAATTATACCAGATGTAATTACATCTTAATATTGAGGACAAATTTGAGATCTTATTATATCTGATCAAATTTAGACAAATCTCGTACACGATTTATAATCAGATCCTATTTTCTCTGGGCAAATAACATCTAATCAGATTAAATAAGATTATAAGACATAAAGAAAAAAAAATACTTTTCGGTATACATTTTTAATTTTGTGGCATAGAAAAAACAGAGTGACCATCGAAATTGAATTAAAACAACAAAATTTCGGTTGAAACCGTATTTATATCAGGAATACATTTGGTGGTGACAACCAAATAATTCAGTTACTGCAAAAAAGTATTTAGTTGGCAAGAAATTCGGTTGTCACAATAAATCTGTTTTCTCTGTTTGGCTTTCAATCTGATCAGATCTGTCACCAGATATGATAATCTTTTGTCAGGTCTACTTATATCTGACCACAAAAATTACCCAATTTTCCAGATCCCTTTAGATATTAACAGATCTGGCACTACATCTGATCAGATCTAGTCATAGAGTGTATCACATATGCCATATCTGATCGTATGTGATCAGATTTGGCAACAGATCTAATTAGATATAATCATATCTGATTAAGTTTAAGAAAATCTGATCATAACCAGTCTTTTTACATGAGAACATAAATCTGTAGATATTTGTAAATTTTTAAAAAATGGGACCATATTTAGATCTAGTCGATATATATCCCCCACACGGTTTTCGCTTAATGGAACTTTTTCGGCAAATTTCTTCAGACTTAACTCTATATTTTCCGCTCTGTTCATAAAAAAAAATCATATAGTCGGCATGTGAACCATCTTTTGCTAGACCAATCTATTCAGAATCACTTAATGATTCGATTTAACGATATCTCCTAAAGTAGGCAACGAAACTAAAATAATAAACTTTTATTGTAACGCATACATTATATAAATTTTATTGGCAAAAAATAGACCATTTGAGTGACGAAGATGATCAAATTTTTTATTGGTTATTTTTAATAGATTTTATTGAAAAAAAGTTTTCATGCGAATAGATAAATTTTCAAGTCATCTTTAAACATCAAAGCATAACTTTTTCTTTAATTACCTGCATATTAAAGGTGTTAAGGTACAATAAACCTCAAATAATTGAAGGTTGTGCATATTTTTAAATAATTAAAGAATTTTGCCATAGTCATCACACAAATCATAATCACATGCTTACCTAAAAAGAAAAAAAAAGACGAAGAAAAACACATTAGATAAATTATAAAATATTTTAACTAAAAATACAATAAAAACATAATACATGCATAAATTATTTTCAAATATTTATGCATCATTAAAATATTTCTTTGTTTTTTTCTTTTGCTTCTTATTATTGTTTTTGTCTTAAAGTCACATGGTTTGGTGTTATTGTGAATGAATTAATGCAGCATTATTTTATTGTATGGTATGGTATGGTAAAAAAATGTATGTTGAAAGTTGGTTCATTGCACAAATATTTTCCAAATCATGATCATGTGACTTGTAAAGTTTGAAATTTTCACAATGCATAATAATGCCAAAATAACAACACCACCTATAATAACCACAACAACAGCAGCTTGTTCAACAATACCAGAAATTATTGTCATGTGACTTGAGAGTAAATTACAGAAGAAAAAAAAATGAAAACAAAAACAAAACCAAAAACACAAGAAACCTGTATAAAAAAGTGATGTTATTATGCTAAAGTGGTTTTTACTGGTTTTGGAAGATGTTTATAGCTCTCCTAATTTGCGCTTTTGAAAAATATATAGTAAAATAGAAAAATATATTACAACCTGCGGTATTATGAAATATTATAATTGTTTTTGTTTTACTTGGAATTACCTATGAATGGTGCAATAGTGTGGGCACTTGCATTTTTTATTGAAACTTGAGGGAACTATTTTAGTCTCTTTTAATTAATTTCTTTACTAACTTGTCTTAGGATGATTATTTCAATTGTAAAACTAAAAGGACTTTACAAATTTTAAATTTCTAAAAAACTTTTCACTTAAGCACAGTATGGTGTTAGGGTTCCACGATAAAAAAAAAACTATTATACTCCATATAAAACTCTGATTTTTCAACGTGAAAATTTAGTACAATTTGTTTTCAAGCAAATTTGATACACGAGACTAATTTTTCTATTGTGATTGTGTCCATCTTATACATTAATATAAAAAAATATCTCAAATTATATCTTAATACCCTAACCGAGCACTAGCAACGAAGGCTATTGGCTCGTTGTAGCGAAAACAGACCAGAGCCTCTGGTGGGAATCGAACCCACGACCTCCGCACTGATAAGCTAGCACACTACCAACTAGCCTAGTGAAGATTTTCCAGGGGACAAACAATTGACTATGCTTTAAGTGTTACATTTTACGTACTTTACTTGCATTAAAGCTAGCCCATAGGGTTTGTTGCTTAAGTCTTCCTTTCTGGTTCAAAATTTACAATGACAATATTTCTTATATATTTTTTATAAACCCTAGCTATTGCTTCTATATTTAAAAAAAATGCTACAATATTAGTTTAAAATTTAAGAAAGAAAAATAAACTAACAACGGAGGTACCCAAACCTCACTTTTTTCGGCCGCCTCTGTGTGATCTAGGGGGTAAAATAGGGGAAAAAAGTTTTAATATTTTTTGGTACTTTTTTGTTCGGCAACATGTCGGAATCGATAGAAATTCTAATAATGTTAAGTTGTAGCGAAAAGTGTAGTAGGTTTTCGCGAAATATTCGTTTAAAACAAAAGCATATTTATTAAAAAAAAAAGAAAAAAAAAATACATCAGCTGTAGGATGACACATACGACTTTTTGCATTAGTATGTATGTAACTGCCACTTCTCTCCAGAGTCGAATCACCAGAGTGACAGCAACTGATGAACCTCGCCCAAAGAAGCCAAAGACGCCACAGTCAGATGGTTAAGTTATGGCATCAGTATCTTGGGATACGGCTGGACTTTTGTACATTAAATACCTTGAAAAAGTCCAGACCGTCAATGGTGGTCGCTGTATGGCCCAATTGGAAGGAGGATATCGCAAAAAACGGCCCCATATGAAGAAGGAAAAAGTGTTCTGTCACTAAGACAATGCGTCGTGTCACAATGACGCTAAATGGCACGAATTACATACTTTTTAATTTACTTCCGCGCCCAAAGTATTTGCCATATTTGGCACCCAGCGATTTTTGCCTGTTTTCAGACTTCAATAAAATCTCGCTAGAAAGTGATTTGGTTCGAATAAAGTTGAAACAGAGGCTTACTTTGATGTCAAAGATAAATCATTCTATAAAAAAGGTATCGAAATGTTAGAAAAGCGTTGAAGTGAGTGTATCGCCCATTAAAGAGACTAAGATTATGAATAAAGTCAAATTTTGCAATAAAAAAAATGTTGTTTTATTGGTTATCCTACGGACCTTTTATCCAATGTGTTAATACGGTCAGTTGAAATTTATGAGGGAATTAAATATGTCAATTTGCCAGCCGTAGCAGTGTACTTCTTAGTATAAGGTACCCGAAATAAAATAAAAATAGTACAAAAAAATAATTACATTCAAAATAGTATATAATTTACTGTATTTAGTTCAATAAAAATGTTTTCAGTTAAAAATAAAGGAACATAAATTTATTTTTCAGAGAAATATTTATTTAACTTTTTCATAGATTTGTTCAAAATTATTTTCTGTCATTTATCGATTTTTTTCACTTTCATTTATTTTTTGGATTTGTATGAAATTTTATAACAATTTTCCTATAAAACGGAAATTTGTAGTTTATTTATTTCCTTTACAGTTTTTACAAATTTAAAATGTTTTACTGTCTGTTATTATATTCCTATTTTGTTTTTATTTTATTTAAATTGTTTGCTTATATACAAAATTCCTTTAATTCGAATTACAAGAAATTCATAAACACACACACACGAGACCATTCACACAACATGTGTTTTAGGGTGTGTGAGGTTATACTTTGCAGACTAAAAAAAAGGCAAAAAACCGAAATCGGTAAACCCGTCCTGAATGCACAGTGGCAGCCGATTTTAAACTCATTGTTGTAAGTAAAACGTGTTTAAGGTCTATATTTTGTTCTACTCCGGTTTGGCAACTTTTCTAAAAATTCTAATGACGGAAAAAAGGAAGTTTCTGACAACTTTTTCAAAATTACAGTATTTATTATTCATGTAAAAAGCATATTTTTTTAAGGTTGACCAATACCTGTTTGTGATAATTAATAAACAACACTATTGAAATGACTGATTTTTAATGATTTATTACAACACATATATTAAAATATTTTTTTGTTAATATGTTAATAAATTATATTTAGTAAATAGATTATAATTTAACAATGAAGGTATACTAAGGTAAATAGTTATATTTGGTTATAGGAAAATAAATTCTAAGATGGACTTGTGTCGCACCACAAATTGACTTCATCCAGATAATTCCCATGCAAATGTGCAATCGCCAGTTTTTATGTTTATAATACTTTTTAGCGTCAGTAAAAGACTTTATTTAAATTAAGAGCCACTTACGTTGTTTACAGGGGGTGTACTTAAAGTTGTATTTTATATTAAAAACAGAGTAACTGTGTAAAAATGTGTATATATATGTTAATGATATGTGGATTTATCTTATTATATATTTTTATATATATAAATACATGTCTCGGTATGCATTACAATATATAATAATATATGTATGACATGATATTGTTTTTAATTATTCTGTATTTTGCTATATATAATCACATCTGTTTATATATTTATTTATTTATTTATTTATTTATTTATTTATTTATTTATTTGCCTATGGAATTTATTCCTTACAGACATTTTACAAAATCATTTAACCTTTATAAAATTACATATGTTTTATATGATAAGATATAGTATATATTATATTTTATAAAAAATTATATATGTCTCATATAGGACTGTATACATTTATATATGCGATCACATATTTAAGTTATACTACAATATATAATCCCAGATCAGGAATATTTTTTATATATAAACTAGCTGACCCGGCAAACGTTGTTTTGCCCTGAAATATTTTGATTTTGTCTCCAATTATTTTTTTTTTATAAATTAATCTTAAGTACGATAAGTAGCAGTGCAGCATAATCAAGATGAAGTGAAACTCTTTCTGATATATTTTAAATTTCGTTTATTTAAATAAGACATGACCTTAAAAGGGTGTTTAAGAAATATCTGAAACATTAAATTATTAATACTGAAAAAGAAAGATATTAAAAAGTTTTGAAAGACATTATTTGTTGATTAAATTTAACTTTTTTGAAATTAAAATATTTTGTTAATTATTGTAATGCCAATGTATGGACGATGTTTTTGGTTTCCCTTGGTGTTGGTGTTTAAATAAATAAATTCTGTGTCTGACCAACTCGTGAGCAGGCAAAATACAATTGGCCATGGGAAAAACATAGATTTCCTAAGTCCAAACCGCAGATTCTCATCGTTTGGCCTTGCGACTTGTTGATAGTGATGGCAAAAGCTAAACGAATTGGAAATTGCAATCGTTTAAATTGTATTGGGGCATCTGTCGGAGTCATAGGAATGGGTGGGAGAAGAACGTTTTCCCCTTTAAATTTGCCGCTTATAATATTTGCCTTGATTGCGTTGCGCATAATTTGTTTGATTACCAATCTGGTACCGTTGCATAAGCGAGGAGCGTTGAGATTTCTTAATAGAATAATTGGCGAACCAATTTTTAAACGCAATGTATGTGACGGTAGTCCAGGTAGGTCCAGTGAATTCAAAAACTCTGTTGGATAATTGACGATTTCGTTTTCTTCTATTACTGTATCGACGGATTTAAAGGAAAATGTTTCAGTAGAAAGCATGTCCTGGATTTTTATGTTGATTGCATCCACATCTACATTTTTGGCGGCCAATTTTTCGGGGCAACAGTAGTTAGGAATTCTTTATATCATATTAGATATAATTAGTTTAAATTAAAATTGTTACATATAATTACATATGATCTTTATTTTAAAAAGAACTGTAAGTGGTGAATATATTATATATTTTTCTTTTTCTTTAAATATGATTTTTTTGCACATTTATTTTAAGGCCTAAAGATTAATTATATATAACATAATTAAAAAAAATTATATGTAATATTATTTCATATATATATTTATTTCTAATGAGATAAGTACGGGAACAATGTTGTATAATAGATTAAGTCATTCTATATATGTATATATATAATTATCCAAAAAATCTGAAGATATAGTAATCAGTGTGTGCCTAAGTAAGATAAGCGATCGACTGCAACTCCGAGAGACTGGATTCAAATCCTGCAGAGGGCAAAGTTTTTTTTAAGACAACATTTTTTATTTTTGTATGAATTTAGATCTTACTAAATCCCAAAATATGTTTCTGAATTTTATTCAATCTACAATTTTTTTTTTTGGGGATCAATTTAGATCTAAATAAATCCCCAATTAAATATACTGGTGGATATAATTTGATCTGCCATTTCAAATATTTTTTTTTTTTTTTTTTGGAAAAAAATAGCAACACTAAGGAAGTTCTTCCAATTAATTAATGTATTGCTTTCATTGAAAAAGGGATAGAGAAAAGATGAAAGGTGATTAAAGATGAATGGCTTCAAATATGGCAACACAGTTATTGCGCGGGATGATAATTTTTACAACAGTTGTTGCCTGCCTGTCTGATGAAAAGTTGACGGAATTATTGAAGGATTTTAATTCATAGCCCTGTTTCCTTATTTTACTTCGGTGATGTTAAGTGCTATAGGAACACCGAAGAACGACGTTGTGATAAATAAAAACGCATACATATAATTTTTCTAAATTGATATTGCCGTTGCTGGGGATCGAATCCACAACCTTCTGTGTAACAGTCCAACGGGCTAACTTTTACACCATATCAGCTTTATTTACTCGGGTTGTTAAAATTTAATGCTTAACTAGTAAAAAGAACAACCAAATAAATGACAGCCCACATACAAATTAACCATGGTGAAATTTCGGAAAACAGTCCAAATTCCGGTTTGAGCACTAGTCCATAATCCCATACAATGGGAGTTTTTTAGTCAAATGAAAGTAATTTTTTATGAAGGCAATTTTTTATTGTTCAAGCTTATGTGAAGAATAATTAGGGAAAGATTATTTAATCGTGATGGAAAAAATTAATTTTTTGCTTCCAGATTTAAACTAATAAAAAATTGAAAATGGGTCCTTCCGAGTGCGCTTCAAAAAAGGTGGTTGCGGTACACATGTGCTCAAAATTCTTTTTTTAATACTACATAAATGCCAAATAATAAGCTATCAAATAAAAATTTGAATTAAACCATTTCGTAAGTATTTATGTAATTTTTTATTTCCTGCTAATTTGGATTTGTATTAATTTTTTTCGAAGCCCCTTTTTGATACTTTTAAAGAATAAATTATTGTCATGTAAAATATATTTCGAATTTCGCAAGTATTGAAAATGATCCCAATGAAATAAAGAACCCATGATGGCCAATTTGTATTAGTCCCCGAGGCTTTCAATAGAAATGAGTCATGTTTTTCTTAGAACTCTTATTTCTATTACATATTTAAATTTCACACAAATCGGATAATTTAACTTGCAGTACTCTTCCAGTAATTTACTTCTTATGAAGAAAGTTAAAAAATAATTAAAAATTCATAAGATTTTCAATAGCTTACAATTATATAAACATTTCAACATAAAATTCCAATTGATAGCTTAAGAAATACATTACATTATTACACAAAAAAAAAAAATCATTTAAAAAATTTCTGTTTAATATTTGTTTGGTAGAAACTCACATACGCGTATAACAATTCATATAATACGGGTGGCTAAGCTTGTGCTGGTGTTTGAAACTACCAAAAATGAAGAGCGTAGGCCGGTCTTATAGTATACCAATAATCTGTTGCAATATACAATTTTAAGTCTGAGCCCTCTGACCCACCCACCTTAACTCAATAATACTAATCAACTCCGAATCATTTGTTGGGTTGAGTTTTGTATATCAGACTGTTCGTCGGGGTTTTAAACTCATTTTAGAAAACTCTATCCCACACTATGTGGTATAAGATATAATGACTTTGTGCTAATGTTACTGCTAAAAATATTTGACCTAGATCCCATAGTTTACAAAAAACTAATTAAGGGCTTAATGAAGAAAGTATCTAACTCGATTTTTTATTTCTTTAGAGGAAAAGGAAAAAACTTAATCTAATCTGAAAAATTTTGGATATAAAATTTCTTTATATATTAATCATTATTTTTTTTTTTGTGATTTCCATTCGGGTTTGGTGAAAATTTGGATCGGGACCAATTATTTTTGCATAGGGGTGTCATAGGGTGGAAGTTTTCTTTTATAATCCTAACTCATTGCATCTTAATCCGTTCTTATGGTTTAGTGAAAAATAAGATCTTTTGATGATCCCAAATAAATTTTGAATTTGTAATTTAGATTTTAACAGGACATCAGTAATCGAGCTTTAGCTTTTATCTGAAAATTTAACTGACACATTTGTTGTTGGTTCCCATATAAAGTATGAATTTTACTGTTGGTTAAATTATTACAGGACATTTAGCAATCGGGCCTTATTTATTAAAATACTCTATTCGAAATTCTTGCAATTTTTACTAGAAAAAATTTTTTTCTTTTTGTAACTATGATTTTAAGAATTTCAAATCCGTTAAATTGTTAGTTAAAGATTGAAACAAATCACTAGAATTTAAACCAAAATTATAAATGTCAAATTTATATAGAAATATTTATGATTAATGTTTAACTTTGGTTGTTTTAAAAAAAAAAGTTACACGTCATAGACTTAAAAATTGTAAAATTTCATTGAAAATCTAATTTTTAGAAGTTCTTATAAAGAACTGCCTTAGAAAAGGAAAATCAGAACTAAACGAAACTTTAGAATCAATAAAAAATTTGTTCCCTAAAATTAACTTCGATTTTTTCTTGCTGGGACAATAAAGAATAAATTAAGAATTCAATAAAAATTTTAATTCAAACAAATTTTGATATGCAACATTTTTTTCAGTTTTAATTCAGTGTCTGTTGCTCTAAAGAAATAAAAAAAACGACTTAGAAACGTTTTACATTAAACCGATCGAAATTGTTTCACGGATTATGACTCGGATCTTACTACAGTATATCAGCAATTATACAATCAGCAATTCCGATTTTAACTATTTAACATGTTTTTGTTTGTTTTCATAACCGTTAGCTGTTAATTTTTTACATTAAAAAAACAACCTTTTTTCTGTATCTCTTTTCTGTTTTGATCTAATTTCTGTATTTGGTGTTGTAAAATTGCATGCATAAATTTTACGCCTATTTGCAGAAATGTACAAAAAAGTGTAGAAAAAAAATGTAATTGTTATATTTTTTTTTCAAATATTTGAATTTGTTTTTGGAAATTATTGCATTAAAAATACATATAAATAGTTTTTTTTAGTAATATATAATTGTTTGCAATTTTCTTGTTTGCCAACCATGTGCTTTTTGTTTTATTTATTTATTTATTTGTTGTTTAACTGCAATATATTTATTGGTATGATGTCAGTTTCTATAAGACTCACATGTTTCTTTATGTTTGATTCATACTTTTGAGTTTATTGTTTTCTTTTGGTATTTGTTTAGACATTTATGGACCCATACGCCACATATTGTTTGTTGTGTGTAACAACAGTTTTTTTTTTGTTAGCAATCATGTTCATTATCATTGGTTGGAAATCATATTTGGCATATAGATTTTTATGTTAAAATATATACAAATTGACAATTTAAATGGGTTACATTTACTGTAATAAATACAATGAAAAAAAAAAATTAAAGGAAATTGCTACAACTAAACAAAAGACTTAAGGCACAAACTTTTTCATTTTAAACAAATAATAAAGTGGTACAAGAATCGTTAGTTTAATTTAGTTGAAAGACTAAGATTTTAGTGGGTACAAAACGACTTCAGACCGAAGTTAAAATTTTATCCTTTTGAACTTATTTTGAAACTTCACACTCTTATTTCCAACATAATTGCGAGCTTAAATTTTGCTTAAAGACTGTTCCACTGCTCTATAGGAAATTGACGAGTTAAGTCCCAAATACATCAAAATAGATAAAATAAATCAGATACGATAAAACATCACACAAATCCCAAAAATAATGTCCAAAATTACCAAAAATTAGTGGTATTTGCACTTGCTTTTCGTTTTTAAATTCCGGTGGTCCACTCAGAGAAACAATTGCAAATGGGAAAAATTCTTTTATTGGGTGTTTCTAGAAAAATTAGACTTTTACTAAAATGTTAATGTTTTTAAAGAAAACTTTAAACAGTTTATCTTTGACTATTAAAGTGTACCGTGGCCCACAAAAGTCTATGTACGACCCCTAATTTCACAACTTAGGCATTTTGAAATCATATTAAAAAAAAGTAATGATACACTTTTGTTTCAAATGTTTTTTTATAAATGTAATACAAAAAAACTCTTTTTATTCCTAAACTTCCCAGCAAAAACATTACCATGCTATTGACTAGCTTAAATACGTTTGTTCGCGATGTTCCAAAAGAAATGAGTTCTCATTATCTACTCACTTACAAAAAACACAAAGTAATGAGTGGTAATTACTCTTTGACTTACAAACAGCTTACAAAAACAATTAAGCGAGTACATAGCCTCGTAAATTGGTTGACAAAAGTCTTAAAACGATATGTACACTAACATAAAAAACTTTGTTCTAGTATTAAAAGTTATTAGTTTTTATTGAAATTAATATTTCGTTGGGTCCGCGGTGGCATCTAAGACTACATGTAATCGTCTGGGCATCGAAGCCACTAAATTATCCAGCTCTGCGGACTTAATATTTTCCTCTTCTTCTTGAAGCTTTTCTATCTGCATTGGGGTCAATTTTTTCGAATATTTCTTTTTAGAATCTTTCACACGTGCTCAATTACATTTAAATCCGGGATTTGAGGTGGTGTGTACAGCTGTCGTGCGGCATGGTAAAGCAGCCAATCTTTGACAATTTGAGCCGTGTGCTTTTGATCGTTGTCTAGCTGAAATATCCAACTCAGATCAAGATTTAAAATGTCAACCGATTGTTTCAAATTTTATTCCAAAATGGATTTGTACAAATAACGATCCATATTACCCTCAAAAAACACTAACTTTCTTACTACAGAAGTAGCGACAGTATCCATTATGCTGCTTCCAACATGCTTAACAGTACAGACTAAATTCTTCGGATCCATTGCTGTATTTGTTTTTCACCATACTCTATCTCCTAAATATGTCCCTATATATATACTCTATCTCTACCATCACTTCCAAATATGTTATACTTCGACTCGTCAGTAAACAGAAAAACAATGTCTTTTTCAATATGATTTTAGGCGAAATTAAAACTAAGTTTGCGATTTTTTAGCTAATTTGAGTCTTTTTGGGAGGGGTTTTATTATTATTTAAAGTTTTTTGTACAGTTCATGGATGTACAATTATTTCCGATCTTGTTGCAAGGTCTTGGGTCAATTTTGTGGCATTTACTTTTGGTTCTCTGTCCACTTCTTTTATAATGAACGTCTCTACGACTTAGTATCTTGGGCCGACCACTACGCGGTTTGTTTTCAGCTGTACTATTTTTTAAAAGTTACTTAATATTGGTTGAACCGTAGACTTACTTAAATTTAATATCTTTGATATTTCACCAAAAGATTTTCGTTCATTTCGGCACTTAACAACTAAATTTCGAACATCAATTGAAATTTCTTTACCAGAAGCCATTACTACAATTAAATTTTAATTAAATTTGCATAAACTTCAACTGAATACTATTTTAAGCAAACTATTAACACAACAAGTAACAAATAAAAAACGGCACTTTTCTATTAGAAATAAATAAAGGCTTTTTTTTTAATGTACAATAGAAAATGATTTTTTAATGGTTTTTTATGAATAATCTTTAAAGTTTATATTGCAATATTTTTTTTTTTGTTTAAAGCAAAACTGCATGAGTACTTTTTTATTTAACCCTTTTTATCTTATAAAATGGCCTTAAACTTTACCAGTTGCTCACCAGGAAACTGATAGTACTTGTAGGCGTATGATTAATATGTTTAACTCGATATTACTTATACGTAGATATTTGTCAGCAGATAGTTAGAAACCAACTGGGGTTTTAATACGAAATACATACATTTTAATTTGGAATCATTTCGTTTGGCTTAGGCCAGGATTACCGGGTTGTATAAATGCAACGTATGCAGGCATGTAAGCAAATGTAAGCTATCAGTTGCTATCATGTTTTGACTGTTCTAATTTTTTAAGCAATTCTCAGATTTTTATAAGTCTCTGCTTATACTGAGATTCAGCTTAGATACTTTTTCAATTCCCTTCAGGATTTTTACAAAACATTGTAAAAATACAAAAACATTATTTGTTCGCTAATATCTTCAGACACACATAATCCATTTTGCTGAAAGACAATAATATGCCGGATTTATTTTTTGATTTTTTTTTTTTTGATTTATTTTTTTTATTAAAAATTCAATATTTGTTCTTTTAATTTAAAATAAATTATTTTTTCGTCTAAATTGAATGCTAACTCTCCTATATAATGTTAAAGAAAAAATTTAAATTTTGCAAAAATGCAACTCAAACAATTTATTTAAACTAAATCCAAAACGGATTTATCTATTTTTTAAATCCTTTTTTGATTTAGCTTAATTTAATTCGCCCATATTCACTTACGAAAAATTTAAATTTTTTCTTTTAAATTATTATAGCAAGAAATTTTGTAATACATATTAAAAAATTAAATATGGAAATTTTAACGAAACAAAATAAATCCATAAATAAATCCCTTGATTAAAAAACAGGTCTAATGTCTTGAATAATACACAATATCCATCGAAAATACATCCGAATTTTTTTTTTTTTTTTTTTTTTGAATGAATAATAAATACAATTTTTTCATAACTGTAAATTTCATAATATAACATATTTAACAGCATTCATTAAATTACAATAAATTTTAAAATTATGCATATCATCACTTTGTGTTTCTATTATTTTCTTATTTTGTATGTAAAAATTCCACAAATGAAAGTGAAATTTTGTTTACGTTTGAAGTGTGAAGATGGCCAAATGAAGTGGTTATCCGTCATAATTATATACAAATTTTAACAATACATTAATAATGTAAATAAATATTTAAAAAGTTAGTTATGAAAGTGGTTAAGTCACATTTTAGCATTTATTGATTTCTAAAAAAATATACAAAAATTTTTTTATTAAAATGTTTAAATATGCGTAAATTTTAATAAAGTTCTTGTGCTCTTAGTTATGCCGCTAATTATAAAAATACTTCCCGCAAAAATAAATCTGCGGATTTTAAATTCAATTTTCATGATATTTGACGATTTCGGTGCTTTTTTAAACGGAATTTTTTAAATAAATTTTTATTTTTATCAGACTTGTAAAAAAATTAAAAGCATCCCATTAAAAACAGTTTACATTATATTATTTAATATAACTATAGCTTGTTTCAAATTGCTTTGTATGATACTATGTATAATAATACATAATATTTGATTTTTTTAAAAATTTATATGAACCCATATCTATATATATTCTATTGTTTATTTCTAATCAGCTATAATTGAAAGTAATTACATTTGGTATCATATCCCATCATACATGGTAAGCAAATATGGTCATATAGAATCATATATGGTGTCAGGTCTGTTCGTATACAGTAACATATCTTAGCCTTTTGAGCCGTTTTCAAAGGCACCAAAATAAAAAAGTATATAAAATCAAAGGAGTTTTTTAATTTTTTATTAAATCTGTTGATATATTATATGTAAGAGCAAAAAAAAATTGAAATATATATGAACATACATGATTATACATAGACTTGCATATGATCATGGATGGTCATACATGGTCATATACTTTCAAACGTGGTTCAATATATGGCCATGCATGAAAAATATAAGAGAATATATGACCATATACGGCCATATACCCTCAAATTTCAGATCCGAACTTATATGGTTATATATGACATCATGTATGATCAAATACAAGCCCATGTATGGTCATGTATATGCATATATATTTATATTTTGAAATACATGCTTTCATGTATGAGCATATGTGGTTCCATGTATGAGCATATATGAAATCATGTATGTAAAAATCTAAATATATATGCATATATATGATTATACATGGGCTTGTATTTGATCATACATGAAAATAAATATGAAATCATACATGCGAATAAAAAGTTCATATATGGTAATGCATGATGGCATATATTGAAATATGTTACATATGTTGTTCCATCAATGATATATATTTCATTATCTGATTTTATGTATAATTATATAGAAATTCATATATGAATATCTATGATTCTATTTTTAAATTTTAACTAATATATGTTCATATCCGTATGTAGTGTGAAAAATCATTAACTACAAGATTCTTGGATATGCCAAAATTTGTCCCCAATTTTGAGATCCAATTAGATCTGATAAAATTAGATATAATGAGATCTGCTCAGATCTGATCTTTTTACACGAAATATCATTGATTTTTTAATAGGATACAAAATAACTTTTTCCGAGTACACAACGAAATAGGTATACATATATATAGTCATATATAACTTGATAAAAGTATATATATTAATATATATGGCTATGCTTAATTATTTATATTTATATCTTATACTTCTTTTTATAAAAAATCCCAATATAGTTCTATTACTTTTTTTGTATAAATATATATGTGCAAATTTAAACATCATGATCCGGCTCGTTATGAGTCAATAAATTCTGGCATGTTGCATATTGAGGGATAGGTTTAACATATTATATGTTCTGGTCCGATAATATTTTAGTGAAGAAATAACCAAATGAATGCTGCTATGTATAAAAAGATATGATTTGCTGCTCTATAATCTGGAAACTTTAAGCCACAAACAAAAAAGTGCATTACCCCGGAAATTAAAAGTATTTCCATTATTAAAAAAAAATCCATATTTAAAAAAAAAAAAAAATTCGTTTGAACAAATTTACATATTTGAAAAAAATTTCTTAAATCAAGGATTATTTCAAATAATATCAAATTATGTTAAAATTTATATAAATTGAAAAACTTAGATTAATTCATTTTTCAGACCAAATAATATGGGATGAGATCTCACGGGACGCCATGAGAGAAGATTAAGTATATGGCATACGTATCAAATAAGATATGATGTGATATGGAATTGTACATATGACTATATATAATTATACCAGAACTTTTCTCATCGACTAATACTGTAAACCAAATTTTGATATACATTTATAATGTGTTACCACTCGAGATTACGAAATTTAGCATATATTTTTTGATATGAATGGATTAGATACCAGATATGATCCTATGTATCCAGATCTGCTTATATCTGGCCAGAAATGTCTGAAAATAGATCTGATTAGAGCTAGCCAGATCTATTTAGACCAGATCTATTTACACCAGATCTATTTACACCAGATCTATTTACATTTAAACATATCTATTTAAATTTAAACAGTTGTCATGTGCATAAACTCGCTAATTTCTTTGAAAAATTCCAATAAAATTAACGAAATGTATTTTATTTAGCTTGTTTTAGTCAAATATAGTTAAAAATGTTCACTCTTAAAATGGATAAGTCCATTTAAAAATGGTAAACTCACGATTTTTGTAATATATATGTATTTGTGTTTGAAGTGAAAATAAATCTAATGCCCCCAGATAAGAACTGTACAAAAAAAAAAAAAAAAAACATTCCACAAAGGTTCCAATTTACAGTTTCATAATCACTAAAACAAAAAACCTTTTATACATCAAATTAAAGAAAAATGGATTTATACCAATTTCAAAATAAGCCCTTTATTAACAACTATGTACTATGAACATAAATAACTGCTAATGTGGGAGAGATAAAAATATGTTACAAAATAAAAATAACTATGCATAACATAACGTAACAAATTTTTGACACATAAAAAACACAGATTTCTATCAATGGAAATAATAGAAATACTCTGTTTAAACTTTTAACAAAAGCCAGAAATATATATTAAAGTTTTTAATTTGAATAAAATAACTATAAAATATATTCATAGCATTAAGCAAAAAATCTACACACAGAAAGAAGTAATTTGAAATCAAGCAAAAACAACAATCAACTAAATACAAACAGCTTTAAAATCATACTAATGTTGTTTTCTTTTTTATTTCCATATGATTCTATTTAAATTATTAATTTTAATACAAAAAAAGTTTCTTTTAACTAGTTAATTTTAAAATTAAATAGTTATTTTAAAAATGATTAATAGTTAATTTAATTATTAATTTAACTATAAATTTTTTTCACTGTATAAATACTAGATCTAAAGAAAAAGTATTACTTTTTTCATTAACTAAATGAGTTTGCAAATTATTTAAGATTTTTTTTTTGTTTTACTAAAGGAAGTGTGTTTTATTAAGTTTTTGTGTAATATGAATATTGATTAATTTTTATTTTTTACTTTAAATATAAAAAAAAAACAAAACATTATATGTTATATACAAATAAGGAAGTTGGTTTATCAATAAAGTCATACCAATAATGTTTTCTATAAAAAAAAAAATCATAATTTTATTTATGAACATTAACCATAGTTTTATGTTGTTGTTGCGTTTATAATATGATTTATTTCACAATAAAACTAAAAAGACCAACCACAAAGTCAATGCTATTATTGGTTTTCATATTGTTGTTGTTGTTGTTGTCATTTTTTACATTATGACATTAGATATTATTACATTATAATGGCAATTCAATACAAAATCATTATCACATCAAGAAATAGCTATAAAAATATTAACAATTAGTTAAACCATGGCAAAATTAAATTGAAAAGGGTTAAAATTATCAGTATTTTTTTTTTAAATATTTCTAAACAAAATTGGTGTTTAAGGGAATTTAAATATGTATTGAAATCATAGTATAAATGGGTTGACTGAAGACAACAAATGTCGTCCAGATCAATTTAGTTAAACGACAAACAACTATCGATATTTTTTGACGTTTGGAAAAAAGGAAAGTTAACCAAGAATTTGGTTGTATTTGTTTTGTTATATTTTTTTTATCATTTCAAATAGTTTTGCATTAATTTTGCTTTTAGACATTAATTCTTTTTTATTTATTTTTCATCTCCCATCTAAAAATCGAAATATATGAGCATACATGATCATACATGGGCTTGTATATGATTATACATGGGCATACATGGCTATATATGTCCATACATGATCTCATATATGATCATATATCTTCGGATCCGAAATTTAAGGTATATGGTGATATATGTGCATATATTATCATACACGCTCATATATTATTCATGTATGCTCGTATATGATCATATACGTCCATATACCCTCAAATTTCGGATCCGAAGATATATGATCATATATGATATCATGTATGGTCATATATTGAACAATGTATGGACGTATATGACCATGTATGCCCATGTATGATCATATACAGGCCCATCTATGATCATGTATGCTCATATATATTTCGATTTTTAGATGGGCTGACAAAAAAATAAAATGGCCACAAGGTACGAATTTTTGCAACTCTGTTCTGATACCTAAACCGAATTAAGACAACAAATATGGCAACAGTTTGGCAAATATTTTAAGTGTGTGCTAGTGTGTCGCCGCGAAAATAAAGTAGATTATATTAATCGCCGAACAAAATGTCGACATTATGCTTTCCATACACTCAACGAAAAAGCTTCATCATATTTTTAAAAAATATATATAGAAAAACTTAAAATATTTTTAGATTTTCGTCCAATACACAGTTGTGGAAAACGGTCAAAACCCCAAAACTTATATATATCCTTATCTAAATTTACAAAATTTGGTTCGTAGGTTAAGAATATAATATCTGAAATAGAGATGGACAAGTGAGCGATTTTTAACTTACGCACGATCACGAACCAAAAATAAAAATCACGCACGAAAATTTTTTTCACGCGATAGAGCGTGACTAATTTAAGTTTGTGCATACGCTCACGAAACAATCACGTACACGAAATACTCACGCTACAAAAATTCAAAATTTTTCAAAAAAATTAAACAAATTTCCTATATATAGTGGCTATGAATTTTGTTGTAGTGGCAAGGTGGCTAAAAGACTACACTCACCATAAAAGTCTGTAATGCCAACTAAAAATTTTGCTGTTTTTACGGGAAATTTTGCTAATTTGAGCACAGCGGTGTTTTTGCTAATTCTAGCAACACATCTCTGCTGACGTGTAGTAAAATGAAATTAGTAAAAAAAAAATAGTAGCCGCCACTTAATATTTGTAAACTTATTATAAAGTGAATTTAAAAATCAGTTTGCTAAAATCAGAAAAAAATACCAAATATTATTAATATTATTACAATAAAATTAGAATAAAAAATTAGTAAGTGATACTAATTTTTAGTGAATTGCTGTAAACTCAATGAATTGTAAAAAAACAAAATTTTAATTTATAAAAATATGATTAAAATGCACAAATTAACTCGATTATTTTTAGATACACTTGTTAAACTTTAAAGCTGCTACATTCTTTTGAAATTGCCTTATGAATTTGAATGTAAAAATTAATATTTTTTTTATTTTATTTATATATTTTAGACAAAATTAAAAAAAAAATTATCATTTCGTTTTAATTTGCTAATTTATAATTTTAATTGTTTTAAGGGCCAGTTTTTAGAACTAAAAACGTTTTTAGTGCTATTTTAAGTGGATTTGTGGACATGAGTCGGTTGGGAAAAATATATTCGCTGCCGATACCTTTTTTCAACCTATCTTACATTTTAAGACAATTTAAGTTTGTATGTGTAAGTTTTAATTATTAGAAATAACATTTCCTTCAATATCCAATTTTTTTAAATTAGTAGATTTATTGCTAATTTTAGCAAATCGTTTTTTAAAAATTTGTGAAATGATTTCTGAAGTAAGCAATAAAATTTGTAAATATTCTGTATTACTAGATAATATTTTTTTTACATAAATTCAGTACAAAAATTTGTAAGTGTCAATGTCAGATTTTTTATTTAAATTTTCTATATCAATAGTCATAGGTTGATAATTCGTAACAGACAACGAATTCGTAACTGACGAATTTTAATAATTCCTCCATCTCATAAAAGTCATTTGGCATTGTTTTCTTAAGTAAAATTGTTTGATACAGTGTAGTTAGCAACTTATGACCATCGGGGTTCAACTCAATATATTTATAGGCAAATAAAGGTGCAAAGTACAAAAAGTGCATTTCGGCATTTTGTAAAACTTTCATTATTTCACATTCAGTAATTGAGCCTTATTTTTTAAATTACTTTATTTGATATTCCAATCAAAGTTTAGTACTTAACCATAGTTATGAAGATCAATTATTATGAAAATATCTATTATTAACATTTAACCTTCATTATTTTTTAAATTAAATTATCCGTCATAGATTTGAAAAGAGCTAAATTTAATTAAAAATCACATATTTGGAAGTTGTGCAAAAGAACTGATTTAGATTGGGAAGATGTGAACTAAATGATACTTTGGAATCAATGAAAAATTTATTCCTTAAGAATCGCTTCCAATTATTTTTGCTGGGTTGCTTTTGTAGTTGGAAGATACAAGTAAGAAATTTTAAAATTAATAAATTTAAATATCAATTGTGATGCATTATAAAAGTGTTTGCATGATTTGAAGTGTAAGCTCACGTGTGGAACCAAAATTTTTAAAAAAAATCGACCATTAATTTTTTTTTAGTTTTTGCCGTTTTTTTACAAATATGCAATGTAAGGTTTCACAGTATTTATGAAAGATAAAATATTTAGAAAAATGGGTATTATATAAGTGAAATAATAAGTGAGGATTTCAAACTTTCATACAAAATGATGCACTTATGACAGTTTTATTGTAATTACTATTGGTGTTGTTAATGACATGTTTCATAGACATTTATGACATTTTTCGATTGGACTAAAATTGAAGAAGTTTTTCTCTGGTTGTTCGCTCAATGTAACACTTCATAAATTGTAAATTGATGGCATGTTCCTTCATGCAGGGTGGGGAAAAAACCATCATCTGATTTTTTTTGCACTATTACTTTTATTTAAAGTGAAAACTCATTTAGTTTTGAACTGATGATGCTATTCCCACTTGTAACTTTTTTTTTTAATTTATTTTAGCAAATTATGTCCAACAAATGGCCAACGTCAGCGTTAGTGCAAATTTGAGATCTTTTGACTAAATTTTCCATAATTCTGCTAATTTAATTTGTGGTTTTACCATTTCATTAAGAAATGGTGTATGAAAACAAGAAAAAAAATCATATTTTTTAACCACATTTTACACAGTCAATGCAAGACTAAATACAAATACAGTAAAAATTTCCAATACCAGACAGTCTCAATAGCGGACATGTATCTTTAGTAAATAAATGGCTTCATTAAGAAAATAAACACTGAATAGCACTTAAATAGCTCTCAATATTAAAAAATATTTTAAATTTTTTTTTTTTGAAAAATTTTAAAAAATATTTAAGAGTTATTGCTTTAAATTTGTATGCCAATAGCGAAAAAATCCTTTGCATTCGTTGCTGTCCATTATTGGTGGTTTTCACTGTTTTTGTATATTTCATTGTAAAAACTATGAACAAAAGTAGTACATGGTCTTCTACTCTAATGGTGTTTGATTTTTTGTTTATTGTTAGACAGACAGATAGATGTAAAGACAGACAAACAGACAAACAAACTTATGGAGCATCATTTTATCATTTAATACCTTACAATATGTTTAACTGATGTTTATAATTTTAAATGTAAGCTGAAATTGATATAAGATTAATATTTTTCTTAAATTTAAAAATAACATTTACAGCAAAAATAATTTTTTTTACATATTTCTAAAAGAATTGTAGACTAAACATTTTTCTTTTTAGATTTTATTATCAATATGTATGTATATAAAAGAAATTCTAAAAGTACAAAAAAGTTATTAATAAGATCTTAGAGTCTTAAATTTATACAACCCAAATATTTACTTAAAAAATACTTTTTATATACCTACACAAGGAAAGCAGATTCATTGTGATAACCAAATTTTTTGGCAACCGAATGGTTTGGTGAGAGCCACCGATATATTTCTTTGTAACAGAAACTCGGTTAATACAACAAAATTTCTGTTAAAGCTAAATATTTTAATTGTGTCAAGAATACTTTTGATAATTCAGTTGCTGCAACCAAATCATTCAGTTGGCAAGGAATTCGATTGTCACAATAAATCTATTTTCTCTGTGTATATTGCAAAGTTATACATACTTCCCAATAAACCACAAAACGATACAGTACAATTAATGATATTAAATTTCATATAATTTACAATATCTTTTTTACAAATAAACTAAAAAAAATTAATAATAATAATAAAAAATAAATACAATACAATACAATACAAAAAGAGATAATATTAACAAATTACTAATTTCTCAGGAATATAAATTACTGCTCCATAAATATATAAATTACTAAAACCATATTTCCATAACTGTATATTTTGAGTCACCCTATTCAAACACACGGTGTACTATAAAATTCATCATGAGTTTGTAGTGCACCGAATATTGGTGCAGGATGACTTCAAATATACTGTTATGAAAAACCTTTCGAATGATTTAACTTTTATACATTTTTTATACATTTTTCAGATATATGTAACAGTTATATAGAGTTGGGCTTTAAGATTATGACAGTCACCCTGTTTTAATACAATTTGATCTATAAATTCTCAAATTTAACCAACTGGGGCTTAAAACTGCTTTCGAAGGGTATGAAGGGATGAAAAACTAAAAACATTACAATGGATTCTGTTTTTTTTTTGGCAGAGTCAAATCTGAATTGAGATCTTATGAGCAAACTTGAATTTGACTGGATTTTGGTGTTTGTGTTAGGTTTTTGGCTTTGATATTTTCTAACATATATACTAAAATATTTTGGCCAATATTTTTGCAGAACCCCTCTGTTAGGGGTGTTATTTTACGATTTGTTTCAATAGAGCCAAAAATTTGCGTAATCTGGGGGGGGGGGGGGGGGAGTTAGAGGGTTTATATGTTCTACAAAAATATTTAAGTTAATATTTGCTAAAAAGTTGCTGAACATACCCTACACCTCAGATGTAATGAACACATTGTTTCATATACCGACATGCTGCACGAACAGGCCAAAGGGGGAACTTTACCCCACCCTCCCCCTACGTAAAATAAAATTCCAATGTGATCTTTCAAAACGCCGACACACGTACGCTTTTTTTATGTCTCCCCTATCAGAATCCATTGTCAGAACCCCGTAATTTTGAAAAAGTTAGTATTTGTTGTACAGTGTAATTCAATACCGGTGGTTTTAAATTTCGGAACATATTGAGAAAAAAATTTTATTCTTTTTTCTAAAGATTTTCTTCTTTAAATACAGTTTTAACCACCCTGAGGGAAAAGGAACTATCTCAGGACACGTGACCGGTTCATTGTGATAGGGACCGGTCACGGAGCCGAGTTTTTTAAAATGAAAATTGACCGGTCACTTTAACATGGGTTTGCTCTAGGAGGGGTTAATTGTCCTCTGAGACATGCCACGAGACTGTTCTTAAAGAACATGTCTCACAACTATCGCTAAATATGTTTTTTAGGTTCTTTGGGCAAATGAACATGTCATGATTTTAAAACTATTCGCGTGGTAGGTACTTTAGGTTCCGGTCCTTTTTTTCACCTATCTCATGGTATGTATTTTGGTAACTAGTCCAGTTTTCACCTATTACGGCACAGTAATCAAAAAGTATCATTGCAGTGGAAAAAGCCGATATCTCAGGAAATTAAAATTTTAAATATCAAATTTCTGGGCGAATGATTCTGAAAAGAACACTAAAATGGAGATTTCCCCCGTTTTTTCCCTACCTGCAAATATTTTTTTAAAAAATGGATGTCTACGCCGTAAAAGGATTAGGGGACACTTTTTCTTTTTCAAACACTATTTTTTGCATCTTCACACAGAGAAAATTTTTGTCAGTTTCCAAGTAAAATTCAGTTACTACTAAAATTATACACTCACAATATATTTTCCGTTACCGACTGTAGTTTATTTAAAAAGTAATACGTAAATTTTGTTTTTAAATGAAGAATCAATTGAAAATTATAGAAATATATTTTTTAACTATTTAAATCAGTAATTCAAAAAACAAACTATAAAAATTTACAAACATTCAGCAGGAGTTCTAAAAATATAAATTCATATAATTCCTCTTTGTTTTTTTTTTTTACCAAAATAGTTTGTATACAAAATTATTTCAATAAAAATTACAAGAAATTATTAAAATATATTTACATACAAATAAAACAAAATTTTCAATGTGAAAAACAAACCACAAAAATCGTTTTTGTTTTCCACGTTTTGTCAGTTAAAAATTGATGGTAATTTTAAACAACTTTCGATTGCTTTTACCACACTTGTCGATTATTAAACTATGATTGAAAATAAACCAAAAAAAAAAAAAAAATGGGCTGAATATAATAAAAAATCAGTGGTGCTCTTTTTGATTGTATTTTCGATTAATTTTATAAGTATTTTATATTATTTTTAACGAAATAATATTGTGAGTGTATGGTAAGAATTTATCAAACATTTTGAATTGTTTAAAAAATATTTCTGAAACAACACCAAACTTTCAAATCCTAAATGTTCATATTCCCGGATCGCAACCCCGAGTCAACGAATTTTTTGTAACTTTATTGTTCTATATTAAAATAATGTGGGGCACTACATAGAGCATAAAAGAACCAGTGGTAACAAAAAAAATATTGACCACATAAACATAATTTATTTCGTGTATCTGTCTTTTTTATCTTGTAGTTAAATTCTTAATACTTTTTAATGATATTTAACAATTTTTATTGATTATCTTGCATATTTTTCTTTTTTCTAACAATATTACAACTTTCATCTTAATTGTTTATCAATTGCTTATTTTTTTTTCATTGACGTTTAATTGATTATAATTTTTTTTTTATATTTTTTTCTGTATTTCTAAAGCGCGTTTGGTTATTTAATTACAATTGCTTAATGACAATCTTAACTTATGTTCAGCAATTTGTTACGCATACCTGTGACAACTATTAAGTAGCAGATATTTATGATAAATCACTTATAATATAAATGAGAGAAAAAATTCAATTAAATATAATGAATTGAAGTTATGCTGTCGGCATAGAGGAAGTGTTGACAAAAGTTGCTTTAATATATATACTTGAGAATATAAAATTTGGTTTAATTTTTAATTAAGTGGTTGGTTGATAACTCATTCAAACTGACTCAAAAACTGGTTGTTTTCAAATATATTTAGTTTGCGATTGATAAATTCCTTACAATGATTGTAAATTGAAAAGTTGAAAAGAACAAAAGTTCTTTGGTTTGGTTTTAGTATGAGTGGCGTATTAGATAGTTATCAATTATAATCATTCATTATTATGTGTTTTATGGTTTAATGTAAATAAAATTATTTAAATTGATTTATGTTGCTCTTTAGATATTAAAACTAGAAATCACAAATTCCTTTTAAAATCTAAGCCCCTTTTTAATTATTTATGGATAAATAAATTAAATATATAGTCACGTTATCTTTCTTTGAAAGTGACCTTGCATAAACCATATTCATACAATATTTCTTATAGTCCACCAGTATGCCATGAAATGCATACTAATCAACTTAAGTCTTAAATGGAAACAAACATCAATACCATACCTTCTTAAATTATTAAGTATTTAAATACTAAAAATATCCATTTTCATATATATTTTTTTTTAAAATAAATTGTACAAAAATATTGAAATATGTCTTAACTTACGTGCATAAATTTTTGTAACATTTTAACGAAAGTATAAATATATTATTTGTTTTGATTGCAAACATCAAACAAATTCTAAATAGAATCTCAATTATCATTTTATTGGTTGATCTTTTTCTTATGTAGAGAATTGAATTTTGTAAATTATTTGTTTTTAATACTGTAATAAATGCTGATCTTCATGTCTCGTTTGCTTGCAAACAAATTGCAAATTACAATTTTATTGATGCCTAATAAATATTTTCTTTTTATATACATATAATTTGAAATTTATGTTTTTATGCATAAGCATGTAAAAAAAGTATGCATTGAACTGTTTTTAATAAGAAATGATGTAATTTTAAAGAGAATAGGTAATGAAACTATTTTTGTTTAATAATGAAAATTTTATAGAATATATCGATGGTCACAAGTTGACAACGCAAGCCAAATGATTTCTTTCAAACGACTTCTTCTTTTAAAAAATGTTCATTGCCATTGAAATTTCATTACTATTAGTTGAAGCAAATGCAAATGGGGGAAATTTTTGTGTTAGAAAAAGTATTACTAATGATTAATGAAACTGTAATTGTGCATAGAAAGCTTAAAATTTAAAAGAATTCTATATTTTCTATTACAGTCGAATCTAGTTTTGCGACCCTCAGTTTGCGCCCTACTAAAAAAATAGGGAGAAAATTGATATACAATTATTCAAGCTGTTTATCGGAAATTTTTTTCGCGCGATATAAATATATTTTTTTATATAATATTTATCGCACTATAAAATTTTAAAATTTATTTTCCTACTCCGAAAAAATATTTCGTACAAAAAAATTTCTCTCTCGAAATTATTTCCAAAACAATTATTTCTTCAAAATTTTTTGATCGAAAAATTTTCCGAAGAAAATTGTTTTAACTAAAAAAAAATTTACACTAAAAATTTGCAATTCGCGGTAATAAATGTATATTTTTAAATCAACAACAGAAATACGCACGTCTAATTGCTGTCTGATTTTCCTCAATTTTTTACCATATTAGTTGTAGACACATATGTCACAATGATTGTATTGAAAACCATATAAATTAGAAAATTGGAGTTAGTGGCAATTGAGGGAAAAGTGTAAAGTGTTTAAAATTTTACCATAAATAATAAAAATGTATAATTGTCTTACATTAAATGATTTAGTAAACATAAAAATTAATATAAAGATTAAAATCGGGCATGCCGTCTGTATGATACCCAAGTTAAATTTGGGTCAAATTTCGGGAAGCGGTGCGAGTTCTGGAAATGTGAATGCAATATGTGACAATATTTAATTACATATCGATTTATGTATGAGAACATACCCTGCGGGAAAAAAGGGGTCAGTTGGGAATTAGGACCTGTCCCGGGATATGTGAAAACTGAACCGGTTCCGAAAATACTTATCACGAGATAGGTGCAAAGATGACCGGTTCCTAAAGTACCTATCACGTGACCGGTTTATAAGTCACGACATGTGTTTTTAGATCATTCCTGTGACATGATATGATTATAGATACATAATCGTATACGTCTATACATACCCAGCAAAAATAAATGGAATTGATTCTTAAGGAATTAATTTTTCATTGATTCCAAAGTATCGTTTAGTTCTGATTTTTCTCTTCTAAGGAAGTTCTTTTTCACAACTTATAAAAATGTGATTTTTAATGAAAGTAAACACCTTTCAAATCTATGACGCTACAAAAAGTAAAAAAATTATTGTAGTAAAAGTTGCTGAATTTCCCGCTAAAATTTAACGAAAAGTAAAACTCAAACAACAACAAATGTGTCAGTTAAATTCCCAGGTAAAAGCTAACGGGAGATTGTGAAACTGAGGCTAAGGTTCGATTACTGATGTCCTGTAGAAATCTAAATTACAAATTCAAAATTTATTTGAGAAGAACAAAAGATTTAATTTTTCACTAAACCATAAGAAGGGCTTTAGATGCAATGAAAAAGGATCATAAAAGAAAACTTCCACCCTATGACAACCCTATGTAAAAATCATTGGTTCCGATCCAAATTTTCACATCACCGGAATCAAAATCACTGCTTCTTTTTCTCTTCTTTTGCTACTTTTTTTTTGCTGGGTAGTGGAAGATATGATCATAATTGATATCATATATGACCATATATCTTTGGATTCCACCACATATCTTCTAAATATTCCACGAAATATCGTGGCACATACATAATATATATGCACATACATGATCATACATGGGCATACATGGTCATGTACGTAAAATCATGGTTCAATACATGATCTACATGATCTCATATATGATCATATATCTTTGGATCCGAAATTTGAGGGAATGTAGCCGTATATGATCATATGTGGCATACATAAATAATATATAATCATATATATTCATATATAACCATCCAAACATATATAATCATATATGAGATCATGCATGATCATGTATTGAACCATGCATTCACGTTTATGACCATGTATGCCCATGTATCATCATGGCACGATATATGGTCATATATGTGATCATGTATAGTCATATATTGAACCATGAATGTACGTATATGATCATGTTTGCCCATGTATGATCATATACCAGAACATGTATGATCAATGTCTATTTCGACTTTTACATGGAATGTATCATTTGTGAGCTGCATCATTTATATGCACATATCACCATATACGGCCATATACACAGAAATTTCGTACTCGAATAGATATCTGATGGAGAGTTAGTGATCTTTATGAAACTTTTTAGCTCGTAGCCCTGTTATGTTATTTAATTACTAAAGTAACACCAAAGAAGGGATAGAACTCTTCTGTTCAGTTCAACGCTCTAACCACACATCGCCCACAATTTTAATGTAGTTTAGTTAAATATCATAATATCGTATGGTGAATGCAATTATTTATCATATTTTCTCACTAGGTCCTTAAAGGTGAATAATATTTTATATTCACCTGCAATTTTTTTCATTTAAAAAACATTTTTTCTCGACAAATATATATATTTTTTTCATTAAAAAATTCTTTTTTAGCACAAAAATATTTTCACATCCACAAACGATTTCACTTAATTTAAATATTTTATTTCTGGCATTAACACTGTGGACGACATAAAAAACTCAATAAAGCCGAATTTTATAATTTTACAGATTTTTTGGTATTTTTGATTTCTGATAAGGGATAATTTTACGATGTTTTTAAAAAATTTTACTACTGATGTATATTTATAATAAATGCTTATGAATTTTCTAGCAAATGCTTTGATTTATTTTTTGTTAGTGAAGAAGTTTTTAAGTAAAATATATGTTTGGTAAAAATTTATATTTAATTTTATTACTTTTGACATTATTGGTCTGTAGGCTCTAAGATTTACACAAAAATTTTAACAATTTTTGCCATATCAAGATTTAAGAAAACTTATGAACATCTTTGGCTTTGGAACTTGTGTGCTTCATTTTATTGATTCAATCTAGAAGATTTCGAAGCCATATTCATAATAAAACTTAAAAAAAAACTTAATCTTAACTCAGGCATACGCATTTCCATCAACTGATTAAAATCAAATTGAAAAACAAGTTTTTAGCTTAAGTCTTTTGATATACTTATTATTTGTATACTGAAAAAAAAACACCTACTCATCTGCTCTACATTTTTTCATAAAGATGCTTGATATATTTAATGAAAAAAAAAAACGCTTTAAAATAAAAGTAATAAAAAGTATAACCTTAGCAAAATAAAAAAATGACACTAATTCAAGTATTTTTTTTAATGTATTTTATTAGTATAATAACCTTGAATATTGTACAAAGTCAATAGTAAAAAAACGTTGGTTTTTACACAAAAATGTCACTTAAAAACTTAAAGGTTCTATTTTTTTATTTTTGATATTTCAACGCACTTATAATGTAAAATGTTGTTTTTTTTCGTGTTAAGTATGTCAATTTTTTTGTTTATAAATTTTCAAAGTCAATGTGTTGCAGTGTTTTTATTCAATTTTTGCATGTTTGTTATAAAACATTTTTGCACTTGTGCCTGTTTTGTTCATTGCTGTGTTAATGTCGCATTTTAATTAAATTTTTTATTTGTTTTTAAAATTTGTAATTTTTTTTTATCATCTAATGAAAATGTTGTCATACAAAAATTTAGTATGCGTACAGAGAAGTATTTTACAAATGGGTGGGTGTTAATATGGCCATGCACGTGCATGACTTTGTAATAATACAATTTGTTTATTTGGATGGTTTATGACTAAGTGTGGGTAGAAGATTACCTAATACTTAGTTTTTGTTTTAATTAATATAATTGGAAAATTAATTTTCAAATATGTAGAAAAAAATAGTGTTTATTTCTTAAGTCTTTTGTTTTAATAAGAAGTAATTAAAATACAAACGATTTCACTAAGATTTACTTTTTCACTAAAATTCAATTGCAAATCAAGTTTTAGTCCAGCATTGCATTTAAAAAAAACAGCTAGAACTCAATTTCATTTCTATAGCATTGGCAAAAAAGGGGTAAAGAGATTAAAATTTAAAGTGTTATTGTTAAATAAATAACCGCTAGAAATTGAGATATATTTGAAAAACTTGAAATATTAAAAAATTATTGTGTTAATATATTTTTTTGGGGTGTGGTCCATAAATTAGAAAAAAATTTAAATAGAGTTTATTTTTTAAGTCGTTTGTGTTTTTAATTATAAAGCATGTATTACAAAATTTTAAAATGACTTCAATAAAATCGACATTTAATTCAAAGCCTGTTTGTGAGCAACATAAATCCAAACTCATTTTGAAAACCTAAATTTTGTCCTAATCTTTCTCTAAGATCTTATGAAAGCGTGTTTGGAATTTTTTTACAAAATCAGGATTTTTATTGCTATTTTTCGTTTAGAATTCGAAAAAATTTTTAACATCAATTTGTTTATTTTAAACTAGTTTATTACCTTAAATTGTAGAATATTTTGTTCTTTTTTGTTATTTCTTTTGTTTATTTTTTTATTCTGTATATTTAAAATTTTTGCATTTCTTGCCTCTTCCTCTTATTTGTTAAATGTTTTGACTTGTAGCAAAGAGTTCAAGGTTAATGTTATTTGTGCAAAATATATTTAAAACAGTCTCTTTAGTTGTTGTTTTCTTAATACAGAGTTCAAGGTAGTTTAAATAGGTTTTATAATTAAAATTTTTAATGTTTTAAAAGAGGCATATCTTAGAGGATTATAAAAAAAATACTTCATAACTTTCTTTATAACCATAGCTTATATTTAATTTTTTTTTGTATCGATTTCTATTAGAAATTGTTTTTTAATGGAAGAAATCAAACTAATTTCAATTCAATTAATACTAGATTTTTGAGAACGGAATTTATATGGATTTTTTTTTATAGATTTTTGTAAATTTTAAAATCAAATTCTTTCATATAAATAGTTCTCAGAATTCGTGAAGTTTCTTTCTAAAAAATCGTGTTCAAGATCTTCTTTAAGCACATAGTCTGAAATTATATATAGCTAGAAAAAAATACTCTAAAAGAATTATGTATAGGGTTCGTTATCGAAATATATATAGATATACATACATGGTCATGTAAATGATTATCTTTGTTCTAAGTTAGACTTAAGTATTTCTGATACTAAATTTAAAAATTGTTTAATTAAATTGTTATAATTTATTTAACTTTAAGCTGCTAGTCTGCAGGGATTTCATTGCATCCATAGACTGAATAAAGAAATAATAATAATATATGTGCATACGTGATCATATACGACCAATCATACTTCAATATATGACCATACATGATCCCATATATGATCATATATTGTATCTTCGAAATTAAAATTTAAGGGTCTGTATATTCGCATATATGACTCTTGAATGCTCATATATAACCATACATGATCATATATGTTCATAAACTCAAAATTTCATATCAAAAGATATATGATTATATATGAGATCATATATAGACGTATGTTCATATACAATCCATTGTATGATGACGCATGTTCAAATATATTTCGAAATTTTACATGGGTTTCAAAAAAATCATTGTTCTTAATTAGCTCAACCTAGCTCTAGCGTTAACATTTTACTTTGGTCCATATTGAGGAGCTACCTAAAAAATGTTTAATCCATCCTCCCACTTTATTTTGTAAGCAATGTCCGCCCCAACTTTAAAATTTAATTTTTACAAAATCTCCTTCACAAAAATTTAGCGTCTAATTCAAAAATATAATATAATGCTTCGGGCAGTATTGGGTTTAAAATGGGTTTAAAGATTTTGCATGTTTGGTATTTTTAAAAGTAATTAAAAATTATTTACTGCAATAAAACCAGATTAAGAATTAAACAGAGAGTATGGCTGTCTAAATTTTTTAACTCTTTCTATGCAATATTAATTAGCTAACATAGAAGAATGGAAATTACTAAACATAGCTACAGTTATTAAGTAAAGACGCAACAAATGCTGATGTAGGACGCATCTATTCAGTAGTGTTCAAAAATATTTCCTGTATATTCTCCATGATTACAAAAAATAGAATTTTTCTATATATTTTCTTTCAGTAAAACTGACCGATGTCTGTTTTTGCATACACATTGAAATATATTTTCAATAATTGTGATATAATGAGTGAGTTTGTGAACTTTTTTTTGACAGATACTTTTCATATAAAAAACTTATGCGGTGACGTGTCCTGGTATAGCTCCTTTTCCTGCAGGCATGATTCTGAATGCACTGATTCAATACCGAAAAATCGAAAAAATATTTAAAAATAAAATTTTGTTTAAAGCAATAATATGTATGTGGAAAATAATATAAAACTCGACAACTTAATATTGCCTTCCACGAGTAAAATTATTATTTAATATGGAGATATTTGTCGCTACTCTCTTAATTTAATTGGAAACAAATTCCATGGCGACATCTAAGACAAAAAAAAAATTAATGTATCAATTAAAAGACGCGAAAAATTTTATTTCCTAATTGTAGCCACATTTTCTCATTCTTTTTAAACAATTTGGTGTGTCTACAGTATTTATGTGCTCTCTCCTTAAAAATATGGGTATATGTACGTATAAGTTATACAAAAATTAATAAAAATATTAATCATACGCAACCTATATTGGATATCTTAACAAAGATTGTTTATTTTCTTCAGAAAATGAAAAATTTATTTGATTTATTGAAAAACAAGTAAACAGATTAAAGTCGAGCATGCCGACTCTATGTTATGGTACATCAAAAATAATAAGGATCAAATTTCGGGAAGCGGTTTAGATTCGGAAAATGTAAAAAAAAATCAATTACTGCGACATGATTTGTTGTCTTAAATCAAATTTACATCTCTACCAGATCCCTATGGTTGTGTGTGTCCAAATATCATTTAAGCTCAATTCTGAAAGGAGCTGTCACTGGTTGATGGATCTGGGTATCGAGCGATTCTAATGAAATTCAATAAGTTCCGTACTTGGCTTATAGAAACTAATGTACTGAATTTCATGCAAATATCTTTATATTAGCGGCCGGTAGTTTGATAACAAGGTTTACATAGGCACACAAACAGGCAGATCCGATCGAAACTTTAAGTGAGTCTAAGTTTGATATTTTTAGTAGTTACAAACATCAGAACAAATTCACTATATCCTGACCAAATAATAGTGTAGGGCATACAAGGCTAAGGAAATACGTGTGTTTTAAAAGGGTAAAAATGTCCCAAAAAAAAATTGGGTACAAAGTAATTGATTTTTTGGAAACACATTAACTTTTACATATAACGTCTTCAAAGACTTCCAAGTTTTGTGAGAAATGTGTTTTGAATGACATTAAACCAGACGTTTTGTTAAATAATCGATGACGAGTCTCAGTTTATTTCGATGTCCGTGATCATCCGTCTTTTATGCGGCTTTTAACGAAGAAATTTTATCAACTTTATTTCAAATAAGTAGGAATTCTAGGTCCACGGTATAGGATAACCGGTATTTAAATTCCGTGTAGAAACAAATTCAAGTTTTAGAAATTTAAGATACGTTTTTATACAAAAAACGGGTTCATCTTATTTCTTGTCTTGACATTTTTTCCTGTCCTATACAACATATCCGAAGTCCATTAAGATTTGCGATTTCACGCCAGAAGACCTTCCAAACAATTCTTTAGATTTCGCTTATCTCTTTCACAGCTAAACCTTTTGAAATTTTACTTGAAAAATATACGAAGCCTTCTAGATTCTATGAATGTTTGATTTTAAAAAAACTTCAGAATCAAAATCCAATTTGCAAGTAGAAATTTGACTTATTTGAAAATATTTAATAAATGTTTTTATTTTATAATTTTAATAAATATGCATTTATTTGTTCAAAGAACTTAATTATTTTTTAAAAAACTTTTATAGATAAATTTTGAAGAACCTAAAATTTACTGAAAACTTAATTTTTTTTAATTACTCAAGCCTAGACAGATCTTGTAACAATAAATTCTAAGATTCGTTGACTTTTGTGATAATATTAGAATTTTCTTTGTTGAGGTTCTTCTCAAAAACAAATATACGTATGAGTTATAAGAAAATAATAAAAATATTAATCATACGCACCCCAATATTATTTCTAGTGCATAAACCTTTAACCAATACATAAACCGAAATAAAAGATAGTTTGGAATTCGATTCAAATACATTTGATGAAATTGTTACGTTAAAAAATCAATAATATTGTATTGGGAATTAAAAAGAGGGAAAAAGGAGCAAAAAAAACAATCCTACTTTCTATTTAGTACCAACATTATAATTTCAGTTTACCACAGTGTTTTTATTGATAATAATATAAAAAAATAGTTTTAAGAATATTAAATAGGGTCCGCCATCTAACGTTTTTTTTTTCAAATAGTGCTTATTTCGTCAATGGTAACACTTAGCTCATGTCTGATTTGACAGATAATTAGTTTTATCCTTCGGCTGAACGAATATGGTTGTGTATACGCTTGAACAACGCTGGAAAATATTGCGACATTACTTTAAAAATCATGGTAATGTTGCAGAATGTCATCTTGTCAAAGTCATCTTTTCAGATGAAGCTCATTTTGATTTTGGGGGGTATGTAAACAAGCAAAATTGTCGCATTTGGGGCACAGAAAACCCGCTTGCATACATTGAAAAGCCGATGCACCCAAAACGAGTAACTTTTTGGTGCGGATTTTGATCCAGAGGCATAATTGGGCCATTTTTCTTCGAAAATGAGCAAGGAGTGGTCGTTACAGTCAATGGCGATCGTTATCGGGCCAGGTTGAATGAATTTTTGTTCACAAAAATTGAAGAGGAGGATATTGGCAACATTTGGTTTCAACGGGACGGCTCTACTTGCCACACAGCCGAAGCTACACTCGATGTTTTGCGCCCTGTTTTTGTCGTTTGGCCACCTCGGACCTGCGATTTGACACCGTCGTACTATTATTTATGGGATGCCGTCAAAGATAAGTGTTACGCCGACAAGCCAGAGACAATTGACGCTTTAAAGGACAATATTCGTGAAGCCATTGGTGAAATACAGCTGCACACAATCGATAATGTGCTTAAAAATTGGACCGATCGTGTAGGCTACTGCGTGGCCAGCCGAGGCAGCCATTTGAATGAAATTATTTTGCATTTCAAATAAATAAAGAAATTTGAGAAAATATTCATTAGTTTTTTTTTATAGCATTTTCAAAAAAAAAAAAAAGTTATTTGGCGGACCCTATAGATGTTAAATAGTTAGTTAAGAGTAACAATTTTTTGGGCGTAAAACTAATTTTTATGGTAAAAAAAATTATGGTGAAAAAGTTATTGTGGTGAAAAAAAATTTTTGAGTTGAAAAAATTTAAATGAATACAAAATATATTAGTCGTCTGGTAAAAAATATGAGAAAATATTTTATTTATCGGACGCTAATAAAATATCGTACTAAATTGTATGGTAAATCTCTTTAACCGCTGAACCGATTTTACTCATTTTCCACATCAAAGGGAAGTTACAAAAATAACATAAAAGAAAACCATAAACCATTAAGTGCACATACAGAGGGTCAAACATCAACATCTAGATAAAAGCACTTAAGCAACAAAAAATTCTTAGTGGGAAACCAACAAATTATTTTACCAAAATTTTACAAAATTTATTCACGGGTTAGATGAGTGGTATTAAAAGGGATATTGAAAACGCAACCATAATTTTTGTCATTTTCTTAGGCGTTTTTTTTTTTCGATGCACTTCAAATAATGTTCTTAAAAACAACTACTAAAATTGATTTTAAAGAATATTGCAAGTTACTTATCGACCGTGGGGCAATTTACAAAAAGTTATGAGACTTCAAAGCTGTTAAAAAGTTAAAATTATTTCTCAATAATTTATTACTGATTTTATTATCACAAAAATAAATAGGTGTTATATTTTATTATTTAAGATAAATATTGTTTGTTTTTAGTATTAATATATTTTAAACTTGTTCAATTTTAAGTTTTACTAAATTACTTGCTATTTTATTTTATTATTTTTCTACATTTATATTTTTAAATGTTTTCTCTGATTGCTAAAAAGCCGGTTATTTTATAGAATTTTTTTATTACCTGTTTCTAGCGAAGATAATTAATATGAATAAATCCCGAAATGGCGCCAAAATATTAGAGTCGTTAAATATATGGCTTTAGGAATAAAATAACAGTATTAAGTTAATAAAAATAAAAAAAATTAAATTTAAAAAAATAAAATTTACTGAGTATTATAAAACATAAAAATAACAAAATAAAAATAGAGAAAACATTAAATATATTTATGTTGGAAAAAAAACTACATAATTGAATATTGAAGATAATTAAGAAACTTTACCAAACACATAATAAATCATAATCAAATATACACTAACAATTTTAGGAACAAAAAATAAATTCAAATAAGCCTATTAAAAAATGATTTTGTAGAAAACAACAAGAGACTTAAGAAACATACAATGTTTAAAATTTCCAACATTATTAAATGGTTCTTAAAAGCTTAAAGATAGTTCAAATACCTGCGCATAGCTCGAGGGGATTCAAATTGAAAAGAAAACAAAAGACTTAAGACACATAGTTTTTTTTGTATATATAAAGAACATCATTAAAGTATACTTTATTTGCATTTATATTATGCTAAAACACGTTTAACTTTCAAGTTAAGAACTTCCTTTATTTTATGTGCTATAAGCCATTTTGTTGTTGTTAACAAAAGTTCAGTGGCTTAAATCATAGGAAGTATTTATAGAATTGGTATACACATTTTTTTCTTTTACACACTAAATTATATATTTTAAATAAATTTTATTTATTGATTATGTAAATTAAATTTCATTTAATTATATAACTAAAAAATTTCACACATTTAAAATATTTTTTCTTAATTATAAAATTATGTCAATTAAAAATAAATCGTTTTAAAAAATATGTTAATAATCTTAATTTCTGTTGATTTATTATGTTTTCCGTATAAAACTGTTAAACTAGTTTTAGGATAGTTGTGGTTGTGGTTATTTCTTATTTTTTTACAAAATTATTTAATATCTTTAAAATTATGTCATTTGCTCTATATTTCTTTTGACTATTTTATTTCTATCTTAACTTAATGTAACGTAATATTTATAAATTTAAATTTAAAATGCAAACTGATGTTTGAATAAATAAATATATTAACTACTTTACACAACCTACTTTTTAATATGAATTTTTAAAACAAATTGACCAAACTATATAAAATAAAATAAATAATACTATTCAATTGATGCCAAATCAAAAAAGAAGAAGAAGAAATTCAACGGCATGAACAAAAAAAAAAGTTTAAATAAATTTCACTTTCATACCACGTTTACATTTTATACACTCTCAGAGCTAGGAAAAAATGTTTATGTAGTAAATAAAAACTTTTGTTTTTGCAAAAAAAAAAAAAATTAAAATCAAAGTTTATTTAACACAAATTTATCAAAAGAAAGATGAACATTTTGATTTGTATAATTTAAATATTTTTTAATCAAAAATTATGTCAAATTTCAAAATAATATGCAAATGTTTGTATTTCATTGTATTGTAAAATATTTTGTTAATTATTTTATGTTAATTTTTTGTATAGCTTTATTTTGAAATTTTTATCAAGATTAATAGACGTAAATCAACTTCCTAGATTAAGCCTAAATCATTAACTCTTTTAATTAATTGTAGCTGTTTTTTGTATTTTTATTTTAAATTTTTTAGTTGGTTGGCTTAACATTTTTGTTAGCGAGGGTAGTATTGTAGTATTATGAAATAATATATTTTTCATGGGTTTTACATGACCATGTTAATAAAGAAAGTTATTTTTTTTTTTAATTTACTACCAAGTTCCTGTTAATGTATTAAAACAAAAAATTGTATTTTTGTAAAAATACATGTTAGCCCATATTAGCTTAGATTGATATTTTTGAGAAGTAGCTTTCAAATTTTGAAGTCATATGATCCACATAACGGAAAAATACGACTGTGACCGCACTCATTGGCTGCCCTTCTATACTCAACAGACACTACCTGCTTACCCATTATATCCACACTGAGAAAACAGATTCTTGTCAGTCGAATGTTTTAGTGGGAGCCACCGATATATTTGTTTGTGGTGACCGAAATTTGTTTAATACAACAGCATTTCGGTTAAAACATATATCTATCAACTAAATAATTCATTTGCTGCAAACAAAATATTAAGCTATGAAGAAAAATCGGTTGCCACAATGAATCTGTTTTCTCTGCGCAACGGAATATAATGCATTAGAATATCCATTTTAAATAATAGGGTATCTAATCCTAGTTTTTATTAAAATTTTTAAAATCTCAAAAAATACTTTTTAAAAAATAAAAAGTTAAAAATTTCACTTAATAAATTTCAATTTAACTTATATTTTTAAAACTAATTTCAATTAAAAAAATTTATTTGCATTTTTCGTATAACCGCGACTGCTGGCATCAATACAATAAAATATCACCATGTATAACGATTCTGGGATTCAGCCCCAGTGACCATCAATGGCCCTCCTACAGGTGTGCAGAGCAATCGCCGCTTATTTCAACCTTTCATTTTTTAAATGATATTACTACACATAGAGAAAACAGATTCATTGTAACAATCGAATTTCTTGCCAACCGAATGGTTCGGTTGAGGCTACCGATATATTTGTTTGTCGCAACCGAAATTTGGTTAATGCAAAAGAATTTCAATTGAAACCAAATATTTCAAATGTATCAGGAAAACATTTGGTTAGGACAACTAAATGATTCGGTTGCTGCATCCAAAATATTCAGTTGGCAAAAAATTCAGTTGTCACAATAAATGTGTTTTCTCTGTGTAACCAAATTCTTCCTACTAATTAATGTGTTGCTTTCATTGGAAAGGAGTTAGAGGAGAGATGAAAGGTGGTGGAAGATGAAGAGCTTCAAATATGGTAATTACGTGAGATGATCAATCGTGGAACAATTACTGTCCGTCATCTAATGGAGAGTTGCCGAAATTATTGAAGCTTTTGTTTAATTTATACACAGAGAAAACAGATTCATTGTAACAACCGACTTTCTTGCCAACCGAACGGTCTGGTTGGAGTCACCGAAAAATTTTTTTATCGCAATCGAATTTTGGTTAATGCAACAGAATTTTGGTTGAAACTACATATTTCAATTGTATCAGAAAAACATTTGGTTGGGTAAATAATTCGATAGCTGCAACCAAATATTCAGTTGGCAAGGAATTCAGTTGTCACAATAAATCTGTTTTCTCTGGGTATCCCTGTTATACTTGAGTAGGGTTAAATGTTATGTGAACACCGAAGGACGGTGCGCTGCGGTATGAATGAGGTATAGAAAACTCATGTATAATATTTTTCTAAATTTATGTTGCTGGGTATCGAACCCGCAACCTTCTATGTAGCTGTCCAACGCGCTAAACATTACACCATAGCGATCATAGACATGTGATATTGTGATTGAATAACAGCTTTCTGTCCAGTTTACTTAGCTCTATCAGAAAGTTCGATTTGTACACGTCTAGAGCGCAAAACAGGGGTCGGTTTGCCAACCGGCACAAGATTACAAGATTGGTACCCCCTGAGAGGGTCATATATACCACCAAACTCAGTCGAAATACGATGTTATGCAATCTCTAGATCAGTGTAATGATCGCTGGAACCACCTCAAGGTTTAACAATGCCTTAATTATAGAGTCAGGCTCGATATTAAAAGCCCCCTCTATATCAAAGAAGGAGCATACAACGAGAAAGACTTATTGGTGGTACCTAAAATCTCGCGTTGACCTTCCCTTTGTATTGCAGCTGGGAAGCAATGATTTCTGGTAAATAAGATTCAATCATAATTTCCAATGTTTTCAATAAAAACCAAGATATACTGTTGGATGTGAAGTCCTTAGGTATGATATATGATATGTTCCACAGATTTGGCAACAGCCCCTTGTGACCCCCAAGCTCACCAGTATATGAATACAGTCAGTGAAAACCCTCATCAAGAACAGAACGAACATATCAGAGACGTGCTGCAGTGCTGCTGGAATAATTCCATTCAATCACCCGGATCCCAAACTGACTATCCCGAAGGACAACCATCATGAACGGGATTGGAAAAACACATACACTTTGATATATTAATGATTTTCAAAACGCGGCTAGTTGGGAGCTTATCAGATGCCAACCAAAGGCTCTGTTTTCGCTACAACCAACCGCTAGCATTCGTTGCTAGTGTTTGAAAAGGGTGTTAGAGTATAATTTTTAGTTATATGATTAATATAAAAAAAGTAGGCTGTGGAGCAACTCTTCGAAAAAAAATTGAAAAAATTTTAATTGCAGTTTAAGAAACACATAGCTATAGCTATCTGATATTTTTATGAAGAACTAATAAAATTAATAATCAATTTTTATAAATTTCTAATTGAGCCTATCCCCTTAAGCGAGAGGTTATTTCGAATATTGGTATTTGTGGTGATGTGCTTTTAGCCGACTCTTCATGAAGCACTGGCTTTACACATACCCAATTTAAATTAACAAAAGAATGAATCATATTGACTTAATCAAAAAATTTCCAGGAACATTATAATAAGTTAAAGATGTACCTATTAATTTAAAAAAGTTGATTGTATTTAGATAATTTTTAAATCATTAATAACACTGTACAGCAAGAAATTTTAGCCTCAACGTGAAATGAAAGTATACCACCAGTTATACAAAATACTCAAAGTACTTTACAAAGTTGATGCTAATTTTTCTAAAAATATATGTTTGTTTTAATAGCAGGATTGTTGGCTTTTTTTTTAGCAATTATGTATTATAAATTATTAAAATCGGCCAGCGTACATTGCAGAAAATTGGATATTTTGAGAAAATTTGTGTACAACTTACAGTTTTAAAATCGTGCAAATTTTTTCGCTGAGATATTGGCAACCAAAGTCGAAAAGTTATACAGCTGAACCACTTCAGTGGATTCAGATTATTAAAAATAAAATGGTTAGTGGCTTAAGCTTTTTGTAAAAAAAAATCCAGCATTAAAATTTTTTCATCAGTGTGTTGCAACCCTGTATTGATAATTAATTTTTTTAATTTGTGGTTAAAGCAAAACTTTTACACTAACTTTTATACACTGATGACTCCAATCTAGATGGAAGAACGGATTGAGGTTTTTTTAGTGGAGGTCAGGGAACTGAAATATGATTTTGGCTTCCGGACCACAACACTATTTTTTAGTCGGATTTTGTGGCTATTAGAGAGTGCATTCGGTTTATAACAACGATTGATTATTCTGGGCATCTTCACTGATAGTCAGGCTGCGGTTAGGCATTTGTCAGAGGAGTCTGTGAAATGGAAGACGATTTTGAACTGCAAGAGGGCGATGAACGCTTATTCTGAGACTAATATAGGTACCCGACGCTGTAGAGTGGAGGAGAAAGGGAGGCTGACGAGCTGAATGGATCAAACCTTGTATATGTTAAACTTCAAAATCTGAGAACTTTTCGGGTGACGAGAACGGAGCTTGGACAATGAGACACCAATGTGCATACACTCACCAAAAAAAGTCTGTAATGGCAACTGAAAATTTTGCTGCTATTACGGGAAATTCTGCTAATTTGAGCCCAGCGGTATTTTTGCTAATCTTAGCAACACATGTCTGCTGACGTGTAGTACAAAGAAATTAGTAGAAAAATTAGTAGCCGCTACTAAATTTTAGTAGACTTTTTTTAAAGTGGAATTTAAAATCTGTTTGCTAAAATCAGCAAAAAAAAATTTCTAAATTTTATTAATATTAGTACAAAGTTTTAGATTTATTTTTTTTTTATCGAGCATCAAAAATTTTGATTATATTTTTTTAAAGATGATAAAAAAAACCAAAGGCTTAAAAATCTTAAAAATTGTTAAAACATAAACGAATTTATTATTTTGTTTTAATTTGGTAATTTCTGTTTTGAAAAATATTTTAGTCAAATTTTTTTTTTACTTTTAAGGTTAAATTTAATTGTTTTTAGGGCTGATTTTTAGAACTAAAAAATTAAATTATTAGAAATAACATTTCCTTCAATATCGACTTTTTTAAAATTAGTATTTTTTTTTGCTAATTTTATCAAATCGGTTTTCAAAAATTTGTAAAATGATTTCTGAAATTAGTAACGAAAGTTTGTAGATATTCTGTAAAAATTCTGTAATTTGTAAAATGTAAATAGCTAACAGATTTGATAAATAATAATTTTTTTACTAAAAATCAGTACAAAAATAGTAAAGTGGAATTGAAAACTGTTTACAAATTTTTCTACTAACTTTTTTTTCTAAGTGTAAAGTGATCTGGAATGGGGATAACGTTAGTGCGATCGCAAAGTTCCTGTGGGGTGACCCAGTTGTGGGCAGGACAAGGAGAATCTTAAGGCTGAAAAAGAGGATACTGGGCAATATGATGGGAATTCTCACGGGCCACTCTACACTACGATCACACCTTTCGAAATTGGGAAGGAGTGACCCTGTCGTGTGTAGGGCCTGCGGGTAGGAGGCTAAGATTCTTGAGCACTTCGTTTGTTTTTGCCCCGCTTTCACAAGGAGTAGGGTAAGGCATTGGAGACGTTACACTGTCATTGGGGAGCTTGAGTTGGATTGATTAGCGAAAACTTAAGGGAACCCTAAAGGATGCTAAATTCGTTAGGTAGACGGTATTGTTTATTATGTCATACTTATTGGAGAGCGTAAACCATGCCGATCGACTGGCATAAGTGTATGTCGACCATTTTTGGATGATCATGATGGGTGAATGGCCTTTCCTCTTTTTAACCAAACCTATCTTCTGTCTTTTACTGCTATATTTTGTCAATTACCGATCTGAATATATCGGGTCTTAAAGTAGCATTGTAACATGATGACGTAAGGGTAATAAGGGTTAAAAGAATTAAATTCTATATAGATCCATTACTGATTCAAAAACACTACTCCCTCTTTCCTCCACCTCATGACCTTTTTTTCAGACATCAACAAAATGCACTGCACTCATAGGGGGCAACACCTGGGGTTGAAAAATAAAAAAAAACTGCATCAAATTTCATCTTAAAATTTTAATTCAATGTGGATCATCTCATTGAAAAGGTAAAAAGATATATTAAGATATTTTTTTAAAATATAAGCAATATATAATGAGATATTTATAATTGAACTTTGTAAAATTTGCCCACTTGCCTTTAAATGAAACAACATTGCACTAAGGGGTTAAAAATATTTCGCACCTACAAATAATCTTTAATAAGCTTTCGAGGATTATGGAAATGTTTAAAACATTTAAATTTCAATTTATGCAAATTTACTTCACTTTAATTTTTTAAGGTATTTCAACTTAAATCAAAATAATTGATTACAAAAAAATATAGATAATAAAAATACAATAATAAAATTTTTAAATTTTGAATAAAAAAATTCTTTAAAATAATTATCGTAAAATTCTAAAACCAAAGAAAAAAAAATTGTTGAAATTTTACGAAAAAGCACCCCTCTAGAAATCCTCGAAATAATATTTCTAGATATTAATAGATTTTCGTCATTTTAAATATCTTTTTATTTTTCATATGTTTTTAAAACTTGTAAAATTATTCACCACTAATGGATTTTAAATAAATATTTTTGTAAGCTAAAGAAAAAATAATTATTGCAAATTAAAATTTAAAATGTAACTCTTCATAGAGATGTCAGTATTGCGATATAAATTTTCATCAACAATATTAGGCATGACAAATTTTCCTCTATATCTACGTGATTTTTATTTTATGTAGATATAATTTTTTTAATATTTTTAATAATTTAGACTTTTGTATTATTATTTAACTCACCATAATATTAATCCAATTATAAAACGTATTTTCGCCATTTTGATTATACTCTCCACCACAAATTCCTTGATCAGGATAATGTTAATATTATTAATTTTATTTTTTTATGTATAAATAAAAATTAAACTATGACTTTGTTTTTAAATTTAAAATAAATTAACTTAGTTTTTAAAATAAATAATTTTTTTTTACATATAAAAAAAAAATTTGGCACTTTTGCAATTAAAAAATATATATAAACAGGAAACACTTGTTTTATTATAAAAACAGCTTGAAATAAATTCTTGGTTTTTTTGTTAATAACGGTTTTGTTTTTTTTTTTTGTATAATTTAAGAGTAAATAAATATAACCGTTAATTTAGGCACTTGATATATATAATTGATTAATTAATTTATTTTAGTTGATTTTTATTATAAATACGTCTTGCCAAAAAGATAATAACCGATAAAATATATTTTATATTTGATCCTTTCGATGTTTAGCATAACGTTAGACGAATTTTAAACACAAACATAGTCAAATATTACAAAACAATTTAAAGGATATTTTAAAAACCACCACGTTAACGATAAATTTAAAACTGAATATGGAAAAAAATCGGCGCGCACGCGTGCTTACTACAGCAAGCGCTGAAACAATCTGTAAGCTTTAGGAAAGTTAAGCGAGCGCAAAAGTGCAAAGTTGATGACAAAATATATACACACAAGCGAACGGCAAAAAAAAACACACTGGTACTGTTTGTAGTCGAAAGCAGACAAGTCAGCCAGTTAGCATTGTTGTCTGTCTAGAGATGTTGTTGTTGTTGCTATTGCTGTTGATTTTAACTAGTTTTTTGTTGTTATTGTTGTTGAAGTTAAGATTTCGTTTTCGTTTGATTGTGCGCGCAGGTATATTAAATACACACACACATACTCTTAATTGCAAACACACTCTCACACTGATAAAATCAGTAAACAAACACTAGTTTTCGAAATTTATTTTTTAAATTTTTTTATTTATTTTTTTTTCTTTGATTATATACGATCTACCGTCTCTATTACCACCACGCGTTCGATGACTTTGGTGTTGTTGGCTGTCTCAATACAAAACTCTATCTGAAAAGCTAAGAGTGAATGTCTAGTGCTTTTAATGGAAACCCAAAAGTGCATTGTAGTGTTTTTGTAGCTCTTTGTAAGCTTTAAAACAATATTCAATATGAAAACCGGTAAGTTTTGGTTAAAGAAAAAAACCCCTTTTTAGAAAACCCAGAAGTAATTAGTACTCTTTTTTTTGTTTTGTTTGTTTGCTGTACCCTACATTATCGAATAGGGGTTAACAATGTTTATCTCGTTTATTGGTAAAACCTAGAAGAATTTAACGACAACCCATATAAACGAATAAATTTACATATAAATTCAATAACCTTATTTTTATTATATTATTTGACAAATTGATTCCAATTCCATTTCCACAAAGACATTCTAAAACTAAGTAACAGCCATGGAATGACACACCTGTTACACTGAGGAAACAGAATCATTGTGAAAATCGAATTTTTCGCCAACCGCTAGACTTGATTGTGGCGACTGAAATTCAATTAGTGCAATCAAATTTCGATTGAAGCAAGTAATTCGTTTGCTGTTATAAAACTGTTGCTCAGTTGGCAATAAATTCTATTATCACATTGAATCTGTTTTCTCTGTGTAGACAATTTAGGAAGAATAAATTTTTTTTTTTTGAAAGTTTATGGTTTTTTGTTTACATATAATGAGAATATTTGACATTTTGTTGTTGTACTTGACATGAACATGTTTTCTAATGTGTCTTGTATTTTTCACACAAGAAATATTTGAAGTATTCTACACCAACTACCTCACTACAGGTAAAAGTATGTTGCATCAATGTTCAAGTTGCTGTATGAGATTTTTTTTGAGATAAAAAATAAATCATGAAACAATTTATTTTTAGTTTAGTTTATCTAAAGCATTGTTCTGCTTACAAGGAAACTCTCTGTTTGGTCAGATTTCGGCGATATATATGGGAGAGGGAAAAAATTAAATACATTGTTTAATAAACATATTGGGACAAGTTGATATTTAAGGGCTAAAAATGAGTTTAGAAGCTGTTCGGAAGTTTAGTTTTTGAATAGAATATTTTTGAACTCCAATTGACATATCTTCCAATACCTTTCATTCAATTACCAACTTGTATATATTTCTCTCAAAAGCACTTTTTTGCTTTTAAACGAGGTATTGTACCGTTAAATAGGTATACATGATTATTGTTCCGTCCCCTCTATCTCCCTTTATTACAAAGAGACTCTCATTTTTAGAATAAGAAGAAAACTTTGCCTTAAACCTGACACTACATATATAATGGCGTATACGTAATAAACATTTATCTAGTTCCAATTTTCCCAAAAAAATAACAGTCTAACAGCAGTCCACGATCTAGTTCTTTTACTAATAACCAGGGCCCGGAATTTCATTTAAATACAGATTTGTTGTCACTAGCTAGAGAACAACATTAAAGAAATAACTTGGCTACTCAACTAATTTGTAGAAAAATGTCATTGAGACTTTTTCGTCTTTTCCATACCCCGTAAAAATTTCGTAAAAAGCCCTCTAGGAGGAAAAATTAAAAATTCTAGCGGTATGTGATGACTGATTCAAGGGGCACTTCTTCCATTTTAGTAGAAAAAAAAACGTTTCATTTTCTACCACCTTCTTATTGGAAATTCAAAAGAGTGAATTTTAGTTTTCTAGACAAAGTGGTTTGGAACTCCCCGTTTTCACCACGTTCCTGAACAAAATGCTAAAAATAACCTCATCAGTGAATTAGCTTGTACTCTAGGAAGTAGATATTTTAAATATAAGGCTTTTAGCTGAAGCGGTTTGGAAATTTTTTATTACTCTCCTGGCGAAAACTCCAATAAGTAACTTATAAAAGAATTGACACGCACTCCAGGGAACATATATTTTAATAAAATGAGAAGTCAACATGACAAATTTTAAGCTCCTAGTTCCTGAAGTTTCTATTGGGTGATAAAGGTTATTTTTCTTCTTTCAAAAGGGCATAACGAGGCCAAAAGATTTCGTCAGGCTTTGAATACTCTGAACCGCCATTTTTAAAATGCTTCTTATTATAAAATATAAAATTTATCAAATAATACAGAAAACAGAAATTTTTTAATGTTTATTGTTAAGCTAAAGCAGATTCGCCAGGTCGCTAAAAAAAATATACTATCCCCTTTTGTACCTTGTTCCTTGCAAAAATTCCAAAAGCTACCCTATTAATTAATAGCGCATACGCCACATATTAAAAATTTCAGATTTCATACCGATGGAGCTTGAGCAGGATTTTAAGGGAAAAGAATTACCTTTTTACACCTCCTCGTAAAAATTCCAAAAAAAACTACGTTTTCGATTTTAAGGTTCTATTCCTACGGTTGGAGCTGGTTGACTAAGGGGACACCTTCAAATTTTAAGCACATTTTTATCTACATTTTTCTACTTATTTAGCACATTTTTATCTAATTCCAAAAATTAATAACAATCGTTTAATATTAGACTTTCATTAATAACTTAATAATTAAAATATAGGGTCCGCCATCTAACGTTTTTTTTCAACTAGTGCTTATTTCGTGAATGGTAACACTTAGCTCATGTCTGATTTGACAGATAATTAGTTTTATCCTTCCGCTGAACGAATATGGTTGTGTATACGCTTGAACAACGCTGGGAAATATTGCGACATTACTTTGAAAATCATAGTAATGTTGCAGAATGTCATTTTTTCAATGTCATCTTTTTAGGTGAAGCTCATTTTGATCTTGGCGGGTATGTAAACAAGCAAAATTGTCGCATTTGGGTACAGAAAACCCGCACGCATACATTGAAAAGCCGATGCACCCAAAACGAGTCACTGTTTGGTGCGGAGGAGTGGCCGTTACAGTCAATGGCGATCGTTATCGGGCCATGTTGAACGAATTTTTGTTCACAAAAATTGAAGAGGAGGATATTGGCAACATTTGGTTTCAACAGGAAGGCGCTACGTGCCACACAGCCGAAGCTACACTCGATGTTTTGCGCCCTGTTTTTGAAGATCGCATTATCAGCCGCAGAGCTGATGTCGTTTGGCCACCTCGGAGCTGCGATTTGACATCGTTGGACTATTATTTGTGGGGTGCCATCAAAGATAGGTGTTACGCCGACAAGCCAGAGACAATTGACGCTTTAAAGGACAATTTTCGTGAAGCCATTGGTGAAATACAGCTGCACACAATCGATAATGTGCTTAAAAATTGGACCGATCGTGTAGGCTACTGCGAGGCAGCCATTTGAATGAAATTATTTTCCATTATTAACCGGAAGAATTGTACTTTCAAATAAAAAAGAAATTTGAGAAAATACTCAGTAGTTTTTTTTATAGCATTTTCAAAAAAAAAAATTTATTTGGCGGACCCTATATATGATTATCACGGTTAAATAAGATTTTCGAAAAACGTAAAAATGTATGAAAATTGCTAAAATGGATAAAAAAAATGTTCAAATCGATTAATATCACTAAAATCAAGGCTAACCCTACTTAATTTCGTTCTGTGTTAACTCTGTTAATTGCACTCGTTTTCCATTCCATTATGTTCCCCTTGTCAATTCTACTTTTTTCCCTTGGTCTTGTGTTTCAATTCCACTCATTCCGCGTTCCTTTGTCTTTCGTTGCTTGCCTAGCGTTGTATTTCCACCCGGTGACTGAATCATTCCATTACATTTCATTGTGTTCAAGTGTTTCTATTCCACTTGTTCTTCATTTTGTTACACTTCGTTCTACTTGTCTGATGTTTCGATCCAACTCCTTTTCCCCTTCCATTTCCATTTAGCTCGTCTGTCTAGTGTTTTAATTCCACATGTTCCCCGTTCCATTTAATATCGTTGCCCTTGTCTAGTGTTTCAAATATAGTCGTTCATTATCATGCAATCAAATCTTTTTGAACAAGCATTTTTACATTTCGAACCGTTACGGGGAAGACTTTTGCCCTCCCATTAGGTATTTCATAAAATCCCCTATTTTCTGTAAATCAGGCGTACTGCAAGGAACACAAAAATTGTATTTGGAATTTCTGGTTTCTAGCCTAAGGGCTTTGGGCAGGCCGTTTTCACCCTTCTATGTGGGAAATTCCAAAAATCCCACACTATGAATGAGTTACTCCATACTCCAGGGCGTCAAAGGAAAGATTTCTTCTTTTTGCCCATCCCCATAGAAATTTCCAATAATCCCATACTATCAGTGAGTTAATCAATATTCCAGGGTACACATATTAAGGTTTTTGGGCAGGCCCTAAGGGGTAGACTATTCCTTCTCTTTTATTGTAAGAGTTTAAAAAAATCCCGTCTTAATGGATATAATGGATATATATACCAAATTCCAGCATCCTAGCTCCAGTGGTTATGGCTGGGCGATGTTGAGTGAATGAGTGTGTCAGTCAGTAACTCAGACTGTCAATAAGTCAGTCAGTTAAGTTATTCTTTCATATTATATAGAGATGGAACAAAATAAAAGCTTTGTGCCGATTCTTCTAAAAAAGAGGATTGAAAAGCGTTTTTTAGTTTTAGATGTGTTTAAATACACTAGTTTACAAAATGAAATTTTTTTCATGTACAGTTGATGAGAGATTGATTTCCTTATGTATTTTCTCCCGCTGAATTCGAAAATCAAGGTTAAAATTTTTTTTTATGGAACAGTTTAGAGACATATTTACACCTGTAAGAAATAAATAAAATGGTAAAAACAATATAATAGAAAACAACCAGAAATGAAATAAAATAATGGCATTCCGTACCCATCTTTTTGTAGTTCTTCAGCAAATCGGTAATAATTCCTTCGTAGTTAGGACTTTTATTGTTCCCAAGAAAATTGGTAACAACCAGTTGAAATGAATTCCAGGCCTCGTTTTCAACGGGTGTTAAATATTTTGGAAAATCTGTGCTTTTTATCAATTTCTTTATCTGTGGACCATCGAAGACGCCTTCCTTGATTTTTGCTACAGAAAGCTGCGGGAAAAGGGTTTTCAAATAGGAAAATACTTGGCCTTCCTTGTCTAAGGCCTTCACAAAATTTTTAATGAGGTCAAGTTTAATGTGCAACGCTGGAAGGATTATATTTTCTTTTTTGACAAGAGGCACGTATTTAATATTGTCTTTGCCCACTGTGACGTTCTCCCTTTCTGGCCACTGTTTTCTTCTATAATGATGTTCACGAGCACGACTATCCCAGAGGCAAAGAAAGCAATATTTTGTATATCCACCCTGCATTCCACACAACATGCCCACGACTTTGAGATGGGAACATATTTTCCAGTTGTGATGCTCATATTTAATGTATTTTAGCAAACTGGCCATTGTGGCGTATGATTCTTTAGTGTTGACGGCATGAGCGATGGGAATAGAAGGTTTTACATTTCCAATATGCAGCAGGACTGCTTTCAAACTCTCCTTACTACCATCAATGAATAAGCGCCACTCATTTGGATCATAAAGCTCTCCGAGTTGCTCAAACAATGCAGGAATATCGTTGCAGTAGCATATGCCGTTTTCCTTCTTAAAATGTTGTGCGTAAGGTTTATCACGGTTTCTGTAAAATGTTCCATTTACTCCCAGAGCCAAACAGTTCCGTTGCTTCAGGCGAGATGCAAGTAACTCTGCTTTTTCCTTTGACAGCTCGAGATCTCTCACCAAATCATTCAATTCAGGCTGCGTAAACTTTTGCAATTGCGACTCCTGTTGAAATTCATTATCACTGCTTGTGTCTGTCTCTTGTGATGATTCGAAAGGTTTAATCATTGAACCGGGGCACTTAGGAATAGGATATTCACTTGAATGTGGAACTGGAAGCGAAACAGATGCTACTGTCGGATAAACCCATTTGGCACTCTTTGCAAAACCAGTGGATTTGCTTAGGCAAAAGTAACAATCAACCGAATGGCAGAGCGGCTCTCCATATCATCGGTACACTGAATTTCATGTATCGTCTAATTTGTAATAAAAATTCACTTTATTATTAATTCTATTGTATATATAAATTTAATCTTACTGTGATGAACCAGAAGCCCACGCGGCAAGAGTTATGTGGCACGATAAACAAACATTACTTGGTGTCCATTGCTCATGAAAAGTTGCAGGTGCTATTCCAAAATATTGGAGATAATTCTGTTGTAACGAATCGGTGAATCTACGTCTATTTGGTTGGGGGACAAAATTGCCACACACGTAACAGAAATTATTTGGATTGTTTACGCACTCAAATTCTCGTTTTCTTTTATACATTTTGATGAACACAATGAAATATAATTTCATTCAAATTTGTGAGAATAATATACAAACAACCGACACTACGTTTTATAGAAGCTGTCAAAATAAAATGTCAACGTTAGAAGCTGTCAAAACAAAATGTCAGGGTTAGAATCTGTCGAAACAAAATATAAGGGATCTAAGGGAACAGTTTCGTAGGGTTTGTCTATACTGAGCAGTAGTTTGGTGATTGAACCCAATATATTGTCGAAAAAAATAAATTATTCTTAAAATATGAGATTTGGATTTATTCACTCAATTGCTTATAACTTTGTTATTTTTTGGTCGATTTTCTTCTGGTTTGTCTTAGTTCTTACGTAAAAGTATCAGGTTTACGCACATGAAGAGAAACCAGACGTTTTTTTAACGATTTGTACTTTTCCGTCGGAAAAGTGTTACTGTAAAATATGATTTTTTTGAAAATGTGCCCTAATGTTATCGATATATTTTAAACGGCTTTACCGATCAATGATCCGATTATACATATTTGTTCGTCATCGCAATACAATGCATTTAGGTACAAAGAACGACCCAATCGGACATTTCTAGCTTGAGATATGTTTTGTCAAGTGAAAAAAGGTCGAAAAATTAAAAAATCAGAATATCTCAAAGACTGTTCCATAAAAAAAATTTAACCTTGATTTTCGAATTCAGCGGGAGAAAATACATAAGGAAAATCACCTCTGATCAAATGTACATTTACGGTGTAAACTAGTAATATTAGTTACTCGGGAATATACAAAAAAACTGAATTTAGCGAAAACAGGGCTATTTTTGACCTGACATTTTTTACTCTAAATTTGACAAAATATATGTTTTCATATTCGTCCAAAAAAAACTGTACTCAAATTTGGTATAAATTTAATTTAAAGTTCTTTTAAATGGTGTACCAAAAATATTAAAAATTTTGCAAACCAAAATTTTTCGAATAACTTTGAAACCCATTTATACTCCTAAAGATGAGAATAGGCTGCTACATTTCTTATCAATTTTTTATTTCTATATCTTAGAGTTATTTTTCTACAAATTGCATCGAAATCTGAAGAAACGACCCACTAGATGCACCAGCGATTAGACTAACCACAAAATTTGACTGTAATATTTAATTTTTTTTTTTAATTTAAATTTTGTTTGGCTTTTATTTATTATTTTATTACTTCTTAGTATTTTTGGCAGCTTCAGATAATATTTTTTCATACCCATTTTCCGAAAAATTATATTTGAAATAAAATTTTCTGTATTTCACTGTTTCCTGTATTTTGAAGTTCTCACCTCAACTTGGCCATCCAGTTGAATAAGTGGCTGGAAATTAACTTAACTTAATTTTTAGCTACACAATTTATATGGAGGGCATTAACAGTTCGACTTAAACAATTTAATTACTCTTTATTACCTCATTACCTAAAAAGCTTCTTAGACATCTTACACTCACAAACATATTTTCATAGTGAGTAAAAGATTCAAAAATAAAAAGAATAATAATTATTTAATATAATAAAAACATGTGCTCATTTATCCAAATGCATAATATTTTTTGTTATTTCTTAACAAACAACTTGAAAACGAAATTGCAAATACAGAGAAAGTGTTAAAATATTTAAATATGTAAGCCTCTGTACTCTTAACCCAAAATAAAGCTTGAAACTATAATTGAGCCTAAGAAAGATAAATAAATAAAGAAATATTCATATTAAACTCAAAACTTGTGTTGTGTTCGAAAAAAAAATTGTAAAAAAAATAAAGTCAAATGAAAGTAAAATCAGGTCAATATACGCACCTTGTTTTCGTTAAGTTTATTTTTGTAAAAGCTTTTTGCATATTTTTTTTAAATATATGCACAATTTAATTTATTCAATATTTAAAAAGAGATTTTTCTTAATTTTTTTTCTCGTTTTTGTTATAATTTTTTTGTGAAAGTCATCACGAGCTTTCAGTTTAAGTTAATAAAATGTATGTCCTTTTATAATTTTTGCTGAAATTTTAAGTTGATTACTTTATTTCATGTTAACTTGGAAAATTAGCTCTTAAAATTTTGCGATTATTTTTTTTGTTGTGATTTGGGATGCTGCTGATGATGTAATATTTCTACAGTTTTTTGCAAATATATTTTGTGGATTTTTTTATCTTTAATCTTGTTTTTGTTGGTATTTTATGTTAGCTAAATGTGGCATTGAGTGCCAGGTAAAAGGTCTGTTGTCTGTGTTGTTTACTTTAATTTTTTTGTTGTTTTTTTTTTTTTTTTTGATTTTGTGTCGTCTCTGCTTAGCACCATTGTCATTTTTAAGCTTATGTGATATTTAAAAGAATTTACATGTGATGTGCTGTAATTTATAATAATACATAGTAATTTATGTCAGAAAAGAAATATAATCAATTTACTTTCAGATGAAAGTAAAAACAAAAAATGAAGTCAGTTCCAAATTTTGAAAGACATTAGAAAATATTTTAATTGCGGGGAGTTTTTAATACAAACGTATGAGTAATATGAAATTACTGTTTAATTAGAATTAATCATACGCCTTAAAATAATAGATGTTAATACTTTCTCTTTGATTATGTTTATATTATTACGAAAATTTGGCATTCAAAACTACATATGTACAGTAGAGAAGATTCGAAATATTTTGGATATAATTCAGCCATTTCTTGCCATAGCCGAGCTTTTTTTTGTACATGCAAAATAATGATTTACTCGTAGTTACTGAAATAATTACTGAATTTATTGATTGATTTGTTTTGAAAAACTACACCACAAAATAGAAAATTATCTGCTATAAAAGGTGATTTTGCAATTATTTTAAGATTCTAAAGCGTTTCTAATGTAAAATAGCATTTAAAATATTTTTTTTATAATTTCAAATACAAATGAGTAAATACTTACTTTACTATTGCAAGTAACCAATTATTTCATCACTATGAGTTACCAGTAACACATTATTCACACTTTATTTGTAAGCGAGAGGGTAATGACCACCAATGAATTTTGGGACATCGCGAACAAAAGTAATTAAGCGAGTAAATAGCCTGGTAACTAGTGAAACCCGTTGTAATGTCTGTTTTTGCTGGGTACAGATTAACACTCACACGGTACGGTACAGAATCGTTTCATATAATCTAATCAGAAGAATCTACATTACCAATAGAAAACTATTGGGATTGATCGAAATATGCTGGAATAAAAACATATGCAAACAATATAGGAAAGAAAAATTACAACAGGTCTTTCATTATCAGCTGATTTGGATTCAACTTAATAATGGAGATTACTAAATATACCTAGAGTTGGTAAGTAAATTTTATTTTAACCAAATAAATCAACGTGTTGTAGAACAGTATATATATATATATATATATATATATATATATATATATATATATATGACTATATATTTTCGAATACGAAATTTTAGGGCCGTAAATGAAAATATATGAATCATACCTATACATGAATAGTTCTGAATATTAATGTATATATTTCGGATATGGGTACATGAGTCCATATATTGTCACAAACTATATATGGACATACATGGTCTGCTATACTCAATCATAAACATATACGACCATATATGGGCCCGATTTTGAACTGGGTAAATAGGTATTTGAGATGATTTCATCATTGGAATCAAATCTTTTTCCGTCTAGCTATTTCTTCAGGTTAGGAAACAAGAAATAGTCACTTGGGGCTAAGTCCGAAGGATAGGGCGGATGAGGGAGGAATTCGTGGATTTTTGGCATGGAAACTGCCCATGCGTTTATGGTCGATTATCAGCAAATGCGGCACCTATCTTCCGGAAAGGTTTCCTATACCCAAGTAATTATTCAAAATATAAACCATTGAGCCATGTGAGATGTCTTCACTCAGAAAAAAGTTAGTAGAACAATTTGAAAAGTGGTATTGAACACTTTACTATTTTTGTACTGATTTTAAGAAAAAAAATATTATATAGCAAATCTTATTGCTATTTACATTAAACGAATAACATAAGTTTTACAGAATATTTACAAATTTTTGTAGCTAATTGCAAAAATCATTTTACAAATTTTTAAAAACCGATGCTAAAATTAGAAAAAAATTTATTAATTTTAAAAAGGTTGATATTGAAGGAAATGTTATATCTAATTAATACTTACACCTACAAACTTAAATTGCCTTAAAATGACACATAGATTAAAAAAGGCATCGGAAGTGAATAAACCAACTCATGTCTAAAATAGCACATTCACTTAAAATAGCACGAAAAAGTTTTTTTAGTTCAAAAATCTGCCCTAAAATTTGACCTCAAAAGTTAAAAAAAAATGAATACAATATTTTTTCAAAATAGAAATTACTAAATTAAAAAAAATGATAAATTCTTTTATGTTTTTAAAATTTTTAAGGCTTTGATTTTTTTTTAATTTTGTCTAAAATATTTTTTGCAAAAAAATAAATAAAATAAAAAATTTTGATAATCGATAAAACAAATAAATTTGAGTTTTTGTACTAATATTAAAAATATTTAGTAAATATTTTTGCTGATTTTAGCAAACAGATTTTATATTCCACTTTACAAAAAGTTTAGTAAAATTTAATAGCAGCTACTAATTTTTTCTACTAATTTCATTTAAAAATTTAGTCTAAAAAATCAACTGAAAGTTAAGCACATTTGTAACACTTCAATGATAAATGATTTATCTGTCTTATTTTCACCCGTCATGGTCAAGGTTTTTTAGACCGGTTTTCTTTTCACCGGTTACTGCCAGGGTCAGTTCTCAGGGTAGGTATTTTTAGATTTATTATAATTAACTAGTCACAGGATAGGTCGTTTAAAACTGGTCCTGTTTGTTCTGATCAGGGGACAGTCCTGTATTCACTGATAAAGGGTGCCTTACCAAATAAAAACATTGAGTTTTGACACCGAATTATATGCAGTGGGCTCTTGTTCTACTGCTTTTCATTTCGATCTTAGCAATGAATCACACATTATAGAGATTATAAAATTTCTGAATCATTGTCGCTTTTATATTAATTATTTACTTATAAATATTTATTTAAAAATTGGAACTTTTGCAATTAATGCTTATAAGGAGGTTTATAAGTTTGTTACCCAAATCACCCTACAAAAATTATAAATTAAGTCAAGCATGTTATGCCAAAACAGATGAACGATCGGTAATTTAAATTCTCCAAAGATAAAATAACAATTAAATTATATTTATGCTTTTTGGCCAAAAATGATATCGAAAAAAATAAATATTTTATTTGTTAAAATTAATGTTTTCAAATATCTTAAGTTCCGTTTGCTAATATTTTTTGGCTATAAATTTAAACAGGTTTGAATATTTATTTGTTTACTTAGCTAAGAAATTATTTTTTATTTTCATTTGAGTCCATCCGTATGTGATCCAATGCACGTGATCTAAGTTTTCGTCAATATCATGTGTGTTATCTATTGTATTATTGAGTTTTTAATTGATGCAAATTAATGAAAATCAGACCATAAAAAAAATGTTTTATTTTTTTGTATGTGTTGCTTTGTTGAAATTTTTTCTTCTTTTTTTTTGACAAATTTAAATTGTCGTTAAAATGTAATTATAATTTTGTGTTTTTTTTTTAACTTTGACAAACAATCGATAATAAAATGTGACATTTACAAATTGTGCTAGTGTTGAATACTTTCGAAAATATTAAATATTTTTAAAATTTTTAATAATAACACAAATTTTTTAAAACAATAAAGGTGCTGCCAGAAAATGATTTAAATATAAAATGCCAAATTAGAAGACCTAATATGAAGAAAAAAATATTTAAACTAAAAAAAATACTACATAAATATTATCGTTTCGAATTTATATATTACATAATTTTTGTAAAATAAGGATAATAAAAAGTGTCAGAAAAAACACAATCTGTTTTAATATATTTTACAAGGTTAACGTTTGTGTCTTAAGTCTTTTGTTTTTTATACCCTTTACTTGTTTTGTTTTATATTTTGGTTTAAATACAATTTTATGCATATTTTATTACAATTACATAATATATGTAAGTTAATCATGTAATTTATTTGCTTTAACAAATTCGAAGTAAACTTTTTAAGTTTTTATTTTAATATTTATAACAAGACCTTCTTAGTTGTGAGCATCACGCATATCTTGTAAAGACAAGAGTCTGGTCAGAGAAGATTAAACACCAACATGTCAGACAGTTGAAAACATTGACTTTCACTTTAGCAACAACAGCAACCACAAAATACACCATGATGCTTTTAATAGTTATTTTAAAGGTTCAAGTGCGCATATGACGCATTAAAATTATAAAAAAATGCTGAAAATTAAAAAAAAGAAATATTTTGAAATTTTGTATTTTTAATTTATTTTGGAAATTTCTTTAATAAAACATGAAACCAGTTCATTATGGCTATTTTTTTTTTTTTTTTTCTTGAAAATATTCATATAATTTTTTTTTTTTTTTTGTTTTCAGTTACCAATATGCTGTTATTCAAGATTTTGAAGATGATAATGATAATGACAATGATAATAATGGTTATGTTTATTATATTGCTATTAAAAAGCTGTAGTAGGTAGTATCAGTTGTATAGTGATTGGCCAAATTAATATGAGTACAAAATAGTTATAAAAAATAATCGTTTCAAATAAACAAAAGTTAAAAATATGCAAATAATCCCCAATGTTATTATTTAAACAAAATCATTATTTCATGAAATTTAAAAGGTTTTAGCTTATAAATTTTCTTAATGTCCCATTTAATTTGCCTACACCCTGTACAATGCTATGTTATTTTAAACTACATTGTTAAAGTTATCTTCATTATGTATTAGCGAATGTTTGTCAATATCTTAATTATGATTAACTATAAATAATATATTATCATAAAACGGAATGTGTATATAATTTTGTCTTAACTATATTTGACCATCAAATTAACGGATTTCAATAATCTTTTATATATGAAAATTGTGGGTAATATATATTTTTTCTTTCAACAAAAAAAAAAAAAAACTACATAATTTTCGACTCAACTATTTTTTAATCATAACAGATGGAGGTTGCAAAATAATATTTTTGCAGAAGGTTAAATAATAACGCGAGCAAAACTATATCAATATTTATTTACAGAACTTATATTTGTTTCCCTTGAATTTCCATTTTCATCATTTCATTATTATTTTAAAAATTGAAATATCTTTGTTAAAAAAAATTATCACTTTGTATTTTGCATAAATGTCTGTCTGCACCAAAAAATGTTTGATCTCACTATTAACGCCAAATCCACAAATATTTAGTGGAATCTTGATAGTTCAATTTTGCGTGTGTTATTTGTTAAGGAAGAGTACTGTCTATCTTTGTAGATGTTTTATAACAGATTTGAATATGTTAATGAATTCGTTTAATAGAAATCATATATAATTGCCGATTTTCAAGCCTCTAACACTAATCCTTAAACGATTTTCACCTTGTTCTTAAGCTACATTAAATGGTTTACAAATGTATTTTTCTAGAAATTATTAATGTAATTTTTTTGTGAACAGAATTCAATCAAAATCATTTTGGCTGAAAGACAGACTTTAAAAGTGCACTCAGAATATTATGTAGTTAACTGTTTGCAGTTTAATAAAAAAGTTTTCCGTTCCATTTAAAAAAAAAAAGGAACATACATATATTTTTCAAAAAAAAAACGAAAACTTGTGGTTTATTTGTGTCCGTAACAGTTATTACAAATTTAAATTTTGTTTGCTGTCTGTTTAAAAAAAAAATAATCAAAAAATTTCAATTTGTTTTTTTATTTAAACTGGTTGTATATATACAAAATGTTTCAATACAAATTACAAGAACTTCATAAACACACATACATATACAAACACATTCATACAAAAAGTGTTTATAGCTGTATATGCATACATACAAAAAACAAAAAATACAGAAACGGAAATAATTTCAAATAAATGAAAAAAACATTTATTTTTTAAGGATTGGTAGGTAAAATTTTGAGATTTATTTTAACTGATTATATCATTTGTTTCTTACGGATGTGTTAGTTGATTAATCAACATTTAAAAATAAATAACAAATGGCATTTAATTTAAATGAAAATTCAGTAGACCGGTTTATAAATGAAATGTAATTTCTTTTATATGATATTTTCATTTATTTTAACTTACAAACTTTTTTAAGTGTGTGTACAAAAATATTAATTAAACCTTATTTAGAAGATGTTGATATAAAATATAAAGTTATTTAGAAGCCTTTTTTTTCGAAAATAAGTTTCGTGCAAGGACACCCTAGATTTTCTAGTAATACAAAACATATTCCTTATGTCAAATTTCATTAAAATCCCTCTACTAACTTTTAAGTTGAGCGCCCCGGTATGCTAGTTGGTAGCGTGCTAGCTTATCAGTGCGGGGTCGTGGGTTCAATTCCCACCAGAGTCTCTGGTCTGTTTTCGTTACAACGAGCTGAAGGCCTTTGTTGCTAGTGCTCGGTTAGGGTATTAACATATAATTTGTAATTATATGATTAATAAATAAAATAAATAAATAAATAAATAAATAAATAAATAAATAAATAAATATATAAAATAAATTTTTAAGTTGCAACGGTGTCCTTCAACAGTACCCTGCCCGAATCCTGTATACCTGTATGAATCAAAGAAATGACGAATTTTAAAAGCAATAAGCTTTGATTTTAGTTTGTGTTTATTATCAGTGATTTTTAGTTAATTTAAATATTTTTTTAAGATTTTCAAAAATTGGGTTAGTTTCAAATTGTGTTAGTTTTTAAAATTTTACGAAATTTTAATTTAAAAACTTTGTTGTTTCCAGACCATGCTGTTTCACAGCTTAATTTCTAATTATATCGAACTCATTTGAAGCATTTGTAGTCAATTTCATAAACACTATCTGGAGGCTGGCTTTCCCGATAGAGGGTTAAGGGGTAAACGTTTTCCTTTTTGCACTATTATTTTTAAGCACATTTCTGGAGAAAAATCCAAAAAGTGTCTTATAAGTAACTTAGTACTTATCGAATAGAGCAGACTATTACACTCAGAAAAATAAGTTAGTAGAAAAATTTGTAAACGGTTTTTAGTCCTACTTTACTATTTTTGTACTGATTTTTAGTAAAAAAAAATATTATTTAGCAAATATTTTTGCTATTTACATTTTACAAATTTCAGTGTTTTTACAGAATATTTACAAATTTTTGTTGCTAATTTAAGAAATCATTTTACAAATTTTTGAAAACCGATTTGCTAAAATTAGCTAAATAATTTACGAATTTTCAAAAAGCGGATATTGATGGAAATGTTATTTCTAATTAAAACTTACACCTACAAACTTAAATTGCCTTAAAATGTTTCATTACTTAAAAAAAGGCATCGGAAGTGAATATACGGACTCATGCCTGAAAAGAGGCATTCACTTAAAATAGCACTAAAAAGTTTTTTTAGTTCTAAAAATCAGCCCTAAAAACAATTAAAATTTGACCTTAAAAGTTAAAAAATTTTGACTAAAATATTTTTTTATGTTTTAACAATTTTTAAGATTTTATGCTTTTTTTTTTTGTTTCTAATTTTGTATAAAATATTTTTTGAAAAAAATAAAAAAAATAAAAAAAAAATTATACTCGATTAAAAAAAATAAATTTAAAATTTTGTACTAATATTCACAATATTAAATTTTTAAATTTAATTAAATTTTTTTTTGCTAATTTTAGCAAATCGGTTTTAAATTCCGCTTTGCAACAAGTTTACCTAAATTTAGTAGCGGCTAAAAATTTTTCTACCAATTTTACTATTAGAAAAAAAATACCGCTGGGCTTAAATTAGCAAAATTTCCCATAATAACAGCAAAATTTTCAGTTGGCATTACATACTTTTTTTGGTGAGTGTAAGGTGGAGACTTTTCAACTTTATACCCCAATTTTAACAATATTTTTGTCAAATATTCCTAAATGGACCTGACCAGTGAGCTGGCACTTTCTTAAGGGAACATAATATTTTTAAACAGATGTTTCATGCAGTAAGTCCATCGTTGCGTTTTTGTAATTTAAATTTTAAACTTTTCAACAAAATGACTCTTAAGATCCAGCCAATTTTATTTAGAAACGTTTATCACTGAATCCATTCTAGAGCAAGATCTTTTACTACACGTTCAATGGAGCAGGTTCCAAAACTGAAGGTCAAACATAAGAATTTATTGTCTTAAAACCAGTTTTGTTACTTGTTGTAAAACCGCTTCTAAAGCCACAAATTCTAGTTTGAAGGAAAAGAACCTATTGTTAATGGATCAAACTTCTTACACAAGGAATTTGTTGTAGAACATAAATTAGAACCTATTCTATGTAGTACAAGGTTTAGCTCTTTGGATATTACCCTATTACTGAGAAGTTGCCTGATTGATTTCATATGCTCGTCGGAATAATTCCAATTCACATTTGCCTAAAAATCTTTTAAAAGTAGGAACTTAAAATTTTTCATACATTTTTATTGGTAAGCCAAAAATTCTGAAAAAAAATTTAAAATGCAACCGTCTCGTAATAACGCAAATTTTGATACAAATTTTGCGAAAAAATTTTAAACTTTTTTAACAATAGGTATATATTCATATAGTAAACTTTCAACTCCTTAATCTCAAAGCACGACTCAAAGAATGTACAGATACTACGAAAATTACTGAAAACTCAGAGAATCGCGTTTCTAAAGAAATTGCTTGAAAATCTGGATCAAACATCAAGAATTCCCTGGTCTTTATGGCGTGCTTCAAATAATCTTAAAAGACCTGTGTTAATAGAGTCTGGGCAGGAAATGATATTGAAAAGGGAGAACTGTTCGTTGAACAACTAAAAAGAGTATTCACAACAAATATATCAAATAATATAGAGGAGTTGCACCCTGCTACACCCCAACACATAATAGGAACCTCCCTCAAGTTTGAGATGCCAGAGGTCTAACAATCTATTGTAGAACTAAATCCGAGAAAAACACGAGGGATCGACAAAATTAGTAATAAGATGCTTTTATAATTACCCAGTATTGCTTTAGGAGTAATTATTTTTATTTTTAACACTATACTACATCTTTAATACTACCCCCAAGATTGGAAGGTTTCACTAGTGACACTGATAACCAAAACAGGCAAGGATAACACTAAAGTAGAGACATATAAAATAATCTGTCTTTTATCACACGAATCAAAGCCACACTCACAATATTATTTCGTTAAAAATAATCTTAATAACATATTAAATTTATCGAAAATACAATCAAAAAGAGGATTACTGATTTTTCATTATATTCAACCGATTTTGTTGTTTATTTTTAATCATTGATTTATAATCGACAAAAGTAGTAAAAGCAATCGAGAGTCGTTCAAAATAACGATAAATTTTTAACAGACAAAATGTAGAAAAAAACAATTTTAATGTTTTTTTTTCAAATTGAAATTTTTTTAATTTAACAAAACACAACACACAGATGTATATATTTTTTTTGCTATGTGTGTATCTATATTTAAATAATTTCTTGTAATTTTTATTGAAATAATTTTTTATATATACAAACTATTTTGGTAAAAAAATAAAAAGGAATTATAAGAACTTCTATTTTTTGAAGCAGAAAAAATACAATTGTACATTTAACTGAAAATATCAACTCCTACTGAATGTCTGTAAATTTTTATAGTTTGTTTTTTAAATGACTGATTCAAATTGCTAAAAAAATATATTTCTATTTTACGTATTACTTTTAAAATAAACTACAGTCGGTAACGGAAAATATATTGTGAGTGTAGTAATGAAGAAACTAACCCTCGCTGTTTATCGAAGTAACTCCATCCTAGATTATCAGTTTGGTTTTTGTAAAAGCCATGGTACAATAGAACAAGTCCATAGGCTAGTAACTAATATTAGAAAAGCTTTTGAAGAAGAAAAATACTTTGTTCTGCACTTTTCATTGATGTATCAGAAGTGTTTGAGAATGTATGGCACGATAGTTTACTTCAGAATATTAAAAGTATGCTGCCAACTAACACGCACAAGCTTCTAGAAAGCTGTTAGTTCCCTAAACTCAGAATATTATGTAGTTTACTGTTGTAGTTTATTAAAAAAAGTTTTCCGTTTATTTATTTATTTTTCAAAGAAACATCTATATTAACTTGTTTATACATTTATTCGAAATGATTTATTATCATTTACCGATTTTTTAAGTTTCATTTATTTTTTTCGTTTGTTTAAACTTTAATAAAAATTTACCCACAAAACGGAAATTTGTGGTTTATTTTTGTCCCTAACAGTTATAAAAAATTTTCAATTCAAATTACAAGGACTTCATAAACACACATACATACATAAACACATTCACACAAAAAGTGTCTATAGCTATGCATACATACATTTTGTTGGTTAAAAAAAAACACGAAAAGGGAAACAATTTCAAATAAATGATAAAATCATTTATTTTTTAAGGATTTGGTAGGTAAAATTTTGGCATTTATTTTAACTGATTATATCATTTGTTTCTTACGGATGTGTCAGTTATTTAATCAACATTTAAAAGTAATTAACAAAAGGCTTTTAATTTAAATGCAAATATAGTAGATTGGTTTTTAAATGAAATATCATTTCTTATAAAAGACATTATATGTTATTTTAATTTACAAACTATTTTAAGTGTACCAGACATACAAACTGGAGTTCCGGAGGGTAGCATCTTGGATCCACTGTTGACTTGCCAACAAATTCATATACTCACACTTCGACATTTGCTGATATACGCCAGTCACACGCAGAGAAAAAACATGGTTGGCACAATCATATTCGAAGAGCATCATATATTTTTGGGTTTATGATTGTGCGAACCATAGTCGTACTATAATATGGTTATCATATTATGATAATATAATAACCATAATTTTACCATAATATTGTCCCTACAGTTATATTTTGATTCAAAAATTACCATATTATGATTCTAAATAAACATATTATGATGTTTCTAAATATCTAGTATTTTGTGTAAGAAACCTTTTCGTACAAAAACAATTTTGGTTTCTACAGACTTTTTCTTATAAAAAATAATTTATTAATATAATTAGAAATTTTTACAAAAAATGAATTAATAAATATATTTTTTTAAAAAATATTTCTTATCGTTTTTATAAAAACGAATTAAAAAATATAAAATCTTTATATGGAATCTTTTTGAAAATGAATTGATTAGTGTAAATAATATTATATGTATAAGAAAACCCTTAAAAAAATCTTCTAAAGTTAAAAAAAAATTATCGGGATCTTAATGGAATTGATGGAATGTTTTAATGCCACATGAAAGATATTTTCTACCCAAATTCGTCCAGTTTTAGTAAACAATATATGATTATTTTTTAATACATTTTGTGGTAAAAATAAACTGACTGAACTGATCAAATTTTGGTTTATATGAAAACAAGACAATATTATGACCGTAAATATCAGAATCATGTTATATTTTATGCATAATTATTTATTGATTGTTGCCAGCATGGTTGAATAATTATCATATTTTTTTCATAATCAGAATTTTTGTTACCATAGTATGGTTACAGCCAATCATGTTACAAAATAGAAGGTGTCAATCATAAAATAGTAAAATATTTACTATAATAATGATGGTAGCGACCATGTTGATGGTTAAAAAGCCAATAATATGGTTGTGACAACCATACCTGATTGCAGCAAGCTTAATATAGTAGCAGTGATCATGTTGCAACCATGTTTTTTCTCTGCGTGCATGAGTGTCCACGAGAAGCCATTAGTGGCATTCCAAATACTACAAAACCACATTACTCAATTGGAAGTATGGCTGGAAAAATGAAGAATTAAAGTGAATGAACATAAATGTATTTAGGTCATATACGAATTTATAATCATATTATTAACATGTCTTATACGCAGAAACTCAAAACTTAGCTTAGATTGTAAACTTCTGATTTACAATATCATTTTAAATCCCTGTGTCTAATATTGAAAAATTTCAAAGATGAAAAATCCGACTTTTGCGAGTTATATCAATGAATAGCTTCTCAGGGATTTTTTGTTTTTTAATTGGAAACAAATTTTTTAAAAAATCAAAATTTATGAAACAATAAAATTGTCAATTTTGTTTGTCGTTTCATGAATTTTGTCAACAAAATTGTCAATTTTGATTGTTGTTTCATGAATTTTGATTTTTTTTAAAATTTGTTTAAAATTAAAAAACAAAAAATCCCTAAAGAAGCCATTCATTGAGATAGCGAAATATTGGATGAAAAATAAATAATTTTGTATAAAATAGACCTTGAGCTTGAATACTTATTACCTGGAATTTGTATTAAAAAGGTCGAAGAAATTAAACTGAATAGTATATTTTTGGATAATTTAAAAACTGGTTGTACAATTTTGAAACATTTTTAGACAATTTTAAAATATTTTTGAACAATTCTAAATATTTTTGCACAATTTAAAAACATTTTTGGGCAATTTGAAATAATTTTTACACAATTTTAAAATTATTTTGATAAATTCTGAATTAAAACTGGAAATGGTGTAGTGTCGTCATAAATATTTAAGGCTGAAAAAAAGGAAATGACAGGCCAGCTAGCTTCAATTAAAGATCAAAAAAAATCAGTTTTTCTTGATTTTTCAAAACTCTTTTAAAAATTGCAAAACTGCATAAATTCTAACCGTCATGAAATTTTATTTTATTTATTATTATACAAAAACTAAAATATAAAAAATGATTAAGTAAAAAAATAAAAAAACTTCATCAAAACTATTTTCTCAATTTGAATAAATGCTTTGGATTCAAAAACATATACGATATACTATAACTTATGCTTTAGAAGTAATGAAGAGTGATTCTTTAGGATATGCATTGGGTTTATATCCAGATCCCTGCATTCGAAATATGAACACATGAATTCTTTTGGAAGTGCCTTAGAATAACACCAACAAATCATAAAATAATATCAACTGAAGTTCAGGAAGCAATGAAAGAAGTTATAGTCACAGAATTACTACCATTTTTTTTTTTTTTTTGCTGGGTAAATATGTTAATGTTTTTACTATTTTTAAGCCTTTCATTTTTTTTAATTGTGTCTAAAATTTTGTTTGATAAAAAATAAAAAAGAAATATGGTTGCTCAATAAAAAAAAAATTAATTTTTTTCTTAAGAAAATTTAAAAAAAAAAATAAAAAGTAGCAGCTTTAAAGTGTTAGAAGTGTATTTAAAAATAATTGAATTAATTGAGCACTTTTAAGAATACTTTTTTAAAAATTTTCTATATTTTACAATTCATTGAGTTTCTATCTTATTATATACATATATAAGTTTGGTTCTCTAATATTTATCAAAAAATTTTGTTAATTAGAGCTAATTTCTTTGAATAAGCTTTGTGGAGAATTTCACCAATGTTTAGTAGCGGTTATTACATTTCCTTTTATTTCCATTTCACTAATATTTAGTAAAATTTGTTGCTTATTTTAGCAGTTCTATTTAAATTGCCGTTCACGTCAATTTATTGCCGTTACTGATTTCATGGTACTAATATTAATAATATTTAGTAATTTTTATGGTGATTTCAGCAAACCGATTTTACATCTGCTTAATAATCGTGGCCTCTTAAGTCAAAGAAGATTGAATGCATCAAATTTGGTGACCAAATTTAACGAGGGATTTTTTTGAGAATATTTATAAATCGTTGAGCAATTAATTTTTTGTCTCGCATTAGATGGGCTTAATAATTTGTATTAGATTTAAGACTTGAATAATTATTGTAAGTTCACTTTCTTGTAAGTAAAGATTCAATAAATAAATTTGAAAGAAAAAAAAACTTTAAACTTTGATAAGAAACTGAAGACCCCTTCTAAAAATATTTGCCTATTTTTTCAGCATTCATCACATTAATACACATCATTTGAGTACTTTATTATGTAACCGGATGTTTTTTCAATTCATAATTATTTTTTAAAAATATTTATACACATAATTTAATTCTATTTAAAATCATTTTAAAACCAAAAAAAAGAGTATATTTTTTTTAAGCCATTTTTGAATAATTGTTGCTCGTTTATTAACTTAAGCCACTTATAGATCAGCAATATGACGTTAATTTGACAGTGTCAAAATATTTTTTGTATAATTTGAATTTGATGTTGTTGTATATTTATGAAACTATTCTTAAGTTATACCATAACAAAAATTCTCTATATTAAAACTTTTTTTTTGCGTTTAAAAAAGTCTATATGGTTTTGGTGGTGAAAAAAAAATAAAGAAAAAACGTGCATTTGTGTAGGCGTTTTGGAGGAAGGCATTGTTTGTTATGAATCGTGATTTAATTATGTATAATTTAGAAATAATGTTTTCTTATAAAGATTAATAAAAAAAAATTGGAGTGTTTAATATATTTGTATTAAAAAATTAAATTCATGCTCTCAATATACCATATAGCAATCAAACTGCAATACAACTTGAGAATAAGCTTATATTAATAGTGTGTTTTAAGCTTTTCTTAATTTCGCTTATTATAATATTTATAAAATGTGAATTCACAAGCAGTATTTAACAATGCTTTAGAAAAGATTATTATACATAACTTTTTCTAAAGTATGCTATAAACAACATACACATATTGAACAACGCAATATGACTATTGAAACAGAAATATTTTTCAATACATTCTAGTCTTGTTGTCTTTGTTCTACGCTTATAATACATACAACAAATGCCATTACTTTTTCTTTAAATTTGTTTTGTTTTGTGTTTTGCGTGTACATTTAGTTTTAAATTTTATATAGTGATCGTGCAATTGCATATTATATTTAATTATTTTTATTTATGGTTAAAATTAATTATTATTATTTATATTTAAAATGAATTATTATTTTTTATATTTAAAATGAGTTATTATTATTTATTTTTAAAATTCAAATAAAAAATAAATTAAATTAAAGAAAATAATTATGATTTCTCTTTTTCAACTATTAATAATATATTATTTTTGTAAGCTTATTATAAAATTGCAAGAATAAGCTTATAGTAATCATACACACATAATATTTTCACGAGGGTTCCGTTTTAATTTTTCTACAATTGTTATGATAGCCTTTTTCAATATATTCTCCAGTCTTTTTCAAGCTTAAGGTTGGTGTTGTAAGCTTATAATAATATTTTTCTCAAGCCATTTGGTATGTTGGGCTGTGTTTGTTGACAAACATATACATACATATTCATATGAATAACAAGTGGTTGATGAAGGAAACAATCGATTTAAGATTTAGATCATTCACAATAGTTACAATTTATACTCAACTCCTAAGTGTATGCTGTATTTTTAGTCTATATTTGATGAGCTAAAAAATATGCTACATATCTGCGGGTGGATTTTATAACTTAATGAATTACACAAAATTGCAAAGAATTGGATTTTGTAATATCCATTATTATGTAAAAAATATATGAAGAATATTGTAAATTGATTTTTATTATTAAATTGTAATTTGTTGCTGCTACTTAAGCTTTTTTGAAGTAGTTCTGCCTGCTAAATCCACATCTAATGGCTTGTGACATGTACTCTCTATATGTTAGCTTCACAAATATTAAAACATACACTTAATGAAGAATTTCTTAGAAGAAACTTAGTTTTTGAATGACAAAAATCATTAATAGTAGAGGTCAATGAATCCGGTACGTTCTAAATTTTCCGCCTCTTAACTGAAAGGGCATCACTGCTCATGGCAACAGGCTGCGTCGTTTAGTTTGTGTTTGACAGCCATTGATAGCAGATTACCGCGTGATTTGAGGATAAAATGGAAAAATGTTATAATATATTTTGATCATTAAGCATTATTTTTGGGGATAATTACTATAGGAACTCTGCACCATCAATTTTAATGGTGAAAAAGTGGTTCATTGAATTTCGTTATGGCCGCCACTTGAGGCCTCTACACACGAGACAATTGAAAAATTCACCATATGTTGTTGGCCGATCGGAGACTGAAAGTGCGAGAGATTGTGGAAGCCATAGGCATCTCATATGGCTCAGTAAATTCTATTTTGAATGATCACCTGGGTATGTGAAAGCTTTCCACAAGATGCTTACAATCGACCATAAACACAATCCTGTGATAACTTTGTTTCCATGGCAAAAATCCATGAATTAGGCTACGCATTGCTCCCTCATCTGCACATATTCTCCGCACTAAGCCCCGGCTGACTATTTTTTGCATCCAAATTTGAAGTAATTGCTAGGCGGAAAAAGATTTGACTCCAACGATGAAATCATCTCAGAAACATGTATCTATTTTGATGATCTCGACAAATCTTATTTTTTGGAAAAGATAAAAAAATTGGAGAAATCTTGCACAAAGGTATGTGAAGGACAAATGAGACGTTACTAAAAACTAAAATGCTTTTTATCCAAAAACCTGTGTTTCATTCAAAAAGTCACGGACTCATTGACACGCTCTATGCAGATGAATTTTTTTTATGTGGAAATTGTATTTTGTTCATTTTCCTAATTAAATTATTTTATTTATTGGAAAATTACTGCAAATTTGTATTCTTCGAATTAAAGGAGTCAAATGGTCTTTTCTGAAAATATTCATATCTATTATATTATTTAATTGATTAATTAAGCTGCATGCTAGTTGTATACCAAAACTCACCTTTTGATGCTATAAATCTTAGGTGGAAAATATTTCGTGGACCAAGGGTCTTCTGTAAAATGTCCTTTGTACAATATCTATTTTAGGGGAAAACTGCTCTAGCACAATTTTTTTTTTATAAATTAAACAACAACTTATTAATTTTATAGTATTATTTTTAATTTTACAAACTAACTAACTAAACTTAATTATATTTTTTTACATATGTTTCTTTCCATTACTCGCCACATCAACATTTATAGATTTGTTATTCATTAATTTCATTACACGCCTACATAAATACCACGGTAACCAAACGGTTAAAAAGAATCCTATTAAAAAACAACCCAATATATCTAATAATAAATATTGATATAATGGCATAAAAGTACCAGAGGATTTTAAAAATTGTGCTCCTTTATATCTCATAACATATTCAATCCAATATGTAGCTTCCTCCAAAGGATGTATTGGGTTATCACGGAATTTTTGTGATATTTCTAAAGCTTTCTGTTTATACTGAGGATCCGTTAAGAGTAATTCAATATTTTTTTGCAAATCCTTGGAAGTAAATTCTGAAAATACCAGAGAACGTGCATAACCCGCACGTACAGATTTTAATGTATTACGATGTTGATCACCATACAAGGGTATACACAACATGGGTTTAGCCCAATAAATACCCTCCTGGGTACCAAATATACCACCATGTGTTATAAATAATTTAACATTAGGATGCGCCAAGATATCATTTTGTGGTAACCATTTTTTGATCATAACATTACGTGGTAAATATGATATAGATTCATTTTCATATTTCCAGAGAATATTTTCTTTGAGTTGCCTGAAGGCTTTTAATATAATGGTAATCTTTTCGGGAGGCATATCGGTACTTTTCATATAAGAACCCAAACTGAAGTAGATTACACCATTAGTTGAATTATCTAAAAATATCTGCAAGGAGAGAATAAAGAGAATTAGAAGTTAATAATCATAGTAACACGTCAACTTTATATATTTAGATATATTAGATATTTCCATTAGTTTGATTAAGTAGCGAACTTGCCCCTTGATAAATTTGGGATAAAATATTTATAGTTATCTTCTGCTGTTAATTATGAAACTTTACTAAAATCGGCCCCTCTATCAAATAAGTAAAATTATAAATATATTTTTTGTAATATAACCTCAAAAATAGAAATTTTAATATATAAGATGGAGTTTAAAAAATCACAAACAGTCAACAATAACTTCTCGAGTAAAAAAAATTATATGGCACAATATTATATCATATTTAATTTGATATCTAGCTGATCTTATTTGATCCGAAAAATTACAGATCAAATTTAATCCAGACTTCGGTCTGCCAGAGTTATACCCCCCTCTAGCGAATTTGTGTTTCACATTTCAGGTTTCCACCCCAAGCAATCAAGGAAAGATTTCAAAAAATTCATCTTGTCTTACTTCCTAGCTCTAGCAGTTTCAATAGGTCGTAAAGAGGGAGATTTTTCGCTCTTTAAACCCACAGTTTTACCAGGTCCCTGGCGATAATTCTAAAATACACCTTAACTAAGAGTTATCTCTAGCTCCAGGGAACACATATTTTAAATTTTAGCTTTCTAGGAAGTGCGGTTTAGTCAAGCCATTAAGGGGTCTACGATGGAGGAGGAACTTTGATAGCAAACTTCAACTTTCTAGTTCCAGCAGTTTGGGCTTCAGAGAGAAACTTTTAACCTTCAAACTCCATTTTTACCACGACCTTAGCGAAAATTCCAAGTCAGCTTATACTTCAGAGTGTTAAGTTTTTGTCCCTTCCTGTAGAAGTTTCCAAAAAATCCGGTTTGAGCAAATGTCTACGCAGGAAAAGGAATTTACATGCAAAATTTCAGCTTTCTAGCTACAGCGATTTGGGCTGGGCAATGTTGAGTGAGTGAGTCAATCAGTTAATTCGTAACGTTATTCCTTTATATATTCAGATAAATTAACAAGTCGGGTGAAAGATCCGTAGGATAATTAACAAAACAACAAATTTCTTTTCTTCCAATATTTCGTCACCACCCAATGTGGGAAATTATATAATTTTTCTTTTTTCCAACAATAAAAACTTATATATATATAAAATTTTTAAAAAAGGCGGGAAATCATAAAAATACTTTATGACAATATGAAATATATATATATATATATAAGTTTTTATTGTTGGAAAAAAAAAAATTATATAATTTCCCTGAAGAAGTCACCCAATGTGGTGACGAAATATTGGAAGAAAAGAAATAATAAATAATCATTATTATTATTTTTTATAAAAGGATCTTGAACTCGATTTTAAGTAATAATATAGTATAATATTGAAGATCGAATAAAGGAAGATAAATATATATAATAATATATGAATATATCGGAACCGTTTTCTTCGTAAAATTATATTTTATAAAATATACAAATTTTTTGGATATGAAGCAATATATTAAAGCATATACAGGGTGTCCGCCGGGAAGGTATACTACTTTGTTTTGCCGCCATTTTGGTAAACATAAGTCTTGACAGTCCATATTTATTATGGAAAAATATTCGATAAACCAACGTGTTTTATCAAAATCAATCATTAATAACTGTGACAATGAGAAAGTTACTTGAAAATTTTGGGAGAAACAACGTGCCAACAAAACGCACTATTTATTGTGTAGTTAATGATTTCGAAGAAAGACTACAACGTACTGCAAGATCGGCTGAAAACATTATAGCTGCTCAAAAAAGTATTCAAAACAATCCATCAATCTCAATTCGACGCCGTGCTCATTAGCTTGGGCTTCAAAGAACAACTTTGGGCACAATTTTGCACAAGGATTTACATTTTTTTCCATTTAAGATTTAGTTGACACAAGAGCTTCTTCCACAAGACCATTTACGCCGCCGTATATATGCCAATAGGATGTTACAGCTTGCCCATGACAATCCCGATTTTCATGAAAAAATCATAATGAGTGACGAGGCATATTTTGAATGGATATGCAATGGAAAACCCTCAAATTATTCATCAGTCACCTTTGAATCCATTAAAAGTCAGCACAAAAGATATATTGTGGTCGCGGTGCGTAGTGCAATTTGAAATAATAATCCATTAAAAGTGACAGTCTGGTGTCCTTACTTCTTTGAAAATAAAACGGCATAGCGATAACTGTGAATGGGAAGCAATATCGTGATATGATTAAAAATATTTTAAAGCCACAACTGCATGCTTTGGACTTGATTAACATGTGGTATCAACAAGACGGTGCCTCATCGCATACAGCCAGGATTGCAATGGAATTACTGCGATACCTCTTTCCACAACAAATTATTTCAAGAAACGGTCGCCTGATTTGACTGCTCCGAACTTCTTTTTGTGGGGATATCTGCAAAAGCAAGGTTTATGCAAACAAACCAGAAACGCTTGAGCAACTCAAACAAAATATTCGTGATGAAATTAATGAAATACCGCGTGAAATATGTGAGAATATAATGAAAATTGTGCTCAAAAGTCCTTGCATTTGTGAGGCTAACAGAGGCGGACATTTATCTGATATTGTATTCCATACATTATTGCCGACATTAAATAAAACATTTATCAATATAAGATCCATTCTCTTTCATTTTATCAAAAATTATGAACAAACTAAGTAGTATACCTTCCCGGCGGACACCCAATATAATAATATGTATATGAATATATCGGAACCATTTTCATCATAACCAAACGTTCCGAAATAAAAGAACTTTCGGAGGCGGGATCAAGTAAAATACCATATACAATTTTTTTGGATATGAAACAATATATTAAAGCATATACAATTACATCTTATACCATATCAAAAGTTTATCTGATCTGAAACCGTATATCATATATAATTATACTTGAAGTAATAAGAGAAACAAATAGCAAACTTTTAAGCACTGGAGAGCCTACTTACTGGCCAACTAACTTAAACAAAAAACCTGATTTAATTGACTTCTTTATCACGAAAAATATAAGACATGAACATTTAAAGATAGAATCGTGCTTCGAACTATCCTCCGATCACTCACCCATTATACTCAAATTCGAAAGTAATGTTCTTCTTGCGACCCATAACATATTTTCTTACAACAAGAAAACAGACTGGGAGTGCTGTAGAGAAATAGTTGAAAATAAACTTGATATACAGATATCACTAAAAACCTAAGATTTTAATGACACACTTTTGTATGCTGCAATTGATTCTACACCCATAATAACTCATAAATCAAACAAATATAGTATATCACCATTCATCAAAGAAAAGATTAAGGCAAAGAGAAAACAAAGAAAAAAAATGGCAATCAACAAGATCACTCTTTGATAAAACAATCCTTAACAAACTAACCAAGGAATTGAAGGATCTTTTGAAAAAGTACAAACAGGATAAACTGAAAAGTTATCTTGAAAACCTGTGGGCCAGAAATCAAAACGAAAAGGCTCAAGTATTAGCTGATCATTTTTACAGAACTTTCTCTAATGAAATGGACAAACAAAATATTACTCTGCCAAATATCATTTCATCCACAAACTGCCACATGAAAATCGTTTCTCTACATGAAGTTAAAACTATTACTAAAACAAGAATTGATGCTAAAAAATCCCCTGGCTATGACAGAGTAACGGGGAAACTATTAAAAGAACTACCAATGAAGGGACTTATCTACATAAGAAATATCTTTAACGTTATAATAGCAATGAAATATTTTCCTAAAGTATGGAAAGTTGCAGAAATAATTGCTATTGCAAAGCCCAACAAGGACGCCACAAGGGCTACTTCATACAGGCCAATAAGTCTATTACCACTTTTATCTACATTATTCGAAAAACTTATTTTTGATCGACGAGAACCAATACTTATAGAAAGAAATCTTATACCAGCACATCATTTTGGTTTTAGGCACATGCACTCTACGATCCAACAAATACATAGAGTAAATAACAAAATCTCATCTGAAATTGATAAGAAAAATTTTTGCCTTTGACAGTGTGTGGCATGCTGGCCTACTTTATAAATTGAAAAAAAATCTGCCAATGGACTTTTTCTTATTCTACAAAGTTATTTAACTGACAGGCACTTTTATGTTAAATATAAAGATGAATGCTCAAGCAAGGTAGTGTCCTTGGCCCTATCCTATACCTTCTGTACACAGCAGACATTCCTACTCCAACAAGAAACACAGATATGATTGCAACATTTGCAGACGACACTATCCTTGTGTCATCAAATAAAGATATAACTTTGGCCATATCAAACCTTCAACAATTGCTAGACAATACTCTAAACTGGTTTAAAACCTGGGGTATTTTAGTAAATAGTGAAAAAACAGTACAAGTGACTTACACAAATAGAAAGATAAGTGATCATCAAGCAATTACGATAAACAACACTCTGATTCAAAATGATAATAAAGCTAAATATCTTGGCATGATAATCGACTCTAAATTAATCTGGAAGAATCATATCATCCGTAAAAAAAACGAAGTAAAGTACAAATTTGGACAACTTTACTGGCTCTTAGGAAAGGATTCAACTTTATCCTTACAAAACAAATTGCTTTTATACAAAACAATAATAGCTCCTATTTGGAAATGTGGCGCAGATCTCTGGGATACTGCAAGCAACTCTAATATAAAAATCAATCAAAAATACTGAGAACTATTATAAACGCCGAATGGTACATATCCAATGAAAATATACATCGTGATCTTAACGTCAGCACAGTCCAAGAAGTCATAAGGAATTCCAGCTTAAAACATACATTTAAACTAACAACTCATTCCAACAATGAAATTAGACAACTTCCCTATAACGAGCTCTCAGGTTCAAGAAGACTTAAGCGATGCACTCCATCGGAGCTATTTGTCCGATTCTTATAAATTGATAATTTGGCAAAATATATTTTTTATAATTTAATATAAATGTTTACTTACACTAAATATAAGTTATCTTAAGTGTTGATTTAAGTTAATTAATACCCAAACCTCAAAAATAATTACTAATTGTCATAAAAAGACAGGTGTAAATAAAATGGGATGTTAAAAAAAAAAATATATAATTATATATCATACTAAATTAAAAAATAGTTTTGATAAGGCAGCAAATATTATTATATCACAAATATGTATGAGCATATATAAATATATATATATATATATACTTATATATATATATATACTTATATATATAATTTTTTTGAGGCATATGAGACATATACAATTATATATGAGGCATACATATTTATATATAGTGTTATATATAATTTTAGATGCCGTGTAATAAAGCCATAGGCAATAAAGCCATATGGCCTTTTTTCACACAGCATTGAGAAATAATGCCATATGGCTTTATTTCCAACGGAGAAGTGAAATAAAGCCATTATGGCATTATAACACCTTTGATAATTTTCTGTGCAGTATTTTTGTAGTGTTATTGATTTCTGTAAATTGCAAATAAATATAGAATACGATAACATACAATAAGTTCAATTAACAAATGGAAATGTGAATTGATTTTTTAAAAATTAACAATATTTGAATGTGCGTGTCATCCTTGATAACGGTACAACAAATTGGGCACTACGCTTGGGAAGAAGAACGTGCTCATATAAACTAACGGTTATTCATGCATAGCCAGTCGTCAGAAAACAAATATGGTTCAATATGTTGAAGAACAGCAATCAAAATTTAATACGGCGAGTAATTGCCACGCCGGCCGCGAAGACGACGCGCCGGCTCCCTTACAACGCCTGTACTCTATACCTTTGCAGCGCGTGACAATAACAACCCATTCCTTTGGCAATACATATGTAACTATTACAATTAATTGCATTTTACACTGGTATGGCATTATTTCCACTTCAACTGACAAACTAATATGACTTTATTTCACTCCTTCTGTGGGAATATGACATTATTTCCCAATGCGGTGTGAAATAAGGCCATATGGCTTTATTACACGGCACTATAATTTTATACGATATTATATAGCGTATCTAATTTTATAAAGGAAAGAATACTGTTTTTGTTACGAAATGTATTTTTTTATTCAATATAATCTCCAAGAAGCTCAATACACTTATTCCAATGATCTTTAAATAATTTTATCCCATCCTTATAATAGTTTTCCGGAAGCTCTGCAAAATAACCGTCTACGGCTGCTATGGCCTTTTCATTCGACGAAAAATGCTTTCCACGAAGGAATTGTTTGAGATTTCTGAAGAGATAGTAGTCACTGGGAGCCAAATCTGGGGAATACGGTGGATGTTCAAGCAATTCGTACTTTAATTCTTTGAATTTAGCCATCGTCAAAACACTTTTGTGAGCAGGTGCATTGTCTTGACGAAAAATGATTTTTTTTTTTTCTTCTTTAAACCAGGTCTTTTCTCACAATTTTTTTCATCCAGCTGATTCAAAAGGCTGCAATAATATTCAGAGTTGATTGTTTTACCTTTCTGAAGATAATAAATCAACAAAATTCCTTTTGCATCCTAAAAAACTGATGCCATAACCTTCTTTGCTGATCGTTGTGACTTCATCTGCTTTGGAGCTGAACAACCAGCTTCAGTCCACTGTAAACGTTCTTGTTTCAATTTAGGATTATGGTGGTAGATCCACGTCAACTTCAAATGGCTTGTAAACAAAGAAAGAATTGACAGAATGACTTGCAACTTTGCATGTGTTCTCAGAACAGTTATACCAACTTGAGAAAAAAAAAGTTTGGAGCTAGCAGTGCCATGGTGAGCGCAGGAACTTTTCAACCAAACTGTATGTTATAACTAGATGTGATTTTATATGGTGCAATATAAGAAAATTTTAAAAAATTTTACAATTATCATAATTTTAATTATGTATATATAAAGTTTTTTACTCGGGTTCTACCAAAACATTTATCATTTATCTTAGCCTACATCTAGCTTTTGTAAAAATCTGAAATTTGCACTAAAATAGTTTTTTTAAGTCCTCATAGATCCGGCAAAAATGTAAATATTGCTTTGAGTTAATAAATTACGCAAAGCCAAAATCACATGTGGTCTTATTAAAATTTCAAGCCCAATCTCAAATAATATTTCAAACTTAATTTGTGTACACTTAATCTTGTTTCATTACCTTTAAATCTTTTGGCAAAGGTTTAACTTTTTGTATATGAGCGCCACCTACATCAATAAGACCCGGCATACTTGGTCGTGGTAAATCCATGCTTCTATGGCTATTAATTAACATTAAAGAAATATTTTTCTCCAAATCTCTAACATGTGGTAAACGACCTAGAAAATAAATAAATATAATTTTTTTCAAATTCATTTAAATTTTGTCTTAAAAACTATTCACCTCTTATATGTAAATCAAAATGATTTTCTGCCATATCTTGCATTTTTGGCATATAATACCATCTCCTCATAATAGCATCATACAAAGATAAATATGTATTGTAGGCCCTTTCCGAAAAACTCATTTTATCTGTATGCGATAATACCAAATGTGGTATAACAGACCAGGGTGTTAATAAACCCATTGCATGATCCATATTATCAGCATAACCCATAGTACCAATAGTTACTATGGGACATTGAAATTTATGAGCAAACATTAGAAAGCTTTCATGAAAAAATTGTTCTAATATTAGTAAATCAAATTTTAAATTTTTCGATTCTATTAAAGATTTGACACCGGGATCATTTAAAGCATATTCTGAGGTTAACAAACCCACTTGCCACCACATTTGCAGATTTTGAAAATCGCTAGCAAATTGCATTTTAAAAATATCTTTTTTGGGAACTAAAAGCAAAAGCAATTATTTACTTCATTTTTAGAGTCGACTTAAATTGTTTAAATGGTTTACTTACAATAGTAGGGTATATCAAATTTTGGTTCAATTATAATTTCTGTTAAATTCGGATGTTGATATTTTGTGGGATGATTGTTTACTGTTGTTATATGATGACCCCGTTTTAATAGATCTCTTTGAAAATGTTCCAACCACATCCAATGACTAGGTGCTGGAAATGGTCCCATAAATAATATATTGTAACCTTGGGAACTTAAGAATATAGTAAACGCTATTAGGAACTGTAGAACTTTAAATTTAAGCATCTGAAAATAATAAATAAAATATATTAACAGTTAAAATCTACATATATAATTAGTGAGTAATACAAATCTGTAAATCTACTGCTAAATCAATTTAACTAATATTAAGCAGTATTAAAAGAAAATTTAGTTTTAAAACATTTCCTATTGTCAATCAAGTAAATGCACTTACACGCAGAGAAAAAACATGGTTGGCACAATCATATTCGAAGAGCATCATATATTTTTGGGTTTATGATTGTGCCAACCATAGTCGTACTATAATATGGTTATCATATTATGATAATATAATAACCATAATTTTACCATAATATGGTTCCTACAGTTATATTTTGATTTAAAAATTACCATATTATGATTCTAAAAAAACATATTATGATGTTTCTACATATCTAGTATTTTGTGTAAGAAACCTTTTCGTACAAAAACAATTTTGGGTTCTACAGACTTTTTCTTAAAAAAATATTTTATTAATATTATTAGAACTTTTTACAAAAAATTAATTAATAAATATATTTTTTTAAAAAATATTTCTCATCGTTTTTTTTTAAACGAATTAAAAAATATAAAATCTTTTTTTGACAATGAATTGATTAGTGTAAATAATATTATATGTATAAGAAAACCCTTAAAAAATTTTCTAAAGTTAAAAAAAATTATCTGGATCTTAATGGGTCAATTGATGAAATGTTTTAATGCCACATAAAAAGGTATTTTCTACCCACATTCGTCTAGTTTTAGTAAACAATATATGATTATTTTTTAATACATTTTGTGGTAAAAACAAACTGACTGAACTGATCAAATTGTGGTTTTTATGAAAACAAGACAATATTATGACCGTAAATATCAGAATCATGTTATATTTTATGCATAATTATTTATTGATTGTTGCCAGCATTTTATGGTTGAATAATTATCATAATTTTTCATAATCAGAATTTTTGTTATCACAGTATGGTTACAGCCAATCATGTTACAAAATAGAAGGTGTCAATCATAAAATAGTAAAATATTTACTATAATAATGATGGTAGCGACCATGTTGATGGTTAAAAAGCCAATAACATGGTTGTCACAACCATACCTGATTGCAGCAAGCTTAATATAGTAGCAGTGATCATGTTGCAACCATGTTTTTTCTTTGCGTGTATGCATTATTAACTAACTCTTTTGGGTCATAGTTGATAAAAAAAATTGGTTCACTATTTTCTAGAATATTTCGGACAATATGACCGCCATATGTAGGGCAACAGGTGCGTAGCATAGACTTTCTTTTGCCGACCAACTATAACAATAATGTTTTTTGTTTTAAATATATTGCAATATTAAACTTTTTTATGAACAAACAAAATTTTGTCTTGGTATTGCTGCTTGACCCACATAACATATTCTTGGATACGTGCCTGGACAACGGCAATGAATAATTTAAAAAAAACTTGATTTTAAATGTGACGAAAATACTTACAGAGGTCATAGTCAATACTAAAATTGTAATAAAAGATCAATAAAAGTATTTACTTTTAAATTATTTCACATTTAAAGTTGTAAAGTTTAATTTAAATTCGATTTTATCGAATTTACTTTTATTTGTTTTGTAATAAATAAGAATTTCAATTTGGTACCAAACATTATTAAAAAAAAAACAATACTATTTCAAAATCAAAAATACCAACAATAGTTTTTTGGTACATTTTTTAATTTTTTTTTATTTAAAAATTCAATAATTCTTGAAAAAAGTATATAAACTCCATTTGAAGTACAATTAATTAAGCTGAGATTTATTCAAGGATTTTTTTTTCAAAAGTAAATTTTATTTTAACAGCATTTACAAGAAATAATATCACAAAAATAAAAAGGGGGACGGTTTTCTGAAAAGCACTGAGTTAAAGTAGTGTCATAGTATTTTTAAAGTTAGAAAGGGCCGATGTTGAATGTGAACCACACCTAAACGTCAAGTTTTTTTCTGCATTTCATTTGACATTTCTCAATTTCAGACTAACTCAATTTGAACCATGGAAAGATACACAATCGAGCAACACGTTAAAATTATTCAGGCTTATTATGAAAATGGGCGTTCAAATCAAAATGCATTTCGTGCACTTCGTTATTTTTTTTTGTTCAGCATAATTGACAAAATGTGTCCACAATCGGGAGAATTGTGGGCAAATTTCAGCAAACCAGCTCTGTGAAAACACCTGTGTATGCTCGCCCAGTTTGTTTTGCGCAAAACATTGCTGTTGTTCGCGATAGTGTGTCATGAGGTCGGCCAAGCATTTACCGTGAATGGAGTTCGCTATCGCGAGATGATAACGAACTTATTGTGGCCAGGAATTGAGGATATGACCCTGGACGATGTGTGGTTTCAACAGGACGGTGCCATTTACCACACAACTAACGAAACAATGGCTCTTTTGCGCGACAAATTTAGTGGCCGTGTTATCTCACGTGGTGGCGATGTCAATTGACCGAAAAGATCATGTGATTTGACACCGTTTTACTTCTTTCTTTGGGGTTATTTGAAAGAAAAGGTGTACGTTCATAAGACAACTCAAGAGCTATTAACGGCATAGAACCTAAATTATGCCTCAGCGTCATCGAAAATTTTAACCATCGGATGCAGGTGTGCCGCCGAGGTCGTGGCGGCCATTTGGCCGTTATTTTGTTCCATACATAATTGAACCATACCATATTATCATAATAAAAAGAAATGCCAATAGTTTTCTAAATAATTTGTGTTTTATTCAAAATCAACAACGGCCCTTAAAATTTAACCACTCCTTATATCATCCTCTATCTATCCTCTACAGTATTTTTGTTACAAATTATGTAAAAAAACAAAAATTGTAAGCGAAATTATTAGAGAAGTGAAAAAAAATTTAAGTGAAAAACTTTTTAGGATGTGAAAAAATTGTTAAATGGTAGAAAAAAATGTTTGAGGTGAAAAACAATTTTGTGTTGAAAAAATGAAGTGGTGAAAAAAATTTCGAGGTGAATTAAGAGGTGCTTTTATATTTTCACTCACAGCTTTTTAAGTTCTGAACTGAATTTGCTAGAGTGAATGCCTATTAAATACGAGAAAACCTGCTTGCATTTTCAAGCCTTAATCATCATTACAAAAGACATGTAAACAGACGGACATTGCTAGATCGATTTACATGGCATCAGGAATATATATGCTTTCTGTGCTTCCAGACCTTTATTTCAACATGCTAAAGCCGGTCTACAAAAACTCTTTGCTAAAAATTAGTTTAAAAGGGCCTTGCAGAAAAACCTGCTGAAATTAACAAAAAGTTAAATATTAGTAAGATGAGAAAAGCAAAAATTAAGCTGTTAAATAAAGAAAATTTTTGTTTATTGGAAATGACTAAACTGTTAAAAGCAGCAAAAATTTTTTCTGAATATTAGAAGACTAAAAAAGTCATAAAAAAAAAATTCCAATTTCTAAATACTTTCTTAAGAATTATTTTTTAATGAGAATAAGAATCCATCCAGAAATCAGCAGCCTACGATTTTTAAACAAATATTTTTTGCTAATTTTTGCAGTAAAGACAATTATTTCCATTCAAATAAATTTAACTTAAAATTAAATGAAACTTTTAAAATATAATATTTTTGTGCTGTTTTTTTTTTGTACTTATATTCAACAGAATTTTTTTTACTAATTTTCGCAGTATAAATTAGAGTAGGCCACACTCCATACAAAAAACAAAGTTGTGCCGGTTACCCACTTGAATTAAAGATAATGTGTAGACGATCTCAAAAAAAATGTTTGCCACGCCCCTTGATCCCCCCGGTTCTACTTTGATGACTTTTGACTCCGTCGTCAAATTCTAGAAGTGAGTTTTTAATCTCGGTTCCCCCCCCCCCTCCCAGCCATAATTTGCATTTTTTTCTAAACGATAAAAAAGTTTTTAAATTCCAAGAATTTTTGTCTTTTATAGCCCTTTTTCAGTGAGCTACATCTTACATCTTTCATCAATTTGCAAAGATGTTAACATCTTCCCATTAGAATTATACAAGCTAAAAATTCTACATCTTTATACATCTACAAAAGATGATCCTTTCTCATTTTGTTCTATCTAACATCTTTCGTTATTTTAAGTGTCATCACTTAAAAAATGACAAAAAAAAAATCGATTTTCTTTGTGCCATCACTAGCAAACTGACATTGCAGAAAATAAACAAAAAAAAATTTATTGATCAAAGGAAAATGAGCGGCAGATGAAAGAATTTCATACTTTTGTCTACTAAAAATTCGTCTTCATCATCATCTTCCAGAATGGCCTTTAATATTTCAATGTACTGCAATAAAATTCGGGTTGTTTTTACAAAGCAACAACTACTCCATTGATTAATGCTTTCTCTAAATCCATTTTTAATTTTTAACAATAATTATGCATCTTTTTCATTTATGTTTTTGGCAGCTGAATAAATAACAGATGAAAGATGTTGCCATGTAAACACATGTTTAACATTTTCAACATCTTCCATGCGTTTCACAAAGATGTTGTTCACTGTAATAAGCCTATTACAGTATATATTTTTATTCAAAAACAAAAAAGTTACAGAGGTTTAAGAAAATATGATTATGCATAAATTTTACTTTTTGAGGTCGTCTTTGCCTTATCTTTAATTCTAGGGGGTGACCGGTGCAAGATTTTTTTATCGACCAACCCTAGTATAAATTGTCGTTTTGAATTAACTAAAATTTAACTAACAATATCGAGCAACAAAAAATCTGCTTATTATTTAAGCAGGGTTTTCCTCAGGCCTTTTTTAAACAATTTTTGCAGTTCTTTCAGATTTTTTTTCTACTAGGTGAAAATTTGAGTTCTTTCAAGCAACATAAATTTAAGGAATCATATAAAAAGAAAATTTGTTACTTTAGAGAATTACAAGAAAAACACAATTCCTGCAGGGAATTCAACAAAAGTTTTAATTTCTTCAGGGAATTAAATGCACAATTAAATAAATTCAATAATTATTCACAAAATTAAAATACATAATTATTTTCTCAGGTATTTAAATAAAAAAAGTTAAATAAGTGCACAGTTTAATAAATTCAAGAGCAATTTATTAAATTGAGAGAATAAACTTCTTGATCAAAAGTTGAATTTACTAAGTGAATGAATTCATTCAATTTTATCAAGGAATTCAAAAAACGAAAAATATACAAAAAACAATTTCCCATAATATTCAATTTCCGATTGTTAAATTACTTTTGCACTTTATTTTTTTTTCTAATTAGACAAGGCTACAATAATAGATAAATTTTAAAAAATTTACCGTTTAAATTGAACTCACGATCTTACATTTATAGAAAATTTAACACTGTAACTGTAATATACCGGTCGAAATCCGTTTTAAATATTATTCGTAATATTGTATTTAAATTATATTTTATAAATAAATTAGCGCTAAGCACACGTTCTTAAAATTATATCACGTTTGTGTTTTTGTGTATTGAAAACATTAGGCAATATGTTATTGGCATTTGTTCAGGTTATACATATGTATGTACATCAACAGTTCTTCGTTTTCAATATTGCTTTATTGAATTTAATTACCCAGTCAGAAAAATATAAATGAAAAATTGCCAGCTCTGCCACAGATGGTTTAAGTTCTGGCACATAGTATGCTCGCAAACCCAAAATGATTGGAATCTCAGACCAGTTATTAAAAAAGTGTTGGAAAAGCATTGCCAACATTATTATAATGGCAAATCCAAAAAATAGGTGGTCTAAAAAAAGATTTTCCAAAATGAAATTTAAAAAAAAGATTACTTTAAATTATTGGTCGTCCCCTGATTCGAACCGAGTACGTCAGATAAGCAGACGAGAGCCCTACCCACTAAGCTACCAAGACCTACTGCGAGTGTCAAAAGTAACTGTACAAATTGTTACATTTTAGTTTAGCTCTTGTGCAAATATATTAAAAACATCAAATAGAGCTTAGTTTATATCAAAAAACTACAACAATTTTACAAAAACAAAAATAATACAACAAAAAAGAATATTGATATTCTTAGCGTCAAAAGAAACTGTACAACTCATGCATCGATTATTATAAATACGATAATATTAACGGTAAACATACAGTTATTTGGAGTGGTAGTTTTGTTATCCCATTCTAATTATTTAGTGACATGATGTTGTCAATGTTTGAAAGAAGCCACAATATTGTAAAATATATAATTGATAATTATAAAAAGTTTTATAAATTTACAAAATAGTCCCATATCTGGAAGGCCTAATTAATTAAAAGGGACTGAGATCCAAACGAATATTTAGGTGTCAGAGTTAGCGCCAGCCCAATATGTAGATCACTACTTGCAGACTTTATGTACGAGTTCCAAGAAGAAAACCGCATATATCGAAAATGAAATCAACAGCAATGTTGAGATTCTCCTAAAAAGAATCAAAATTTGTTCAACACATTATGCAACAAAGTTGTCATTAGCGACGAGAGTAAATTTGAAATTTTTGATAAGAAAATATCAGTTTAAATTTGAAGATGCAAAATTTCAGAATACGGTCAAGAATGGTGGTGATTCGGCGGTGGTTGTATGGCAGCCTGTAGGGCACCTAACTCACTTTTTATAAAGTTCATTAATAATTAAACTGATTACCTCAGATTTTAAAACATAATTTGCCACCCAGTGCCGAAAAATTGAGCATGGATCAAATTTGGCTCTTTCAGAAAGACAATGATCCACAAACATTGTAAGTTAAAGGCTGCTTCTTTACTCTACTCCCAAATAGCTGAATCTGAATCTGTGGTGTATAGTTCTGGTGAATATATGCACATGTGGACCAGGAAATAAGAAAAAAAACAATTTCCACCAGGAACCCTGTCGAAAAATGATAAAAAAAGAATGGCAAAAAAATATCTTTCAAAGCTACTAGCATAATAGTGGAGTCAATGCCAGGCGATTACAAGCTGAAATCAAAGCAAATGGAAGCAAAATACCAAATGAGAACCGAAAATATATATTCTTCAATAAACATAAAATTTTAAATTACATTATAAAGCAAATTATTCAAATAAAGTTGAAAATATAAAAGACTAACGTATATAGTTTCTTTTGATACTCACAGTATATTCGCAATAAAAATAGTTTGTAAGTTAAAACAAAAGAAAATGTTATTTGAAAGGAATTAAATTTCATTTTAACCCTGTGTAATTGCTTTTATACAAATGGGTTTTGTAATTTGTTTTTAAATGTTTTCTAAACAAATGGCCAAGTAAAAATAAATTATTATTCAGTTAAAAAAATAATGTTTGAATTTTACCTACCGATTTGGTAAAAATAAATGATTACTTAATTATTTTATACTGTAAAATATCGGTAAATGATTGTAAATCATTTTGAACAAATGTATAAAAAAGATAAAATAAATATTATTTTGAAAAACAATAACAACAATTGTCAACGTTGTCAGAACGTTAACCAAACCAAAAAAATAGGTGAACTAAAAAGAGATTTTTCAAAACAAAATTTATAACGCAGAATGTTTTTCGAAACAAACTTGCGAACATTGCCCCTAAACTGGCTTAAACTCGGGACCTGATATTTTTAAACATTTTTATAAAATCAGTGCGCTGCCTATTTTTTATACTGTTGGCAAATTTCTAACTGGGTAATTTATCATTTTCACTTAAAATGTTCTTATATATAAATATATTTTTTTTTTCAAAAATTTAAATTTCTTCTTTCAAGGGAGGACATTAAAAGGTTATTGCTCTTATCACATAATATTAATTAGAATTAAAATTTGCATTTGTTATATATTTTATAATTAAGAAGATAAAATTATAAGTTCATTATGTATTTATTTTATTTATATTTTTTTTTATTATAACTGTAAAGTAATAATTTAATGCAAACAAATGCATTGCAAAGTTGACACACATGAATTATGAATTATAAATAAAAGGTTCGTAATATAGATTACATTTAAAAATAAACAATTAAATAACCCATCACTTGCAGAAAATGTATTTTATTTTGAAATTTAAGTTACGAACTGCAAATAGTAAATTTTATTTGCAATTATTATTATTTTTTTTTTAATTCTTGGTTGGAAAATTTTCTTATTTTAGCACTATCTTTTAGAGATTAAAGAATAAACTTAAATGACACTTGACTTTAAATAATGAAACGCAATTGCAGTAAGTAAAATGTAATGACCACAGTTTTAAATATTGTTTTATTTTACTTTTATATTTTTAACACACCTTTAAAATATTATTATTTTTTAATAAAAAAATATGTAAGATTTTTTTAGTTTTATATTTAAAGACTTTTTAATAACAGTCTTCAAAAAAAAAAAAAACGTCCGCTTAATTGTACTTAACAATTATCACTAATTTTTATAAAAACATTTTTGTAAAGCACTAACATTTATATTGTTAAGAAGTAAATTAAATAAAATTTGTTTGGTTTTGCAAATACAATTTTTATTTTATTTGCAAAGCAAAAAAAAAATGTCATAAAAATACAGCTACACCGTAAACTTGATTGTCGGCATACAAATCAATTAAAACGTTGTACAAAAAAAAATAATTACAGAAGAACAGAATTTTAACCCCTAACTGTGACATACTGTGGCTGAAAAAATTTGTTCTTTAGATTTTTCCCCTGGATTTTTCCCTCATTATCTTCCTTATACGTATTATGACATTTTTCTCAGAGCTTGTACGGATCCATTTTATTGAAATGAATTCCTTAAAAGTTGAACTACATATTTTGATTTAAGAAATGAATTCAGTAATAAGAAGAAATCGGAAATTATTCTAGGGGATGAGTCCAAGGAATTAAAACTGAGCAAAAATTTAAAAATTGATTAACTGGAAAATTCATTTTAATCTAGTTAGTTTAACTATTGGTCAAGGAATTAATTTCTTAAAAAAATAAATTCCTACAGAATTGAATGAACTTTAGAGAATTTCATGATCATGATTTTTGTTTAGGATTTTTGTTTAGGGGTTAAAAACTGAGCCCAAAAATTATCTGATTTTTTGTGCCCTAGCGAATTTTTCACCTCTCTCACAAATACAAGTTTCCTTAAGATCTGAGAGTTTGTCACATGGAAGATAGCAGAGAGAAAATACCCAGAGAAAAAAATATGGTTGCAACATGGTCACTGCTACTATATTATGCTTGCTGCATTCGGGTATGGTTGTCACAATCATAATATTGGTTCTAACCATCAATATGGTCGCTACCATCATATTATAATAAATATTTTATTATTTTATGATTGTATCTTTCTTTTTTAAAACATGATTGGCCGTAACCATACTGAGGTGTAAGAAAAATTCTGACTATGAAAAAAATATGATAATTATGGAATTATAAAATGCTGACAACAATAAAAAAATAGTTATAAATCAAATAAAATATGACTTTGACAATTACAGTCTGTCTTGTTTTCATAAAAAATGTATCAGTTCAGTCACCCATATAAAAATGATAATGTATGATTATTTTCACCTGGGGGAATATGCTTTATACATATAACATTAAAATTTACACTAATAAATTGTCGATAAAATTCATTTTCAAAAAAGATTCTATATATAGAATTTATATTTTAAAAAATATGTTTATTAATTCAATTCTTGCAAAATAACGACTTTCTTGTGGAAAAGTAGTTAGAATGTTAATAAAATAATTTTTTAGAACCCAAGAGAGTTGTTTTGTACGAAAAAGTTTCTTATACAAAATACTAGATTTTTAAAAATTTTTTCAGATAGAAACATTTTTAGTTTCTGTGGACTTTTCCTTAAAGTAAAATTCTTAGATTCTTAAAATTAACATATTTTTAAAAATTTTAGATTCTCAGAAATTCTTAGATTCTGAGAACTTTTCATCATGAAAAACACTTACATTCTAGTAGAAATATTTTTAGATTCTAAGGACTTTTGCTAAGTGAAAAATTCTGAGACTCTAAAGACTATCTAATAAAAATCTTAAAAATGTCCTTAGAATCTAAGAATTTTTTTTATTTGAAAAAGTCCATAGAATTTATGTTTTTTTATTAAAAAAATCCTAAGTATTAAAAAAAAATTTTTTAAATATTTTTCTTTAATAAAGTCCATAAATCAAAGAAGTTTTCTTAGTAAATTCCTCAATATTAAATTTTTTCTACATAAAAAACCTTTCTCAAAAAAATATTCTTAAATTTAAAGAACTTTTTCATAGTTTCGAATCATTATAAAACTGTAGGTATTTTATGTTGGTAAAATTATGGTTATTTTATTACAGTATTTTGATAACAATATTATATTACGACTATGGTATGTTAAATATATGATACTCTTCGAATATAATCCCCCAACCATGTTTTTTATCTGCGCGAATTTTCCATTTTTCGTCCTTTTTTTTTGGGCAAGTTGTTAATTTATTATGTTTGTAATTCACATTTTATAAAATTAATGCATTTGTCAAAAGAGGAAATTTTTTCTAAAAATTTTCAGAAAAGGATTTGTGTTTTTCACAAATCGCTGAAATGTGATTTAGATCGATTATACAAAAAATTTGGGTTTACTTACATTAAATAACAAAACAAAATAAACAGTAGAATATCACAGACTATAAAAACGATTTTTTTTAATTAAGACACGCATACCTTATATTTTTTTTTCATTTGACCCTGATAACTAAATTATATATATTATTGCGATCAGATAACGATAACCCATGCCGATTTGATGTGTAACTTCAAACAAGCCGTAAAGGGATTTTATAACTTAATGTTTATTAAGTAAATAAAACACTACTTTGTCTGTATATTGTATTTTTTTTAAAGTATTTATATTATGTTATTTATTATATTTTCTTTTCAAAGTATGTTTTTTACAGTCGGGATGTATCCGTCTGTGTTCTTGTATACAACGCAATAAAAATTATTTTTGTTGATCATCAACAGATATTAATCAATAAATTTTTTTTATTAACTTAACCGCTTTTTTAGCCCTATTGTTAACTGTTCGCAGTGTCTGCATCTTCTTTTTAGCGGGTTAAAAGGAATCATTTTTTGACAATGAAGTAGGTCAAATAACTGTCATCAACCTTAAGTCTATTGAACAAGAATTTGCTTTTAATTGAAAGAAAGTCATCGATGTTTTTCTCTGAAATTAAGAAAAAAAACAATAGTTATCATCATATATTAAAGTTATAAAGAAACCCGAATATTTTTACCTGCCAAAGTTCTTTTTTCGACGGGATATAGCGTTTACCGTTGGGCTGGTGAACTTTTTTTGGTTTGGTTAGCAATCATTATTAATTTACTTTCTAGTTTAAAATCGTCGTCATATAGATGCAAGATGGACATTTTATCTGTTAAATACCATAAATGCTGTCAGAACTTCTGTAAACCTGCTTTCCACATGCTTTTGCCGATCGTCTCGTAAGCCTTCATATCCCTTAATAAGTTCAAATCGTGATAAGGTGCTATTATCGCTGAATTGTAGCCAAGGCTTAACCTAGGATGTCACGATAAACAGGCCGACTTTTAATAGAGTTGATTTAACCCTGTTTGGAAATTCTGAATTGAGAGCTAAGTAATGATATTTTCATTGAACAAATTGCTCCCACCATCCATCGAGCTTGGTGCATAGCGCCTGGAGGCCGAATCTTGAATTTCTTCTATGTATCTCCGCCAATAAATATTATTGATAGCTCTATTAATTACACAATAAATATGTCAAAATGTCACACGAAAACCCCGGGACCCGTAAACTTAATGTTGTATCTTAGAATTCAGTGGTGTATCCCATTTTGGAAAGTTAAGTCGTTTTAAAAATATATTAAGATTTTAAATTTGTATTGACTGAAGCGATTTTTTGATTAATATTTTAATAAAAAAAACATTAAAAAGACATCGAAATATCTTTTGTAATGACTTTATTTATTATGTTTTATTTTTACTTATTAACTATTTATTAATATTATTTTTAAAATAATCCAGAGGGTAAGGAATTATCATTATTTGTAGTACAAAAAATGAGAACCCAATATTGATTCGAATTAAAGTACACCAGTTCGTATACGTAATATTTGCATTTATAATACAAATCACTCATACGACTCCAAAGAAATTAAAAGATTTAAATGACTCTAATGCATAGTTTTCACTATGTCATTTTTAATGTCAATTTGTCCAAATTGTTGGCAATTGTATGAAAACGGGTTGTCATATGATGTCATCTGAGTTTGCAGTCAGTTATGCACACGAACTGCCGTCTAAAATGACAGACAAGTGAAAACGTCAAATTTCAGTTTGTCAACAGATATGGCAGCATTTTTTTATCTAAAATAAAGTTGACAACAAGTTGTCAATTTTTTTTTTGTTTGACGATCGCAAAGCTGTATTATTTTTTTCTTTTTTTTTTTTTTGCTGGAAAAATTAATTGCAATGGAAATTTTTTAAATAAAGAAAGAAATGGTAATGTAATAACACAAAACGCCGCACTAGCTATAGCCATTTGTTTCTTTTTTATCATTTTTAAATTTTTTCCACTTTTTATTGAACACAAATTAATATTTTCTAATCAGCTGTTCGCTCGCCTCATCATATTTGACCTTTGTAATGAAAACGGCGTGTCAGTCAACTGACACCAAAATTTGACAAAGTCTTTGACACGCTCTGCTTTATCGACTTATTGTCAGTTTTTAAGATGTAATGAAAACACATATGACACAAAATGACGAGAATTTTTTTGAGTCAGTTTTTGTTGTCAGTTCATATGACATAATGAAAACCAGGCATAAGGCCTAGTTTTTGGGCTGTCAGTTAGCGTTGTTTGTTAGTTAAACAATGATTAACTCTAGAATTCTGTCAGATGTTTATTATTTTGCTTTTAATTAAGGTTTAAACCAAGCAGCCTTTGCAAATTGAAACAGCTGATATAAATAAAGAAAAAGTGTTTCACGTGTAAAGAAAATATTATATTTTAATTTAATTTAAATTTGCATCATTATTATTATTATATTTCGAACAAATTTTTTATAAATTAATGCAGATTTAATAAACAAAAAAATATAAGGAAGCACTTAAGTTTGTTTTTTTTTCAAAAAAAGTATGGCAGTACTATCAAAATTGACAGCTCTTAAACCACCACTGAAAAACACAATCATTAGTTAAAGCCCAATTAAATTTGTTTCGAGATTAACCTAATTGTTCGTTAAGATAAGTTTAATTGACATCCTAAAAACTAGCCCTTAAGCGGCTTATAGACTATCAAGAATGCTGTACAACATGCCAAGCTGTACAGCATGCTTGATAGTTTATTGGCCGCTTTAAGCCGTTATCATTTCTGAAAAATATTTTCTTATTGGATTGCAAACAAAAAATAATATTAATATATTGTAAATAGTTATAAATAAAAAAAAAAGAGTTTTCGAAGCTTTTTCATTAAGGTATAATCAAAAAATCGCTTAAAATTTAACTTTTTAAAAAGGGGGTATGCCACTGAATTCTACGACACAAAATTAAGCTTACGTGTCTCGAAGTTTTCGTGTGTAATTTTAAAAGTTAAAATTGTACTTACACTGTCATCGGTAGTCATATGTATCTAGCAATTTTTGAGTTTTCAATTTCTGAAATATCCAAGCATATCATAATTTACTGCGTAGCTCTGTATTGTTTCATTAATGATATTTTTGCAGTTTTCTTCAAACTTTTTTAATAATGGAATGTTTAGTCACTTGACTGATTTTCACTTCAAACACTTCTTTTTGCTTTTCTGTAAGAATTCTTTGAATAGAGGACTTGCTTATAGAAAATTCGTCAGTGTTGTAGTGATTCAATAGTTATTTCAATACTAAACACATAATTTCGCATACTTCACTGACACTTACAATATCTTATGCTGCCACTAAGTTTTATTGATAAAATCTTTCCTCATATACTCAGCAAAAAAAGTCAGTAATAGAACTTGAAAATTTTGCTGTTATTACGGGAAATATTGCTATACAAGTCTGCTGACATGTAGTACAATGAAATTAATCGAAAAAATTAGTAGCTACTACCTAACTTTTGTAAAGTGAAATTTAAAATCGGTTAGCTAAAATCAGCAAAATAAAGTTTACTAAATATTAGTGAAATGGAAACAGCAGGAAAGTTAATAACCGCTACTAAACATTAGTTAAATTCCCCTGCGGGAAAAAAAGGTGTCAGTTGAAAATTGGGACCTATCCCGTGGTAGGTGAAAACTGGACCGGTTCCAAAAACACATATCACGAGATAGCTGAAAAGAGGAATGGTTCTTAAAGTACCTACCACGTAACCGGTTTAAAAGTCATGACATGTTTTTTTAGACCAATCCTGTGACAGGTCACAGAGGGCAATTGAAGTGTTTTAATGAAAATCAGTCAAGTGACTAAACATTCCATTATTAAAAAAGTTTGAAGAAAACTGCAAAAATATCATTAATGAAACAATACAGAGCTACGCAGTAAATTATGATATGCTTGGATATTTCAGAAATTGAAAACTCAAAAATTGCTAGATATCACTACCGATAACAGTGTAAGTACAATTTTACCTTTTAAAATTACACACGAAAACTTTGAGACACGTAAGCTTAATTTTGTGTCGTAGAATTCAGTGGCGTACCCCCTTTTTAAAAAGTTAGATTTTAAGCGATTTTTTGATTATACCTTAATTAAAAAGCTTCTAAAACTCTAGACAAGCTCATGTTTAAGGAACTGGTCCCATGACCTATCCCTTTCACAATGAACCGGTCACGTGACGTGTCCCGGGATAGGTCCTTTTCCCGCAGGGTCTGTACAAAGTTTATTAAAATAAATTATCTCGAATTAAGAAAAATTTTGTTAAATATTAGTGAAATAAATTCAATGAACTGTAAAGAATAACAAAATGCTAATTTATAATTATATCAATTTTTTTCAAAGCTGCTTATTTCTTTTGAAATTGACTTCGAATTCGTGTATATAAATTTACATTTTTTTCTATCGAGCTACATTTTGTTTTTTTTTTTCAAAAAAAATTTTAAAACAAAATTAAAAAAAATCAAAGGCTTAAGAAATAGTAAAAACATAAATAAATTTATTATTCTGTTTCAATTTGCTAATTTTTGTTTTAGAAAATAGTTTTAATAATTTTTTTGGATTTTAGATCAAATTTTAATTGTTTTAAGGACTAGCTTTAAGAACTATAAAAGTTTTTTGTGCTATTTCAAGTGGATGTCCTGTTTTTGGACATGTGTCGGTTGTGAAAAGCATCTTCACTTCCGATCCTTTTTTTCGACATTTTAGGGCAATTTAAATTTGCATGTATAAGTTTTAATTATTAGAAATAACATTTGCTTCAATATCCACTTTTTAAAATTAGTAAATCTTTTTTACTAATTTTCAAAAATTTGTAAAATAATTTCTGATATTGGCAACAAAAATTCGTAAAGATTCTGTAAAACTGTTGGAAGTTTAAAAATGTAAATAACAAAAAAATCTACTACACAATTATTTTTTAACTACACTCACAATATTATTTCGCTAAAAATAATTTAAAATACATATTAAATTAATCGAAAATACAATCAAAAATATGACTACTGATTTTTCATTATATTAAGGCCATTTTATTGTTTATTTTCAAACATTGTTTAATAATCGAAAAAAGTAATTAAAGCAATCGAAAGTCGTTTAAAATAACCACCAATTTTTAACTGATAAAACGTAGAAAAAAACGATTTTTGTGTTTTGTTTTTCAAATTGAAAATTTTTTTATTTGTATGTAATTTTACAAAGCACAACACACACACAGATGAATATATTTTTTTTCTATATGTGCTTCAATATTTGAATAATTTTTTTTAATTTTTATTGAAATAATTTTGTATATAAACAAACTATTTTGATAAAAAAAAAAAAGAAAAAGGAATTACTTATTATAAAGGGTGGTTAAATTTTAAGGGCCAATGTTGAATGTGAACCACACCTAAAGGTCAAGATTTCTTCTGCATTTCATTTGACATTTCTCAATTTCAGACTAACTCAATTTTAACCATGGAATGATACACAATCGAGCAACACGTTAAAGTTATTCAGGGCTATTATGAGAATGGGCGTTCAAATCAAAATGCATTTCGTGCACTTCGTGATTTTTTTTTTGGTCAGCATAGTTGACCAAATTTCAGCAAACCGTGTCTGTGAAAACACCTGTGCATGCTCGCCCAGTTTGTTCTGCGGAAAACATTGCTGTTGTTCGCGATAGTGTGTCATGAGGTCGGCCAAGCATTTACCATGAATGGTGTTCGCTATCGCGAAATGATAACTAACTTATTGTGGGCAGGAATTGAGGATATGTCCCTGGACGATATGTGGTTTCAACAGGACGGTACCACTTGCCACACAACTAACGAAACAATGGCGCTTTTGCACGACAAATTCAATGGCCGTGTTATCTCACGTGGTGGCGATGTCAATTGGCCGCCAAGATCATGTGATTTGACACCGTTCTTTGGTTATTTGAAAGAAAAGGTGTACGCCGATAAGCCAGCTATCATTCAAGAGCTAAGGGATAAGATAATTCGGAACATTAACGGCATAGAACCTCAATTATGCCTCAGCGTCATCAAAAATTTGGACCATCGGATAGGGGTGTGCCGCCGAGGTCGCCGCGGATATTTGGCCGCTATTTTATTCCACACATAATTGAACCATACCATAATAAAAAGAAATGACAATAATTTCTTTAATAATTTGTGTTTTATTCAAAATCAACATCGGCCCTTAAAACTTAACCACCCTTTACTTTATTTTAAAAACAAACTCTACGTATTACTTTTTAAGTAAACTGCAGTCGGTAACGGAAAATATATTGTGAGTGTAAAAATCAGTACAAAAATATTAAAGTGGGATTGAAAACCGTTTACAAATTTTTCTACTAACTTTTTTTCTGAGTGCCGAAAAATTATTAGTATAGGGTTCGCCAAATAACTTTTTTTTTTTTGAAAATGCTATAAAAAAAAACTACTGAATATTTTCTCAAATTTCTTTATTTATTTGAAAGTACAATCCTTCCGGTTAATAATGGAAAATAATTTCATTCAAATGACTGCCTCGGCTGGCCATGCAGTAGCCTACAGGATCGGTCCAATTTTTAAGCACATTATCGATTGTGTGCAGCTGTATTTCACCAATGGCTTCACGAATATTGTCCTTTAAGGCTTCAATTGTCTCTGGCTTTTCGGCGTAACACCTATCTTTGACGGCACCCCACAAATAATAGTCCAACGGTGTCAAATCGCAGCTCCGAGGTGGCCAAACGACATCAGCTCTGCGGCTGATAATGCGATTTTCAAAAAAAGGGCACAAAACATCGAGTGTAGCTTCGGCTTGGTGCACGTAGCGCCGTCCTGTTGAAACCAAATTGTTGCCGATATCCTCCTCTTCAATTTTTGTGAACAAAAATTCGTTCAACATGGCCCGATAACGATCGCCATTGACTGTAACGGCCAGCCGAGGCAGCAATTTGAATGAAATTATTTTCCATTATTAACCGGAAGAATTGTACTTTCAAATAAAAAAAGAAACTTGAGAAAATAGTCAGTAGTTTTTTTTATAGCATTTAAAAAAAAAAAAAGTTATTTGGCGGACCCTATGTTAGAATGTGTGCTCACAAATGGGATAAACAAAATTTCTTGTAAATTCATAGCTTCAGAATCAGAGGCCGAATTTTATGGCACTCGTACATAAGATGTTGTTGAAGAAGTTATTTTTAAATACTTATCATGCCGCTTCTGCTCCTTAATGAGTCTAAGGTACGTCTTTTCCTCCCTTTTCGTTAAGATTTTTATCCACTCTAGCTAAGTGACCAGGTCGACCTGGCTCACGCTTTGACGCTGCAAGAAGATCCTGTCTTTATTTATCTTTTTTTGGAAGTCGCTATAAAGTTTTTATAACGTAACTGGATATGTAACATAGTTTGGAAAACATTAAGTCGCTATATGTGCCTTTTCCGAACAAATAATGCAATCATGAATAGTAAAATTTGTGATTTCATTAATTTTTGAATACATTTCACGAATATTTAATAACACATCTGCCAAGACTTGTCCATTAGAAAGAAGTTTGGAAGTGGAAGTTTGACGTTCGATGTCCCCTATAAAAAATATTACCTTCTTAGAACTGCGTAACTCCACTGCCAAGTTGAGTAAACACGTTTACTAATAAAACACACCAGCAATAACAATGTTATCGTGAGTACACACTGTCATATTTCGATGGAAGTCAACCCGTCGGGTTGGCGGGGTTCCAATAACATGAAATTTATTTTACAGGTTTGACATCATTTAAATAAATTTAAAGAGTATGCGTTGAAAAAAGGAGCTTTTATATATATTTTTTTTGCACCTTAGTGCACAATACCAATGAATGACACTTCTCGGTTATCGAGTTATAAAAATGTTTTAATAATTAAAATTTTTTTTATTATAAGTCATTTTGATTTCTCTTTTAGATTATTTTTATGAACTGAATATAACATATATCTTGTGTAAAAGAATTAAGGAATATTTTTTTCACAACTTCTTGGCAGGGGTACAATATCAGAATCGAAAATTTTTCTATTTCGTCCCACTCTAATAATTTTCATTTATTAATTCGTTATAGAAATAGTAAGAGATTTGTTTCTTAAATTCAGGAAGATTTCTTTGATGATATCAACAAAACCGTAAATTCCTTCACAAGTGTACTTTCAACTTGACAAAGAAATTTTGTTTTATTTTTTTTTTTTTTTTTTTTTTGTCACAATTATATGCTGACCGGTGCTAAAACACAAACATTAAAAAAAGTATGGAAAAAAAACAAATTCTCAAATATTGAAATAGGAGGTAGTGTTATCAGTATATTATTTGTATATATAAAAACACGTGAAACATTTGTGTTGATATAATATTCAGTAAGTGTAGATGCAAATAGTTCTATTTACTAATAGGAAGGTGATATTGAATAATTTATTATTATTTTGAGACGTGCTAACAATTAAAACTAATTATTAGAAACTAAGTGTTTAATATTTTTTTTTTAAGATTTCTTTATAATTGAAAATTTTTAATGAGCAATTAAAAATTGTTAAAAACAATTGGTATTTTCCAATATTGTATAGGAATTGATGTAGGATGTTAAGAAATAATTACTATAAATCGATTTTTGAAAATAGTTGTACAATAATGTTTAATCCTTTGGAATGTAAATTATTTGTATGTAAATAAATATCTATTGTTCTATATTCTTTTCTTGTTTTTTCTAAAGGTGTGGTCTTTTTTATAAATATGCAGTTTGTAGTGTTGAATTAATTATTGCAAGACAATCAATCTAGTTTAAAGCCTTCCCACATCGAACGATATTTAAATTAACATACGTGTGTGTGCAAACTTAGGTCAAACTAATTTTTGTGAAGAAAATATAGAAAAAAAATTTCATCAGATTTTAAATACATTTCTTTTAGAAGTATTTGTTATTTAATCATCATTATAATTAAACAATAATATTAATTAAATAAAGATTAAAACGCTGATTGTTAACAACAAAATTTTAGCCATAAATTATTTATGGCAGCCAATATTTTTTAAATGTTTTTTTGTCAAATAAATATATATTTGCTTTCAAATTTACAAATGAACCCAGCCAAAACAAGTATTACCAAATCACGTATAAAGTAATGTATAGCCAAATGCGGTCATAAATGTCATTACAGCTTTCTTTATTAATGCATTTTACAGGCGATGAACATCAATGTAATGTACGGATACATTTCCTGTGAGGCATTAAAGTAAGTAGTTATATATATAAAATGCGCCGTCCCCGCATGTTGCGGGGACGGTTTTTCGTTCCACAAGTTACTATGAAGACATTTTGTTACTTTGGGGACTGTCCTTAAACTTTTCGTTGTTCTACTGTTTACACTGAAGACATTTTACTGGATACAGCGCATATAATAGGGACTTTTTTGGCTGTATATACAGATGTCTTCAAAGTACGTGCAATGAATATATATATATATATATATATATATTAGGGCGGGTCGATTTATTTTTCGACAATTTCCCTATGATTTCCGTATTCCATGAGTTATTCCATGAAAATTTGCCGAAGGAACCATACCTCTATCGTTAAAATCGAGTCCCCTACTTTTTGTTGGTAGATTTTTTCCCAAATTGACGTTCGTATGAAATATTACCTACACGTTCACATCCATAACTCAAAAACTATCCATCGGGTTTAATCGCCAGTAGGCGCGTTGGAAAGGTGAGCTCATTTTGATAAATTTACAAAAAAAAATCTCCAACATTGGTCCAACGGTTCAAAAGTTACGGGCATTTTTGTCCAAATTTTGGAGCCTTTTTCCATTTTTTTCATGATTTTGTCCAAGAATATTACTTTCATGGCCATTTTTTTGGCTCAATCCATTATTTAATTCAATTTACTATTCAAAACGAAGAGTTTAAGCCCAAATTTATCGAATTCGGTTGATTAATTCATGCGATATTGCTAAAACAAAATAACACATAAAACCAACTTTTTGATTTTTTTTCCCTTTTTATTTTTGCTCTCTTTTTTGGGTTTGCATACGATTTATAAAGAATAATTCTTCGCTGACGTCATTTTGACAACAACAAATACACAGCAATTCTAATTGGACGAAACAATCAGCTGTAGTTGGCGGGGTGGGGATTCCAGTGTATGCTAGTTTTGTTTGAGTGTCATTTCAGTGAAGTGTTACTTGAAATAACTAACAAATAATCAAACTATTTTGAAATTTAGAAAAGATTTAAAGGTAAGTGTAAAAACATTGCTAACTATTATAGTTAATAGTTATATTATTATTCTATGAAAAACATATATAATTCTTTTAGTGACGGTTTAAAAAATGGATTCAGAGCCTGGTTCATCGCAAAATCCAACAGATACCCAACGCAGTAGTTTGCAACATTTGGTCTCTCATGATGTTTTTTCTTTTGGCGTGGGCTGTGAATTACCTGATATTAATCTGTCAACTAAACGAGATATATTGAAGTACTATTTTTTCTTGGCCGAACGTTCAAAAGCCCAAAGCAAAATGTTTTCGTATAAAAGATTTACTCCCCAAGTAGCAGACAGATTGTTAGAAATTTGGAATCAACTTAATATTGAACTTATACTCAAAGGTAGCATCATTAGAAAATTGAATAATTTGCTTGACGCATATAGTAATGCAGATAAACAACGAGTAAAACGCGCAACAGAATTCAAAAAATTCGTAGAATCAACAAACCAATTATTCAACATTGGAAAATGTAAATGCAACTTGAAAGAAAACGACTGCTCATGTGGATCTATCCCAGAAAACTTAAAAGATTTCATGCGCGATCAATATAATGACAGAATACAAACGATACCGGAACACGATAGTGGAAGTGAAGAGACGATACCAACGAATATACCAACAATCCCAGTGAGCAACGATCCTACATACGAACCACATTATGACGAAATGGAAGTTGATGTGAGAGGAGGTTCAGAATTAGTTCTACCACCACAAACATACACTCCCAGATACAATACTAAAAACTATGCAATGATGTGTGACAGATTTGGTGTGCATGATAGAATGGGATCAGCATTGGCAACAGCTCTAATGGAAGACCTGGGCGTAAAAGATGCTCATGGCAATCTTGTCATCATGGATAAAAGTAAACTTCGTAGAGAAAGAGAAAAATGGAGACAAGACGCACTTCGTAAGCGGTATGATGGCTCGAATTTGATATCATTTTCATTCGACGGCAGGAAAAATGATGCTCTAACTGTAGAAAAAATTGATGAGAAGTTGCATCCAAGGATGGTTAAAGAACCTCATCTAGTTGTTTTGAGGGAACCAAATTCTCAATTGATAGGCTACACAAAACTAGAAAGTGAAACTGCGGCAAGCAAAGTCAACAAATTGATCGAATTCTTCCAAGAAAAACAATTGTCTCTCGATTCATTAATTGCCATATGCGCTGATGGTAAACCAACAAATACTGGCGTACACGGTGGAATTTTGCGACTATTCGAAAAACAGTTAAAGAGACCACTGCACTGGTTTGTGTGTCTTCTGCACTTTAACGAGCTTCCGTTTAGACATTTGTTTGACACTTTAGACAAATCAACCACCACTGGACCACGATCAACTACCGGAAAGTTGAGCTCAAAAATTGCTGATTGTGAAAATCTTCCGGTATGTAATTTTTATAGCTAATTCTTTACCATTTTTTATTCTATTTTTTAGCTTTTATGTTTTCTTTTCAGGTGGTAACCGATTTTGAGGAAATCGCTTTGGAAAATATGCCTCCTGGTGATTTAAATCCAGAAGAATTATCTACTGATTCGAGGTACTTGATGTTAATGGCCAATGCAATTTCTAATGGTGTGGTTCCTGCGGATTTATCTCACATAAAACCAGGGCCAATTGCACATTCTTGTTGGCTGACCAAAGCCAATAGATTATTACGGTTGTATGTGACAACTAATAATCCAACTGAAAATTTAAAAATTCTGGCTAACTATATAATAAAAGTATACACGCCAATGTATTTCAATGTTAAGTATTATAGCTCTGCCGCATACGGTAGTACATTACTTTTTAAATTTATTACTTGGACACGATTTTTACCACGGAATTTACTTGGAGTTGTAAATACAGTAATTCAAGATAATCCATATTTTGCACACTCAGAAAATATCTTGCTATCTATGTTGTTTGATGATAGAATGGAAAAACGAAACATTGCTATAAAGAAGATTTTACATTACCGAAGAGATATTGTCGACCCAACGGAACTTAGAGTTTATAAAAAATCTCTTATAAACTTTAATTGTACGGAATATACAAATATGATTGATTTAAATGACGATACCATTTTATTCGAACCACCGTTTACGCAAAGTTATTCGTATGAACATTTGGAGGGATATTTAAATTACGAAGTGCCACCGTTCGATGATCCACAAATTCCTTTACACATTCAAGGAACGGAAAGACATGTCCAATTGCTGGCTGCCACTGCTAAACGAGTTGCAGGAAAGAATGTAGAAGGCGCTATGGCGACGACATTAGAGAGCCGTACGAAAACACCCAGACTTGAAAGCAAACAAGACTTTCAGAAAAAATAATGTTTTTTTCACATTTTGTCTTTTACTACACTCAAATTGAATATTTTTTTTTTGATAATAGGTTGATAGATACTTTATTATCTCTTAATTTGAATTTTTGTAGAAAAAAAAATAAAAAGGGAAAAAAAATCAAAAAGTTGGTTTTATGTGTTATTTTGTTTTAGCAATATCGCATGAATTAATCAACCGAATTCGATAAATTTGGGCTTAAACTCTTCGTTTTGAATTGTAAATTGAATTAAATGATGGATTGAGCCAAAAAAATGGCCATGAAAGTAATATTCTTGGACAAAATCATGAAAAAAATGGAAAAAGGCTCCAAAACTTGGACAAAAATGCCCGTAACTTTTGAACCGTTGGACCAATGTTGGAGATTTTTTTTTGTAAATTTATCAAAATGAGCTCACCTTTCCAACGCGAATACTGGCGATCAAACCCGATCGATAGTTTTTGAGTTATGGATGTTAACGTGTAGGTAATATTTCATACGAACGTCAATTTGGGAAAAAATCTACCAACAAAAAGTAGGGGACTCGATTTTAACGATAGAGGTATGGTTCCTTCGGCAAATTTTCATGGAATAACCCATAGAATGCGGAAATCATAGGGAAATTGGTGAATTTTTTCACTCCCTACAAATCGACCCGCCCTAATATATATATATATATATATATATATAAATAAAAACCGTCCCCGCAACATGTGCTGTGCACATATATATATATATATATATATATATATATATATATATATATATACGAGAATAAGAAAAGTAAAGACATCAAGGCGATCGATTTTATATCTTGATTTTTTTGCTATTTGGTTTTTCAGTGGAAATTTTTTCAGTGTAATAAAAATATTCGTGACATGTGGCAATGCCAAAACTGCCCAGTAAGGTTTGCCATTTTACTATGAATAGACTAACAAACGAACAACGCTAGCACATCAATAAATTTTATTATCAAAATTCATGTTGTGTGAGAAATGTGTTTCGTAAATTATGTCCATTTTTGGTCCTCATAATCCACCCACCGAACAGACTATTTATGATAATGTGAAAAAATTTTTCACCAGATTTTTAATTTTGTTTACATTAATCCACCAACCCGTATTCGAAGAGTGCGTATCGAGAAAAATTGCTGCAGTATCGGCTAGTGTCAATGAAGATCGCGATATGTAAATTTGTCAATGAATCAAGGTACCGTGCAATGCTTACCGACTTTTTTTTTGCTCAAAATGGAAATATTGGACTTGGATGACATTTCGTTTTAACACGTTTTGCAGCAGTCCATTGGCCACCAAGACCATGCTATTTGACCCGACCAGACTTTTTTTTGTGGGAATACGTTAAGTCTCTCGTGTACAGGTACAAGACAGCCACAATCCCAGCCCTGGAAGGCAACACTCCAGCTTCCATTGGTGAGATACACTCACCAAAAAAAGTCTGTAATTACAACTGAAAATTTTGCTGTTATTACAAGAAATTTTGCTAATTTGAGCCCAGCAGGATTGTTTGCTAATCTTAGCATCACATATCTGCTGACGTGTAGTACAATAAAAGTAGTTGAAAAAACTAGTAGGCGCTACTGAATTTTAGTAAACTTTTTGTAAAATATAAATTTAAATCGGTTTGCTAAAATCAGAAAAAAAAATTTTCTAAATATTGTTAAAATTAGTACAATGAAATTAGTATAAAAAATTAGTAAGCGCTGCTAAATTTTATTAAATTCAATAAATTGTAAAATATAGCAAAATTTTAATTTATAAAAAAATATTATTAAAATGCACAAATTAACTTAATTATTTATATTTATTATTTTTAATTTTACTTATTTTTATCGAGCAATATTTTTTTATTTTTTTCAAAAAATATTTTATACAAAATTAAAAAATCAAAGGCTTAAAAGTTAGTTAGTTAAAACATAAACAAATTTATCACTTTAATTTAATTTTGTAATTTTATTTTGAAATATATTTTATTTAATTTTTTTTTTACTTTTAAGGTCAAATTTTAATTGTTTTTAGGGCTGATTTTTAGAACTAAAAAACTTTTTAGTCGTATTTTAAGTGGATGTCCTATTTTTGGACATGAGTCGGTATCTTTACTTCCGATACCTTTTTTAATTTATGTTATATTTTAAGGCAATTTAAGTTTGTAGGTGTAAGTTTTAATTAGAAATAACATTTACTTCAATATCTACTTTTTAAAAATTAGTAAATTTTTTTGCTAATTTTAGCAAATCGGTTTTCAAAAATTTGTAAAATAATTTCTGAAATTAGCAACAAAATTTTTTAAATATTCTTTAAAAATTATATAATTTGCAAAATCGAAATAGCAAAAAGTTTTGCTGAATAATTATTTTTATACTAAAAATCAGTACAAAAATAATAAAGTGGAATTAAAAACCGTTTACAAATTTTTCCTACTAACTTTTTTTTCTGAGTGTGTTAACTTTAACCCTATCTTAAAAAAATTCCGATGTGATCTTTCAAAACGCCGACACTCATATATTATTTTTTGTCTTCTCTATCAGAATCCATTCTTAGAACCCCGTAATTTATTTACGTGATGTATCATTTAAAAACAATTGTATGAATAACTTTTTATATAAACTACAATTAGTAAAAATGATGGGAAAATAGTGGAGAAACAAAAAAAAATAATGATTCGAAAACAATTGTGGTTCAAATAAACTGGAACATTTTTAAATAAATTGAGATGTGAACATTACTTATGTTTTGCAAAATTAGTTCAATACAACTGAATTTGTTTTTTTTTATATCCTTCACCATATATCGTGAGGGTGTATATATCAGTTTGTCATTCCGTTTGTAATATGTCGAAATATAGGTTTAAGACCCCAAAAAGTATATATATTCGTGATCCTTATGCAATTTTAAGTCGATTTAACGATGTTCGTCTGTCTGTCTGTCTGTCTGTCTGTCTGTTGAAATGGCGATCACGACGCGAAGACGCAAGCGGGGGTGCCAATTTTTACCCAGATTATTGAACATCCTCCCGAGCAGTTTGGTATTTAAAATGAGCGAAATCGGTTTAGCGTTTCAAAAGTTATGAGTGAAAATGTGAAGGTACCTCTAAATTTTCCATACAAATTTTTACAATTTTTCTGTATCTATTTTAATTTTCTGTTAAGTTAGTAAAAATGTTATTAAGTCTTCTTTTTGTTCGATTACATTTATTGTCTTACATTCTTAGAGCTATATGTGTGTTACTGTAATAACAAAGTTAACGTAAAAAGCCACATTGTTAAAGTCGCTAACAGAGCTGACCTCTGTAAATAACATTACTTAAACCAAATAAATAACATTACTAAAACTAAATAACAAAAGTTCTGTTACCTAAATTGACAAAACATATTCATATTACAGTTCATGCAAAATTTAGTATATTCGTATGCAATCATCTTCAGCCCCTATGATTGCTGGAGGCTGGGCTCATATAGAATGAGGTAAGGTCCAGAGGAGCTGGATTGTCGTTTATACGTCCATTGATGGTGTTTTTCTCGTTTTCGTATATTTGGCTGACAAGCAAAATGCATAATTGCTTTAGTGCCGCTACTTTTGAATAGGTTGCACCCCATGGCGATATAGCCTTGGATTAGGCTTTCAATTAATTTATTTACCAAAAATATTAAATTAACTACAAACGTCAAATTCTAATGCATTAAGATGTTACTGGTAGACTTATTACATAATTTTAAAGTCAAATTTTCAAATGTTTGACGTAATAAAATAGTATTTTTTTTTTTGTTCCATTTGTATTTTTGAAAATTGAGGGATTGGCAAATGCATATTTATGTTAATGTTTTCACATGAATAAAGTGCAATATTGTGCTCTTAAACATCTAAATGAATATTGATTTAAAAAATTAAGGTATAATATGCACATAAAACATATATTTTTCATAGTTTTTGGCAAATATTCATTTATGTTACGAAGAAAATAGAAAATCAATAATACTCTACTGCATATTGTAGCACAATATGGCTAATGGAGGCTAGCTCTGCAGCAAAATATGCCTAATGGAGAGAATGCACCTTCTGATGGGCCATCTATTGACAAATAGTTACAACTTGTGTTCTTTTTTTAACAAATTAATTTCTTTGCTGTATTATCTCCATTAGACAAACACACTTCAATTTTTTAAAGAAAGAATATTCGTTGCAACTATTTATCAATGCGTGGCGCATCAGAAAGTACATTCTCTCCATTAGGCATATTCAACTGCAGAGCTAGTCCCCATTAGCCGCAATAAAATTGAGTATTTGACAAAAACTGTGCTTTAAAATGTTTTTTTTGTTTGTGCAGTCCATGGTTAAAAAAACTAGTGAAAGTGTAATGGTGCCTCTAAGTTGCCCATAAAAATTTAGTACAATTTCATAGTAGCGACTGGTACATAACATATTTTCAAATATTTTTTCACCAGTCGCTTAGCAGTAAATATTTTGTATTCACCTCAAACATTTTTTCACCACTAAAATTTTTTTTCAAAACAAAAAATTTTTTCACCTCAAAAATTTTTGTTCACCTCTAAATTTTTTTTCTTCCAAAAAAGTTCTTTTCACATCTAAAAAAGTTTTTCGCCTCAACAAATTTGTTCACCTACATAATTTTACTTCAAAAGTTTTCTTATATTATTTGTATCAAAAACAGTAGAGAACATCTTTTTAGAATATTGGTGGAGGGTATTCAAAGATTCGGCACAGCCGAATTTAGCCCTTTTTTACTTGTTTTTTTTTTTTTTGTAAAACTAATAACTTGAGCTTAATTACAGATTTTAGCGAAAACAACAGAGCAAATTAAGTTCAACTGATTTAGAACACATTAAATTAAACAGACTTTTGTACAAACTATTTTTATTTGAATGTAGGTAAGTCTGAGTAGAATTTATTTTAAGAGTTGTAGAAGTTTTCTGCATTTTCCTTTACACTCAAAGAATTTAGTAGTACTTTGACATTGTGCCTATTAGGAAATCCAAAAGAATGCAAAAAAATATACGTTTTAATAGGCGGTATACAAAAAATTGGGCTAATGAGGGCTTAAGGGAGAATCGCATCTAAATTCAAATCTGTACCAAAACCATAATTCGACAATTAAATTTATTAATTAAATTTTTTCCAATTCCTAGTGTTAATTATTTTTCTGTCATCATTACCACCACCACAATCATTTAGATAATTATATTTTCCACCACCAAATTGTTCCTATTTATGTAATAAAACCAACTTGACTTATCATTATCACCCTTTTCCAAAAACAAAAAAAAATATTTTTTTTTATTACATTTCATTTGTACATTCAATTATGTAAACATATTCATTAAGTTGTACTAATAATGACCCTTTAACAAAAACATAAATCACTTAAAATATCCAACTTCCATTAAAAGCAAAAAAGGAGAAACCATCACATGTGTGTTTGATTCTAACTAAATACACATTTAAGAGTTGAAATAAACAAATTTTTATGAGTCCTTAATAAAGTCAAATAAACATATAAAAATACTCATCCCAAATATCATACAAAACCAAAACCTCTATATTCTTTCAAATGTAAACCAACCCCAAAAACTATTTTGAAAAAGACACATGTACTTAAGTTTGAATATTTACAACCCCTTTAGGTGTAGTACTATTTTAAAAACTAAAAATTATATGTAGGGAAGAACATGTGTGGTTTGAGGTTTTTAAATGTTGGAATATACGA